>CM030174.1:22279351-22329351 GCA_017639675.1 Aplochiton taeniatus | reverse complement strand
GTGTTGAAGACCACAGCTCCTCTCTGCCAGAGGGGAAAGCATCAGGAACGTAAAAGTATGCACCAGTCACAGGTTAAATGCAGCTGTTGAATGCAGAAACCAGATGATATGGATATGGCAGAAAAAGTGAGAGACAATGAAAATATTTAAATGAACCAATATGGTAAAATAACGCTATACATAACATTCTGCTTGAATATGACCTCTTCTAAATACATGAGGTCGGACATGTAATAACATTGAGTTACATAATTAAAGCCCAAGTCTGAGACTTAACTCAGTGTTGGCTCTAACTATTCAAATCAGATGTGACAAAGAGTTGTAAAGCTTATAGGCTCTCAACACCTGTCAGACATGAAGAAACCCCTGCTGTCTATTCAATAGATTTCAAGCCCAAGCCCTGCAGGCAAATTCAACCACGTGTGAAGAAAGTGGAATTTTAAGAGCGTGCAGCTTTCCTCTCAAGAGCAATGTGTCAGTCGGTGCGCAACAGGTCTGGCTATTAAGAGTTTTTTTTTACACGTAAGAAACCGCTCTGTTTATAATCCATTTGTGTTCGAGACTGATAAACTGCATATCCCAAAGGAATATGATATTTGGTGTCGCACATATGGGAACAGAAAATAAACAAATAATCATTCAATAAGATCAGTAGGTAGATGTCTTAGCTGTGATCTGCAGGGATTTGTTGTCTATTTTTAGCCACGCAGTAGTAATTGGCCAACCATGGTTTGGACCTTTCTATTGCATGTAGGTACAAAGTTAGTACTTCACCAATGCAATAATTACGAAATGTTATATAACTTATCATTGTAATAAAAAAGATTCCTCAAAAAAGTGGCGATGGCAACGGATAGTTTTGCGCCCCCTTCTGTAAGTTTACTCTCGATAATTTGCCCTGGTAAACCCAAAATCAAAGAACTTTGACAGCGTGTACTCTATTCTCACTTTGTACCACAGTGCATGGCTTACATTTACAATTTTTTCCTCGGATTGCTTAAAGAAAATAACAAAACATTCGGACACCAATTCCGTGTCCTGAAATGTTCTTTGCATGCCTGCACAAAGGAGTAACATTAGCAGCTTCGAGTTACACATTCAACGTCCGATTACTAACGTTGGCAATGGCTCACGGGGTTTAGAATCGACTTAGCCCACCTTTGGGTAACATATGATAGCAGAGCTCATCCTGTTTGTTAATAATGATAACTACCGTTCATTTCTGCATTCCGCACTGTGTCACATAAATCAAAATTGCCTTTTCGAAATGTTGTAGCCAACGCAGCTGAGCGCTCCGTGCCCAGGGTGCTCACACAGAATCCATATTTTGCACAACATTTGCAAGGAATATAGTCGTAATAAATCAAATGCCTTACCTCTCTCTATGCTGAAAATACTTCAAATCTGTCACCTATTTAGAATGTCTCCATTCGTCGAAGTTAAAGTCAACTGGAATAGCAATGGATAAGTCTATGAGGCCAGCTCGATTCTGTTGAGAACTCCACATACGCTCACCGTGGTACACTAATCAACTCTAGTAGTAGGGCATTTACCGTCACATGATTGGTGCTGTGTAGACTATAGGAGTACAATTATGGGTTGGTTTATGAAGGCTCGTCTACTTTTCGTTTAGCAATTGGCTGAATACTCACGTAGGGTGGGCCATGTGCTTGTAGTTTATGAGTGACGGGACTAGAACAAGCAAAATATAAAAATGGTACAAATCAGGGGGAGTTAATGTATTACGAATATTTTAAGGAGAATAAATATGCAAATTGATGCAAAGTGTTTTGTTTAATTTGTAATAAAGTAATAACCAACGCAACCTTTAATGGTCAATTTTGTGTCTGTTCTGCATGAGCATCTGAAACGCATGTTTTGCTTTGTGGATCAGTTGCTTTAGCCATGTATCCACCACACTCGTTCGGCAACTTTGGAGCTGAGGCCACACCTGTTGGAAACGGTCCAAAGGTAGCTAGCGATACTAATGAATGGAAATCAGGCCAGCAGCATTCACTCACGGGCCTTTGGTTTATTCCACAAACTGATCAGATCTCCACTGCTGTTATCGACAGTAATGGATAATGTTAGTTTGAATTCCACTATAATGCTGATTACTGAAAGTGAATATGATTCTATTTATTTGTTTATTTATTCATTGATTTATAGGTGTAGCCAACTGAGAACAAATCTCTTTTCCAGTAGCAGCCTGTTTAAAAGCCAGAATAACAGAATATACCACTAAAAGAATAGCACAAAAAAAAAAATGTAAGTAAGAAATTATTTTGTGGTTCATATATTGAAAGGACAGTGATAAGTTTTTGTCTCATGGATGTTACAGTAACATAATTACAATATCAGCTGTGTGATCAGGGCAGAAAGTTGCATGCACCCAAAGGTTTGGGTGGATGACCAAAAGAAAACTTGAAGTGGCCCGCTGAAAACATGTAGGCACATCAGCACTATTGCAGTTAAAAGTCAGTCACCATGGTGTACTGTAAACTGGAAAAAGTTGCCATGATGTGACGCAAATGCAGTTTGTTTCCAGTTACATTGCTATTTGTTAGCTGTGGATGTGAGGGCCAGTTCCAATGCTCTAACTTTACTAATTGCAAGAGATTAGCATGAGACACATGAGACGCATGGAATTTGCATTGAGAGTAAATAAAACTAAGCAAAGTGTGATGTTTCTTGTTCACGTAAGACAGAATACACTGGAGTTATGCAAGAGACTCTCTAAGCGTGTAAACACAACAACACTTACTCTTTCCCATCCCTTTCCTGTCTCCCCTGACTCCTCCCCAAGGCTCTAATGCACTTACTAGACAGCTTAGTTGGCTTCCAGTTACTCTGGACAGTCTTATCCTATTTGAAGGATTATAATCCTCGCCTTTTGCCTACTTCCTCTTTGCTTGGGATTGGCAAATATCCCAGGATGTAGTTTAGGGAAAATAAGTAAATTGTATGCTACAAGGATGCTGCAGTTTTTGTCCCCCCAGACACAATGAATAAGTAAGTTATTAGTTTAAAGGCCCAGTCCCCCCAAAACACTGGCTTATCAATGGAAAAGTGAATTATAAAATGACAGAAAATTAATGCAGTAGCTGAAAAAAAACGACAACTTGTTGCAATGGTAAATAAACTGGGTTGTGACCAGACATTTTGATGGGCATCGGCTAAAACAACTTCAACTCTCAACGATTTTGTTTCACCTGCTTGCCTTCTGCCTCTTTGTATCCATTTCGTGGACATTGTAGTACCGCTGTAAGAAACGTGTAAAAGCCACCCTCATTAAAAAAACATATGATAAATGGGCTGCCTAGCAATTACATTTATAATAGATAGTCCCTCATATTTGAAAGTGAGGTAGCTCTGCAATAGAAATAACTTACACTCAACTTAATAGTCTGAATGCACTAGCCTAAGTTATCTAGTTTCTTGCTATCTCATTAAGCAACTATTACAAGCCAATTACTTATGTCTTTAGCTTGCTTGTTAACGACTCACCACTGACTTAGACACTGCAGGGAAACTACGTTTGATCGGTTTCCTACTGCTCCATCACTCTTGGGAGCTAGAGGGTCACACCACTCAAGTTACCCTTGCCCTGTCATAAAAGCTTTTACTTGCTCTGAGAATTGTATTCATAGTAATAAATAACAACAGCTGCAAAAACATGATAACATGTCATCTTTTTTATATTTTAGATGTATTTATTTATTTGGTCCAGAGGGAGAACTCAGAAATGGAGGACAAAGGGGCAGTGGCTCTACTTTACTAACAGAGAGCTTCATATTTGGAAGCAATGAGATATCACCAGATGATCTAAGCCAATTGACTCCACACACAGTCTTGTTTTCTCGTTCCCTCTGCCTATTTACTTAGCCTGTGAGCAACATGACGGATGTCGGAGATTGCAATGTAAAAGTTAAAGCGCCCTCAAGCATGCACACACCCACACGCACGCATGCGCGCGCGCGCACACACACACACACACACACACACACACACACACACACACACACACACACCCACACACCCACAGATCCACACAGCTGCGAGTAGAGACAGTTGCAGACACACAGACACGTTTTCACTTGTGCGCACCCCCCTCACCCACACACACACACACACACACACACACACACACACACACACACACACACACACACACACACAAACACACATACGCACGCACATACACGTTTTTAATAGACACATTTTATATGTCAAGTTTTTGCATTCATAGGTCTTGCCACAGTGTTTAAAATAAAAATATAAACAACATATTAGGGATTATTATAGGGTAAACTATTGGATGACAGATTGAACAATACAAATCCCTGATATGAGACGCATGTTGCACCTTGCTTAAATTCAATTATAAACGATGATCCCATCAGATAAACACGTTCCAGATGGGAATAGACCGGATTATACAGTTTTCATTTGACATATACTGTATCTCATTCGCCATTCATGTCAATGTAGGAAAGCGTATCGCCCCCTATTGGATATTTATGTAAACGTTCATTATCAATTGTGACGCCATTGTAATGTCACGCAATCTGTTTTTCAAATGCGCTCACTGTCGGCCGTTGTTACTTATAGTAATCTTTGATACATTCCTGAATAATTAATACAATGCATATTTGCTAATATATCACGTTATGTTGCTGAAAATAGTTTGTTTAGTATAGCATTAATATCAAGGTAGTTAAATATGTATTATTATAACAAACTATTTTGCCGCAACTAGTTCTACTACTGTTGGTAGTGTTATCATTGTTACGTAATATTATTTTAATCAGAATCATTATTATAATTTTTCAGAAATTCAGAAAATTCTTATCACATTAACTTAATGTGGTAAATTGTTTTAATCATATGCAGATGAGTGAGCAAGATGTGACAAAAGAGTCGCCTGACGTGAAAAGCTCAAACTCCCTCAATATGGTGGAAGACAGGCCATCAACTATTGACCGTAAGTGATAGCCTGGAACATTAGATGTAGTTCCATTCTAAAAATCAAAGGAGAAAAATGTGCGTCTTTTTTCCGTCCATTAGGCTTATTCATAAATCGTTCGTTTTTTAACTTTACAGAAACTCAGACAGCCTCTCGACAACCACGTCCAGTTATGCAGACCAATGACACAGAATACACCCTTTCAGGTGTGATCAGAGCCTTGTCTAAATACGCATAGTTTTCCTACATATTGAGGCTAGGCTAGGCTCTCTCTCTCTCTCTCTCTCTCTCTCTCTCTCTCCCTCTCTCTCTCTAAAGGGCAGTATCATGAGACCATTATGCTATACTTTGACACGTTTGAGTTTGAGTTTTTTTTGTTTGATACAATTGGACACCCAATCCTCCCTAACACTGCTATAATCCAGCAGAGGATAGGGCCAAGGGGATTGCATCGAGGAGGAACCCCTTTTCACTCCCAGCCTCCAACGTCTTCCTCCTCCGTAACGAAGAGGATGAACATAGGAAACTGGTGAGTGCTAAGTGGATCATGTGAAACAGTAGCCTAGTGCCGGATGGTAATGGAGATGTGGAGACAATCCTGCTCTCTCACTCATCTACCCTGTGTGTCTATTTCTGTACTGTCTGTCTCTGTGCTTGTCTGTTTGTCTACCTATTTACCTACTCACCCTTCCAGGGTTAAGATTAAGATTCAGATTACTTGGTTTGTCCTGAGGGAAATTTGTTTTGTACATAAAGCCTGCCACATAAAAATACATACAATTAGAGTGCAGTAGCGGTAACACGGTAACAGAGATAAAATGCATAGCACAACAGTAAAGACATAAGTGCATTCAAATACATATACATGCAACACAGCCCCTTATTTCCCAACCTCCTTATGGTCCTGAGAGTTTAGGAGCTTTGCTTATAAAAGGATGAACTTAAACCATTTCTGCTTTATTTCAGTTTTAATTTCTCTGTCACCTTCCCAACCAGGAGCGCCAAAGGCAGATGACACTGCCCATCCATGAGAAGGTAACCTACTGTGCCGGGATCCGGGCAAAGCAGTCAGAATTGAGGAAGGAGTTGGACCTAAATGTCAATCAAGTTGGAACCAACATCAGTAAGGATCCAAAATGGAAGAGCGCTGTTAGCCACGGTGAGGGACCACTGGCTAGCTAATACAACTCACTGTCAGCTGGGGGTTTTGCAACAAAGTATATCGCCAAAGCATGTCTGTAGCTCATATGAAAATAGATAGTGCTTCATGTATATTCATATATATTTTTATTGAGGCTTATTGAGTGATGAATCCTAAGCCTTTATGTGCGTTGCTACGTCTGGTGTATTCACTTGGCTAAAAGAAAGGCTGCCACAACAAATAGTGTCCCAAAATAGTGTCCAAAGCCAAGCACGCTAGAAGTAAACCAATTAAAAAAAAGCTCAATGCAAGCCAAGTCAAAGTGCTGTACTCAGAACAGAGGATAGGTGATGTTTACTGCAACATATTTTGTTCATCATCTAAGCCAAGAGGTAGGAAGGTAAGTGTCATTTTACAACTTCGGGAGGCCCAATATGTTCTTAGTTATGGGGGGGGGGGGGGGGGGGGGGGGGTCAATCAATTGCAGATGTTTGAGCAACTTCTGTGTCCCAGAACAGAGTCTCTTCCACCAGAATTCGCCTTTAAGTTTTGGAGCTGCTTCTTTGTACTACGAACAAATCCTAATCCTATTTAAGGAGATGACAAGGCTTTTTCCTTTTGTCCAAAGTCTTAATGACAGTATTGTGTGACATTTTATTGCCGGCTCTTTGGCTCAAATGAGGAAATAATGGCGTATTCACTGCTGCCAACTGACATTTGAAATATATTGGTTTCCATTTTCTCCTGCTTGTACATTATCTATTTTAGTTTTTTTATTTTAACGTTTATTTACTGCCCTCATGACTGAATGTTTAAAAATGATTTCCTTTGTTTCTCTTTTAGGTAACAATCATGAGACTGTATGTGACTACATCTCAAAGAAAAGAGAAATGTTTTTGATTGAGGTAAGACCCTTGTGAAAAGTAAATATAGTGTAAAATATATAGTTATGTGGTGTGCATATGTAGGTTTCATAGACAATTACTTGTGGGCTATCATCCTATATAGCCCATTATGTAAATTGGGAGGGGACTTCATCAAAAGTCTATTGTTATTTATTTCAAACGTTTTTCATTCAGAACCTTCATTTGTAAAGAAAATAAAACACTTTGAACGGATAGAAATCTCATTACAGAAGTCCCATTCTGTACGTAACCCTTTGACCAGGTCAAGTCACAAATGCATTTTGCTTTCTATATGATACAGCATTTCTACAGCCATTACATAAAAACCTAACAGTACGCTTGTGGGAGTTAATAACAGTAAGTAGCTGCACTATATTCCCCCTCGTTTATGGGTCTTCTCACAACACTCACTCAGCTGTGAGTTAATAACAACAACAAGTGGTTTTATAAAGCAAGTCGGAGATGAGGTAAGTGGAAAAACAGAAAGGCTTCATTGTCGTTGCTGGTAACACGGCAGCACAGGCTCACAGTTAGACTTCGTGTGTGTTTCCCTGTTTTGCCTGAAGGCTCCGTTTATATTTGCCCAAAGTTTCCCTTAGCTAAGCCTCTCTGACCTATTACCTAAAGTCCCACAAACCCGGGTTTGTTCGAATCCCTTTAAAAAGCCTACGTTTTGCCCAGATGTGTTCCCAGTTTCTTTCCACAGCCCCATAAAACAATTTTGAAGGGAAAAAAAAAACCGCACTCATAATGACATCAGGATATGCTTGTTGTTGTCTAACGCCAGCCCTTTGTGAGGGGGTGGTGCGGTGTTGGCATACAGAGGAATTAGGGGAGAGAGATGGCAGGGGGTGTCAGTAATTAAAACACCTTCAGCCTAGCCTTAGTCTAGCAGATGAAAAGCGTCGGCCTGTGTGTTGCCGCGTGGCTCAAAGCCCACCCCCTGGCGTCACATTTCACTCCCTTACGGCTCCCCTTAACCATTCTCTTCCTCTTCCTCTGCATCTCTCTCTCTCTCTCTCTCTCACTCTCTCTCTCTCTCTCTCTCTCTCTCTCTCCCTCTCTCTCTCTCTCTCTCTCTCTCTCTCTCTCTCTCTCTCTCTCTCTATCTCTTTCTTTCTTCTCCTTCTCATCTCCCTCATAATCAACTGGCCATGGCTTTTGACTTTTTCTGAATATATAATGCCGCCTTCATGCCCACTTGTCCACCTTCTGCCACTGGCAGGGTGTCTCTCTGTGGTTCTGTCTCTCACATGGAGTTTTTGGGGGAAGCAAGAATCTATGTTTAAGCTTAGAGGACACACTTTGAAAAAAAAAATCATTCTGTGTCCTCTGTGTCCACTATTATAATTCCTGTCCATTTAATTTGTCCTTTTTTGTAGTGTGTAATGACAGTCCAGAGGCACAATGCAGAAGCCATCCAGCTCTCATGTCCTTTTCCCTCACCATAGACAATGTTATATTCTCCAAAGGCTGCTCAGGGGCCTTGAAGATGAGTCTGGTTGAAAGTTACGTACTTCATAAGTCATAGGGGATCCACGTATTCTGGCCAAAGGTCCTTCCATTGTAATTTTGCTTCCACCTAGCTCTGAGAGCAGAAATAGCTTAAAAGGTAACCCTGGTATGCATTAGAGTATCCTTCATAATGGACCAAGTAAAAGGCAAAACGAGGAGGGGGCCGGCTATATCTCCCCCCCCCCCCCCCCCCCCCCCCCCCCCACCACTCTCCAGAAAAACAATCCCCCCCTTGGTCTGTGTGTTCCCTCCAGTACTCTTTGTCAGTGAAGCGTGAGGTGATCCACAGCCTGACGGAAACGGCGGCCATGGAGGACCAGAGGCTGCGGCAGGCCGCCAAGTTTCTGGAGGACGACGTCGCCACCTTCGACGCGTTTCTCAAGGAGAATGACATGAACTCCGTCCACGCCATCAAAATGTGAGCGAGCGGCGCGCACACCCGTCTCCCACGTTGGCACTGTTCATATTCCAAGTTCGCAGTGTAGAAGGCCTTCCTCAGAGACGTGTTAGAATGTGTTTAGAATCCTCCCTGTCCCCCCTTGTAACTGTCTGATCGAGGAGCTAAAAGTCCTTGAAGCTCCCAGACACTCTTATATAGTGTGGAAGTGATGCTAATGTAGTGGCTTCATTTGGAAGTGTCCTGACGCTGACTGACTGTGATTCCAACCAGAGCTGAGAACGAGACCAAAGCCAAACTGGAGAAGGCTGTGGAGATCAAGCGGATCTCAGGCAAGATGGTGGCAGTGAAAAGGTAGGTGGGGCCTGCACGCCTGCGCACCACGGTTATCTTCCCTTACGCACGCTGGCCAGTTGTTTATCGCCTCGTTGTCAACGCAGCGAGATCTCCAAGATGGAGGAGATCCTGAAGGAGTTCAACATGTACCACGACTTCCTGCTGAAGCTCTCGCCCCCGGAGTGGCAGCAGAGGCAGAGCGAGCGTGAGGAGAAGGCGAGGCTGATGGAGGCCGCCCTCAAGGAGGAGAAAGAGCGAGAGGCGCCGGAGGAGAAGGAGAAGCCAACCACCAAGGCCGCCCGAAGTGCGTACTTTGAAAGCAGCCATTTGAAGTGTGACAAAACGTTGACCTACATTTTGATTATTTTGAGAAAAACGATTTGTCGTTGTTCAATCTAGCGACGGCAGCGCTTGCATTTAAAACAAAAGCTAGGGGAAAACCAACTCCAGCCCCCACAGAGTAGGGAGAGTTGTATTCATGTCACGGGTTCTCCCCGTGTTCGAGCGTCTCGTCCACCATGACCTTCCTCTTTGTCCCGTCAGGTCGGGAGAATCTTTCCAAAGACAGAGAGACTCCCGCCGGCAATGACCCCCGGCTCCCCCGAGGCAGCACGTGAGTGGACACCGCCTGCTGCCACCTCAACCCCGCTGGGATGGGACGAGATAGGGGACAGGACAGCCCCTGTCCAATGATTCTAACTAAAACAGATGGAACTCCGTAGACAATGCCTCTCATTTGTTTGTGTTGTTGTCTCCTTGCACAGGAAGGAGGCTCCTGCACCCAAGGTGGATGCCAGCAAATTAGAAGAACTCAAGGTCAGAGAGCATGAAATCCCTTACATTAGTGCCAGCTACATCCCTCTGATCAACAAGTGTGTGTGTGTGTGTGTGTGTGTGTATGTATGTATGTGTACTCTGTGTGTGTGTGTGTGTGTGTGTATAGTAGTAGTAGTAGTAGGTCGATATGCCTACATATACGATGGGTGCGCTGTGCAGGCCATGCACCTTTTGTATTCATACAGCACATCGCAAAGAGTGTGTTCTTCTTTTCTCTCCAGGTGCCGGAGCTGTACTTCACGGAGCCTCAGCAGATGCTGGATGTGCTTACCGAGCTGGAGCAACAGAACCTGACCCTGATACAGCACTCCAGGGAAACCGAGGAGACTCTGGATGAGTTTCGAGTCAGCATGGACAAGTCCCGCAGGAAGATGTAAGTCGGGGCCCTCTCGTAGCGTATCTGGGGCCCTTCGGAAATCCCTTCCAAAGCATTTCCTTATGGGCTACTTTGATAACACGAGCTAATGGGAAGAGTGTTCTGACTTAAACAGACCCAACGATGCTAGATCATGGAGGAGATTACGCCTAGCCGCTGGCGCGTGCTGATCTAATGAACTTACAAGTTCTGACCCGCCAGGTCAACTTGGCAAACTTGGTCGAGGTTACCTGTGTTGACGATCGTTTGTGTGTGTGTGTGTGTGTGTGTGTGTGTGTGTGTGTGTGTGTGTGTGTGTGTGTGTGTGTGTGTGTGTGTGTGTGTGTGTGTGTGTGTGTGCGCGTCCGCAGAGAGCTGGAGTCGCAGCACCTGCTCCAGGAGATCAACATAATGACCCACGGCATTCGGAGGGAGCAGGAGCGCAGCGCGGAGCTGGAGCTGAAGGCCAGGCTCTTCTCATTTGGCATGTACAAGGCAGAGGACCAGGTGAGTGGGCACCCGACAGGCCGTACCCGGGCCGGTCCAGAGGCACGCTCCAAAGGCTTCCCCTCTTTCTTGGCATGTTGACCAACCCCTAGAAATCTCTCTTCCACAGGACGGGACGCTGGACCGTCTGTGCCAGAAGGTGTACAGTGTGTACAAGGTGTGCTTCGGCGACAGCGAGGCCAACCTCACCACGCTGCAGATGCTGACCAACATCGAGAACCGCATGGGACAGCTGCTGGACAACATGGAGGTGGTGCCCAAAGACAGGATCTTGGTGGCCGAGAGGGCCCGCGAGAAGGAGAGGCGCCTCAGGTAGGCGTCCATGTTGGTGTGTGTGAGCATGTTGGGGAGGGAGTGTGTGTGTGGGTGCGTGCGTGTGCACATTCTTCCTCTGTTATCCGTCATCCATAGAGAAATTACTTTGTAGGGTACCAGGTGATCTTAAAACACCTAGTTGATCTGATTGGTGGATGTGTGTTCTCCAGACTGAGGGAGGAGAAGGTCCGCAAGCAGAAACAACAGCAGGATGAACGCCTGAGGAAGGCTTTGGAGAGAGCCCATGCTGACTTCAAAAAACCTGTACATTCACACACACAAATCCTACTAATGTTTTGTTAAGTTCTGTTTCATTCAATGACTACTCTGACAATGACTTATGCACACCCTCAGACACACACACAATAAGTACATAGCAGTGTCTGTCATATATTAAGTTTCTGTGTGTGTGTGTGTATGTGTGTGTGTGTGTGTGTGTGTGTGTGTGTGCGTGTGTGTGTGTGCGCGTGTGTGTGTGTGTGTGCGTGTGTCAGATGGGGAAAAAGCTAATGGCCCGCTCCCAACCGGCAGTCAGAGAGAACCTGAAGGATGTTATTGATCAGAATGCAGACTCAGAGCTGGAGAAACAACTCTATTTCTTTTCCTAGACTCTCTGTCCCCGATCCCCTGCTACTTCCTGCTCCCCCGCAGTCCTATTTGACTCACACTGGGAAGCAAGCTGTATACAATCCAAATTAAATATGCATATCTATTCCTCTGTCAAAAGAATTGTGACTTATAGTGTATTCTATGTGGACTTGAAGGAAACATTACCTGAGACGTGTTTTTTAAAAATTGTTGTGACATTTCTTTGAATAGTTTGAGCCTAATTATGCGTGATCCTACAAACCTTACGATTCCCATTGCGTCTATTGATGTACCAAATTCGTGTTGTAATATATATATACATCCACTAGATGGCAGCAGAGCACATTAGCTGATGTCAGCCACAGGGCTCCAGGTGAAGTGTAAAGTGGAGTTGTGGTGCATTTGTCACATACAAACCCTAAAAGGCTCTGCCAATGTAGACAGAAATAACCGGTCGAGACCAACACAAGACACGATGACTAAGTCAGTTAAAGTGCTTTAATGTCATCCGATAGCTGCACAGGCGGATTGCTTTATGTGAAGCCAACACCAAAGATCGAGTTCAAAGCGTACATAATCCTAGAATTTATAACAGCTCGATCAACCACGCCTTGTGTATATCTGATTAAATACCATTGGGTGTTTATCTCAATGCAGTTTTCATCATCAGTGAAGCACAATCCATAATTGAGTTATCTTTCGTTTGCTATAGACATAGTGTTGGTAACCAAACACACTATAATCCTTTCCTGCTGTTCAAGAAACAGACATTCAAAGAGAACATTCATTCTTTTCAACAAAATTATCACATTAACTTACAGCACACGGACATTAATATCTTATCCTCCTTAATGTCCATCATTTCAAATCACCAAGACAATCTTTAATCATTTGGACATTCAAAATAACTAAATCCAGTGTGACCCATTCACACACAGATAAACAATTCAAATGTTGAAATTTGAAATTCAAATTACTATCAAGTTGAATAGGTTACTGAAAATTAAATGGACCACCACAAAACAAGATCTGTGCATATGACTTGTGGAGATGTTCATCTCTATTTTTTAGCAGTTTGTCTGACAGCGTCTGACTAAACATTAACACCATCACACCATCGTGAACTGAACACACAAAGACTAATTTGAATATTCACATTTCCAGCATGCAGACTCTTGTAATTGTACCAGATGTATTGTGGGTACAGTACAGAAAAAAAATACTTATTTACAAAACATTAGGACACAGAGGACAGTGACTAGATCGACAGATGGGCAGACAGACAATTAGATAAACAGAACTTTATTGCTCCCAACGGAAATTGCAGGTGTTACAGCAGCCACCGCATTACATCACCACTGTAATTAACACTGAGGTGGATCATTAAAGAACAGACATGAGGGAATCTGTTAGAACCTAGCATTGTCCCAATCGAAGGAGATCTGCTGGTCAGAGATCCTGGCTCTAAGACGATTGCTTTTCACTGGATGTGCCTTTATCATTGAAGGTGTTGCGTGCATTGTTATGCTACTCAGGTAGAACTTCTTTTAACCCATTTGAATCGTCAAAACAGTACAGCTGCATTCGCTGTGGTTTTCCTGGCTTACCATGGAATGTTTTCAAGGACATGCTATTCCACCGAGGTCAAATAAACAAAATGCTGTTCTGTAATGTACATGACAAGTCGCTGGGTAAATTGGTGCTGACGCTAGACTCAAACCAGTTCCTCTCACCTGTCAATTTTCCATCTTTTACTGTATTCCCCATCCTCTCATCCTCCATCTTGATCACCTCATTCGTCTTCCAATCCCCCTCTCTCTCCCTTTCTCCCTCTCTCCCTTGCTCCCTCCCTCTGTCCCTCCCTGCCTTCTCACGTCTCCACCCAGCAGGGGAGGCAGAGAGACTGGCATTTCTGTGCTGGCGGGGGAGGTATCTGCACCCAGCCGTAGCCCATGCTGGGCAGGGGAGGGTGGGTGTTGGTGAGTGTGTGTGTGTGTGTGTGTGTGTGTGTCCTGTGTTCCAGTGTGAGAGAGATGGGCAGTAATGAACATGTGCCCAGGGCCCCACACCTGACCTGTCAACAGCTCTGCTTCTCTCCGCGTGAAAGTACAACGGCAATCCTCTGGCTGGAGTTAGATAACGGCCTGACGAAGACATCAACCAGCGTTTTTTCTAAACGTTCGCAATGTCTCGCCCATTCAATCAGGAGATCTGTTGGGCGTTACACATTTCAAATGTGAGGTGAGGATTGTATCGATCCAGCACATCGACACATGAAAAAAAGAAAAACACAAGCATTGCACAACAAGCATGTAGACTTCGTGACATCGATTTACTATCTTACGCTGTAGGTAAGCAGAACAGATGTCCTCCCATCTTGGCCACACTGTGAGGGTGTGGGTGTGTTGGGGGTATAGGCCACGGCGAATGGGACTGCAAGGTTGTCTGACTGTTTGCTAGCTAGCTCCCCTATTGGTGGCACAGCAGATCTTGTCAATATCCATACAGCGCATTAAAAGATGGAATCTTCTTTGAGATGATGAGATGAGATCGATATCGTAATTTACCTTCCTTTATTCCCCCCTTGGTATGCGTGTGTACATGTATGTGTGTTTATATGTCTGTGTATGTGTGTGTGTCTTGTGTTGGCTATGATTGCGGCGAGCGGAAGGAGTGGGAGGCGGAGGGGGTTGCAGACCCTGGGTGGGTGTGACGGATGGCTGACGGCTGAGTGGGGGGGCTGGCCGGGAGGCCACTAGATGTGCCTGTGGAGCTGGGGCAGAGGGGAGGAGGTGACGGCGGGCCGCGGCTCAATCCCTCGGCTCTTCATGAAAGAGAGCAGCTGCTCCGGGATCTCGGCCAGCACGTCCTTAGCCAGACGAGCCATGCTCAGGACCTGGTTCCCCGAGCGGTCAATGTAATCCCTGAACGGGACAAACTGAAGACGGACAGTGATACAAGAATAACCATTTTGGGACTATATAACGGCCAAAGTTGTCCACAAAAGCAAGCATTAGGGAGCCTTAGGTCAGTGTGTGTGTGTGTGTGTGTCAGTGTCAGTTGATGTGTACCTGTACTATGTCCCTTTCAGCAAGACGTCCCCGAGAAGACACCCGGACCTCATCTCCATCTAACTCCTCCATAGCTAAAAACATAGACAGTGAGGAAAGAACAGAGAAGAAAATGAAAGAAAAGAAACGAAAAGAGAAGAGAATAAAAGAAAATAAAAAATGAAAGAAAAGAAAAGTGAAAGGAAAGAGAAGGAGAGAAAAGGAAAAGGAGAGAACAGAAGGGAACAGAAGAGCAGAGCAGAGTAGAGAAGAGAAGAGAAGAGAAACAGATTATTCCAAATCCTCCCTAGACAGACATAAATTCACAGGGATCACCAGTGAGAAGCAGGATGCTTTCGGACGGGCTCTTTGTGGAGCTCCATGTCTCAAATTCCCTGCCATGGCACGCAAAGTTAGCAGACAATCATTTCAAATCTGTCCGAGCCCTGCTAAGCACTCGACTGGCCCAGCCATCCTGCAGGCGTCTTGAACACAGGGTTCTTTTAGAGAGGCTTAGCGCTAAACCGGATTCTCTCTGGCTTTCTGCCTGACTAGGCTAGGCACAGCGGTGGAGCGCCTCACCACCACAGACCTGTACAAAAGCCATTATCATTCCACTGAGCATGTGAGAAGGCAACGGCACTGCCATTGTACTTCCGACGGGCTGACGGCCAGTGTAGAGAAAGGGAGTAGAACGCGGTAGGGAACGGACGCCGGAATCTCCTTAAACGCTGTCGTGACTACAAGTTAAGTAACAGTATACACTGTGGAGGCAATGGTTCAAACTCAGTTCATGGTTACGCACACAAACAAGCCCACACCCACAAAGGTCAGAAACAATCAAAAGTGCACCGTTTACCTCACAAAGAAACACGCCCCGGAACACCACCAAAGGAGATCTGGGGATCTGATTTGGCAGCTGTTGTTTAGGTCACTCTGACCTCTCAGGCATGCTTGTCCGCTTTACAAACGCTCGTCATTCAGTTGCCTAACCCAGGGATATGTGCTACCGGATTCTGCACACCAACCCACCCACGTACACACCACTGTCCTCATATGCACCCTTTCAATTCGCACCTAGCCCCCACAGTTTCCTCTTAGCGGCCATTGATCTGTAGTCTCTGAGAGGCTGTGGTCACTTGACGGTCTGATTGCTCCGCAGGAGGACCAGCGGATAGAGGCAGAACTACTGCAGCACTGATATTGTCTGCCATCTCTCTAGAGGCAGCGGCACAACTCTCACAAACACAAGGAGGTCCAAAATGGCTCTTTGAGTGCGACAGTGGCTGCAGATGGAAAATAGCTGACACGAGACGTGTTTATCACTGAACCTGAATTAAATACGGCACAGAAAAAATGTTATGGACTTTGAGAAACATTTGAGTGATGGATAAGGTGTGTACTCACCGTCGAACTCTGCCGGTCCAACTCCTACAATTATGATCGACATGGGGAGAGAAGCTGCCTGTGGGAGGCAGATAGGGTTATGGGTAACGCAGTTTTTAGCTTTTAGTCTCAGTTTGCTGACAAAAAACACAGCTGGAGAATAAATAGCACTCAAAGTTTACCATCTGTGGTTCAATTACAGATGCTAATTTTCTTGGTCTCAGGCCAACTTTTGAGAATTTTTAAAACCCCCAAAATGGTATAGAGAAACAAAGCCAACATACACTGATTACACTGATGGTTGAGATCACATGATTAGGTGGTTGTGTGTGTGTGTGTGTGTGTGTGTGTGTGTGCTCACGTTGACCACGGCCTCCCTCGTCTGCACCATGTCAGATATGACTCCGTCCGTAATCATCAGCAGCACAAAGTACTGAGAGCCATCCGTGATTTCCGCTGCAGACCTAGTGGACCACACAGACACACACACACAGACACACAGAAAAACATCAGAATGTACGTTTGATCGGTATGTGAAACTGCGGGGTAAATTCTGCTTTTACTAGGTTGCTTTTGGGAGGTTAATACAGGTGCTGCATGGCGAGCCTTGACTCTGGGACCCTTTTTTATCACAACCTCTATCTCAAAGCCTATCTCATCAGTTCACTGTGTGAGGAGCTGGCTGACAGAGTGGCATCATTCAACCCTTCTTCAGCTGAACCAAAATAATCCTTATATCAATCAAATAACCGTGCGCGTCTCCAAGCTGCGTGTGTGTATGTGTGTGTGTGTGTGTGTGTGTGTGTGTGTGTGTGTGTGTGTGCGTGCGTGCGTGTGTGTTTGAGTGGGCGTTTGTGCGTGTCTGTTCAAGCTCCTCTGTGTCCTTCAACTGCTGTTTGCTGGGCACTTTTTGATGGCACAAAACAAGCTCCAATAACATTGAATAAACTGTTTCACCTGACTGAACACGACATCGATCCATTTTCCAGTTGCTGAGAGATGCGGCTGTGTCTTCGCGTGTGTGTGTGCGCGCGTGTGTGTGTGTGTCGTCTAAACCCTAACACTACCTCCAACCCCGATCGTGAGAGAGTCTGCCCGCCTCGAGACACACTGACACAGGTGTGCATTTGCTCCAGGCAGCCGAGGGCTCCAGGGGCTCCAAGGATAAGTTAAGGACACATACTTTTGCATCTAGTTGGAGCGAGGTTGGCCCACCGACACAAAGGGCGCGTCACAGGGCTGGCTCAGGGCCAGGGGGTTGGCACCGAGGTGGGCCACCGAGCCTGTTGGTATGCTGCTCTGGCTTTGACTTCCACAGCTGAGGGAGTGGCCTTGACCCCTTCTCAAAGAGCACGACTGTTTCTCGCCTTCCCTTTTTGGATAATCGGCCATGGGAAATTGAACACCCACATGCAACTCTCAATGGGTATTGAGAGTGGGCCGATGCATCGTGGTGGATAATGACCGTTATGAACCGACTACAGTGTGCCTCAGTGTGCATTGATCCATGGTCTTTGTGGTCCTTGCCACTGTCTTCTATAATCTGTACTGCTACAGATAACTCGCCACTAACCTTTACGATAGTGACTAGACTTACTCTGGGTTACCTAGAGAATAATTTATTGTATTGTTATTATAATTTTTAAATTTTTTTCTAAAGACCCAAAGCGCTTTTAACAAGTTGGTCACCATTTATGTACACACAGAGACACAAGACAACCATCACTCTAAACAATCAGCCTGGAGGACACCATGGTCTGACCGGGGGAGAGTCGGCCCAGCGCCGTCCCTGCGTGCCGTGTGACCTACCGTGCCACCTGGCTGATGACCGGGGCAAAGTTAGTGGGCCCGTAGAGCTGCACGGTCCTCAGGCTCTCAAAGTAGCTCTCCAGCACGCCCTCGATACCCACACAGTTGACGTTGTCGCTGTCGCCGCTCTGCGGGGGAGGTCAAGAAAGCACACGGCGCTCGCATTAGGTGTCAGACGTTCTGAACCCTTTTCGAAGGCGGGCTTTGCCCGGGATTCTTTTTTCAACATGCCGGAATGTTGACCATTATGTTTCAAGGTGTGACCATGGAGTAATACTTCAGGCCATTCAATTCTATTTCTGAGTAACTGATGAAAACCTTCAAGGGGTCATAAGGATACATAAGCCATGTTAAGGGAGCATCTGACAAAAAACAAGACAATTCATTGTGTAATTCAAATATTTATTATCCATTAGCAACTACAGCGGTCCATCCTCCCTTAATCAGTGGGTGTGGGGGTGTTTTTATATTGGCAGGTCAAACAGATATTGTGGGGGGGGGCTTGGTTGGCTTGACAACAGCAACCAGTGCAGCCCCCTGATGGGTGCAGCCCCTAGGGAGGATGTGAGCGGACGCCGGGAAGTTCCCGCTGAGCCCAGAGATGAGCCATCACCGGATTGTGTGTGGCCAGCTGTTGCCGCAGCGATACCTCCTCATTCAAGCCACACCCAGCAAGTATATATTAGGTGCCATGGTGTGCGTGTTCGTGTGTGTATCGACCTGCATAAGCGTGTTTGTGTGCGTGTGTGTATGTGTGTGTGTGTGTGCGCGCGTGATTGCGTGTGTGTGTGTGTGTGTGTGTGCTTGTCTCTGTGTGTGGTTTAAAGACAGTGTGTCTCACCAGTGGGAAGGCGTGAGAGATCTTGCCGTCGGGGGGCAGCTTAGCTCCAAAACCGTAGGCAGGGAAGAGCTTGTCGCTGTCATAGTCCTGGATAATCTCTCCCACAGCCTTCAGGGCCATGGCGTAGGCATTCATCTGGTAGGGGCTCATATAGTGGAGGGAGGTGGGCTGGGCTGGGTTACCTGGGAGAAAAGTCAATAAACAAACATACACACACACACACACACACTCCACTGGGCTACCGAGCAGAGGACCAGAAATATGCAATTCACAGACACAACCAATCCGATTCTACAATAGCCTGAGAATGACTTACCGTTCGAGGCTGTAAAATCAATGGCTACAGTGAAGTTCAGTTGTGTCCTGAGGGTGAGATTCAACAGAAAATTATATTTCAACCAAACACAGCACTCTATACAGTAATATATCTGAATTATGTATGTTTTCCAGACAGGAAGTAAGAATGATTTAATAACGTTATTGCTAGCTGGGTGAAGTTCAATGGCTAATTATTTCCACACAAAAGTCCTTGTATGCGTTTTTCAAGAGTTTTTGTCAAATTAAACATAAAACTAAAAGCAACAAACACACACACACGGACAAGGACACACAACCAGTGTATGGGGATGTCTCATTTATCTTGGAGGATAATAGATTTTACACTCACCCTCCACGAATGAAATCAACAAATGTATACTCCGACTCTACTTTGAAGGACAGCAAGGTTACCTGGTGAAAGCGAGGAGAGAGACAGACGATGGAAGAGGAGGGGGGGGGGAGCGGGGATGGAGAGTGACAGACGAAAGAGGAGGAGGGGGGGGGGGGGGGGGGGGGGGCATGATGAAGAGGGAAAAAAAAAACGGGGAAAGGAGTGAGAGACAAAATGAGGGGGGGACTGAGTAAGATAAAAAAGAATTGCCCAAACAGAGTGACTGACGAGAAAGAAGAAAATGAGGGTCAGCTGTGTGGGAAGCAGGGCTCACAGTGCCAGAGTTGATGTATTTTTTCTTTTTGCCTTTCTTCTTGGGATGTAAAACCTGTTTCCCGGGGACGACAGAAAACGTGGGAATAAGAAAAGGACTTGATTACTCACATACACACCTGCACCACATGGGAAATGCATGATTCTGAGGGTGCACGTAAGACAGAATCATTAGGCATTGGAAGTGCAGCACGCCCAATATGTTGATATTTCATTTTTACACTTCGAATACTGGTTCAACCAGAAGCGTTAACGATGCCAAAACAAAGGTATGCGAGACCATCAATGAATGAAGGCATGCACAAAACAGTCAAATAACAACAGATCTGTTAAGGATCAACTAACGTCTTCAGAGGAAGATACGGGCAAACTGTAAATAAACTGATGAAACAATGGAACGGATGAACGAACGACAGACCAAGCGACTGGACAAAGGAGGGGACAGCGACATTGATGTCACCTCGTACACGGTGAACTGGTTCTGTCCTCGAGACAGCTCCCTGTAACTGGTGGTGAACTCTCCGATGAAGTCGTGGCTGCAGAGAAGATCGGCCACAAACAAACGGGATGGAAACACTTCTTGGGGCCCCATTGATCACATTTTTCAATAGTTTGGCGGCATTTATTAGGACGGGAAGACGAACAGAGGAGTCATGGACAGAATTCATTAGCTACTGGGGTCAAAGATGAACAGAGGAGGAGGTTACCTGCCATCTCTGTCCCAGTCGAAGACGTCCACTTTGACTGTTCTGCAGACAGAGGGGAGGGGGAAAACAATACATGGGTACATATGGCTCTGTTCGCGAACCTATAATTACCTCACTAAGTTAACGATACCTTATTCAAGAGATTAAACACAATGCTAACAAACAAATATAAACGATGAATATAAACTTAGGATGGAAGCTGAGCGGCCAATTCCAATGTTGTTCTGATTTTTCCCTTCTTCAGCTGACACCCTGGTATTAGGCAATCACAACTAAGCCGTCAGTGTTGACTGTGATAGCAAATGGTGCCTGGAGCTTGGAACAGTAATAAGTATAGAGGTATTGGATGTTAATTATGAAAAATGATTATGTCCTGTCACACAAACCCTGGCGCTGAAACGGTTTGCCGCCAATCATTTCAGTTTCAACAAATTATGAAAAATGTGTTGAAATTGCACAGCAGGTTGCACTGACATAGATTTTTTTTATGGAGACTCAGAAAGTGACAGTGAACAAAGCATATTAAAAAATATAATACACACGCACAGTTTAAGAGTAAATAAATAAGTGAGGGGGGAATTTAAAATGAACGGTTTTCAGTGTTTGTGGGAAACACTGGTTCGTCGGGTAGGATTGACAACACCAGAAATGCCACTGACATCGGCGTGTGAAATAACAGAGTCAGTCTTAATAATACCAGGGCTGGCCTCTGGGACACCACGACCGACTGCTGGCATTATTCTGGCTGCCCCAGCAACACATGAAGTTATCTGGGTACCGTTGGAATGTAGGCTTTGGTCCTCTTCTTTTTCAACCCCGTCCTATTCGTAAACGGCCCATAGAAAAGGTTATCTGTACTGTTTGCTCATTTGCTGTAGAACAGTGCTGACCTGTCAAAGTCTCCGTTGCACAGCGCCCGCACTGGGATGGTGAAGGGCTGCCACACCGGGTTCAGGGTGTTCTTCACCACCTCAGTCTTATGACAGATGGTGAACCTGGAACAGCAGAGCCAACATCACGTACTACCTGGGACTGTGTGTGTGTGTGTGTGTGTGTGTGTGTGTGTGTGGTCCAGAGGGTAGACAGACTCACGTTCCATCTTCATTGCTTCTGTAGAACACCAAAAAGGGGTCCGACTTGCCAAAGAAGTCCTTCTTGTCCAGCTTGTTGGCACATAGCTGCATGGTTGCTATGTCCTAGGAGGAAAGGTAACCACTGGGTCATAACCTACCAAGTTGTTACGACAAAAATGTAAACATATCATATTAAGATATCGACAGTATCCCTGGCCCAAAGAAAAGCAGTCTAGTTGTTTACTGAACACTTCAAGGATGTCGGGACCAATTTGCAACGTTCAAATGATGTAGTCATATTCCTTCTCTTGGTGCAGGATCAAAACATGCTATTTCTAGAAGGAGGTCAACCTTTAGTAGGCCCTCTGAAGAAGAGTGAAGTAATTGAAACGCTCAAAACACACAGATAGATCACTGTGCAGAAGCAAACCAGCTCTGCTTTAATAAAACCCTTTCATCTGAGAAGAGCAGGATATAAAAAAAATTTAAAAAAAAAAATACATCAACATCGACTCCACAAGGATTTCCTCGGATTGCATGGCAGTAATTTTTCTGGCCATAAGGGACAGGCCACCAGACTCCTCCATATTCATGTCTGCTTATGGCAAGGGTGTTGACTATGTCTGAGACTTTCTGGACAAGGAGATTTGACAGCCGTTGTCTGGATTGTACTCGTTCTCCGTGCTACAGAAACAAACTCTGTCACCAAGTACGTCAGCGAATGGGCACAAAGAGAAATGTTTTCCGATAAAAATGTGCTGTTCTAGTAGCTGTGAATATATGCCCTGTTTTGTATTTGTATGAAAAGTAATACAGTGGGTTCATTTGTGATTATGTTTGTGTGACTCCATGAGTGACTGACCACTGGTACTGACCCGGCAGTTACTCAGCTCTTCTGCCATAAAGATGATGACTCCACATTTCTTCCCTGGAATCCCACTGGGAGGAGGAACGAAAAATATTTAATTTCAGAATTGATAATAACAAATGATATGTGGTTATAGCCAATTTGGTCAGTTGTATCTGGCAGTTTTCAGAATAGGGGATTGGCTGGTTGAGATATTAATGGTATGGTCATCGGCACTTTTGTTACGAAACTAAAGCATGCCGGCTGAAAAGGGTTAAAGATATTCATAACCTGTCCACATTTTACAGTGCCCTCAGTAGGTAACATGAGGAGCACACATGCTTGCACCCATACCCCTAAAACAGACATATCAAGGTCAGAGTCAAAGCTCAGATTTTTTCCTTTGCTTTTTCGAAGTTAAAGTCTCACTAACTCTTAAAATGGAGTTACTCGAACAAAGGAACAAGTCAATAAAGTGACGAGATTGAAGAAAATGGGAAAGGGGGAAAAAACAAGAAATACAGAGGTAAACCGAAAACAGCCAACGCCAGAGAGTGGTTGAGAGGTAGAGGGAGATAGAGGTGGGGGACAACAGAAAGTAAAGAGGAGAGACTTTTTGACAGCTGAGGGCAAAAGGTCAACTCCGCAAGCTGGACAATTACTGTGCACTGGAGGCAGAGGAGAGGGAGGGAGAAGGAAAGAGAGAGGGAGACACGGGAGAAAGAGGGCATTGCGGGTGAGCTACATACAGTTCTCTGCCGCTAATTAGTGGGGAATCACCGGTTGGGTGATCTTACACTTCAGCCTTATATCTTGTTACTCTCCAGACACATCCCCAGCCAACTGTAGACTGCCACGAGATGTGATGAGAAACCAACCACACACAACGTTACAGCCATTTAACAAATTATTTTTATCCAAAGCCCCTTACAGCGGGGCGGTAAACTAGAGTAGAGTATATAGTGACATAGTGATACGAAACCTCGTGAAATGATTCATTTAGAAATCGAAAGCTGCAGATTATTTCTCATTGCTGTCTCTTATAGGTTGTAGGAGATATTTAAACGGGAAAGATCCAAAGTATGCAATGACTTCCAACTTTATCCTTCACCTTAAAATAACCCTCATGGACAGAAGAGTATGGTCTAGTTTTTCAGAAGGACCGTGCCATGTGTACTTTCTGTTTTGAAAATGTTGTTTGACAAACGTCGAGTGTTAAGCATCATTTTGAAACAAAGCACGAGAACACACACAAAAATCAGGCATACAAGGCAGAATCCAACAAACGTGCAGTGTCCAGTTATGGGAAGCAAGTCAACACCATCAAAGTCTTTGCCACTGCTGAAAACCACGTTATTGTAGCCAGCTATCGCACTGCTCACTGCATTGGAAACGTGTCAAGCCATTCACTGATGGCGAATATATTAAGGAGGCATTTCTCTGTAGCTCAGGGGCTCTGTTTGAAGGCTTACCAAACAAAGAGACAATCAAATCAAGAATAAAAGATATTCCCGTGTCAGCCAGAAGTCTTCAGCGACGAATCCAAAACAAAAAATTGCCCAACATTTCAGTGCACAGCAAACAGCGGGGTTAAAATATGCTGTGGTGTTTGCATTGCACTTGACAAAAGCGTTGACATGAATGACATATCATGTTTGGCAGTCATGGCAAGACACTGGGATTCGACTGTAAGAGAGAAGCTCTGCTACCTAAAGCCAACGTCTGACACAACCAAAGGAGAGGACAAAGCCAAGGTGTTTATGGAACATTTTGAGGAGCGAGGGATTGACATCAGGAAGATTTTTGCAAGGACAACAGATGGTGCCCCCGCCATGGTCGGGAAACAGAGGGGAGCTGTCAGATTAATTGAGGAAAAACTAGGTCACCCCTTCAGGAAATTATACTGCATAATACACCAAGAAAACCTCTGCGCAAAGATGTCAAATTCTGATCTTAATGGTGTTATGGCTACGGTGGTAAAGGTTATTAACTTCATAGTTAAGCAATCTGCTCTCACACGCCGACAGCTCCAGTCCCTGCTCGGGGAAATGGACTGCACATTCAAAGATATCCCTCTCCACTGAGCGGTAAGGTGGCTAAGCTGCGGCAAGGTTTTGGAGCGGTTTGTAGGCTGCTTTGATGCCATCAAGGCCTTCACGGCTGAAAAAGGCCAAGACTACCCAGAACTCGAGGACGAGAAGTGGGTTGTAAAACTAATGGAAGGACGAAGACATCCAGTAATATTTTGTTGGAAAACACACAGATTGCCATTAAACCAACAATGGAGCAGATCGAAGAGCGACTCACGGACGAGGTTCGCAAACATAGGAATTTGTACAACCCCTCTGCAATAAACTCGTTCAACGCAAGTGGAAGCACGTAGACCAACTGCTATGCGTAAGTCAGCGCACGCGAACGTTCGCTGACGCGTCACGGCAGAAGCATAAACCAGCCGTTTAGACGACACTACGCTGTCAAGGAAATGTTCACACTGTTAGCAAGCACTTTCATTCAGGACAAAACAAGACTATTGACAAACCAAATGTCAGACTGTGTTTTCCGGGCAGCTAACGGGAGAATTCCAGCTCATTCCTTTGTATCAGAGACATCATGGAGAGGAGTGTCAGCAGTGTGTGTTCTGGTCTCAGCAGAGCTGGTGGGTTAAGGGCAGGTCCAGATGGCCGGTGATGATAGGAAGTAGTTGACCCTGGCGTTCCTTTTGTGTGTGAGTTTGCATATGTGAATCTGTGCATATTTATGTGTGTGTGTGTGTGTGTGTGTGTGTGTGTGTGAGTGTGAGTGGGTGAGTGAGAGAGAGAGAGAAAGTAAGTCTAAAGAAAAAAAGAAGAGTAAACACCAACTCAATAACAGCATGCTTTCAAGCGCAGAGGCTAATCTGTTAGTATTTCACACCTCTGCCAAGAGTGTGATCCTGGGGTGGTCTGACAGCATCTGGCCAGGCTTTGTGAGTGAGTGAGTGAGTGAGTGAGTGAGTGTGTGCGCGCACGAGCAAGCCTGTGCAAGATTTTGTGTGATTTGACGAGAGCAGAGAGGACACTTAACCAATTGTCACAGATCGGAGCACCGCTATCATACACACATCCCCTGTCACACAGAGAAAACCAATTGACGGATGCCTCTTAACCAATAATGGTTCGAACCATTCACATACCATCTCAGTTGACAGCCTATTTAGCGAAGTTTACACCTCATCAATCTCTATGTACTCTGTTGACAGCAAATATATTTGATAATGGATTGGGCAGGATTGGCTATGTCTTCAAAATTGAATTGAACTGATGTGTGTCAGTGATTAGGCCTTCTGCCAGGACCCATGCAGATCTAATCACAGAGCACCAATGCGTTGAAACTAGCGCATGGCTCTACTTTCTACCTTCCTAAAACTCCAACTTTCACTCAATATCTATTTTTTTTTTTTACTCTTGAAAGTTCATGAACCTCTTGAGCATTTGGGAGTTTTTTATTGTTACATCATTATTTCTTTATTTAATCAGAACCAGTATTGTTTATATGAAATAACAGGTGTATGTTTATCAATTCCGTATACTTCTTTTGAGGAAATCAATTGTGTAGTCAAAAGATTATGTTCAAAATACTTTTGGGGAAACTTGTGTTGGTGCAAAAGTTAGTGAACCCTGAGCTGCATTGCTTAAAGCGAGCAGGTAAATACAATCAGGTGGGACAAAATTGGTGGCTAAATCAACCAATGAAATGAGAGATCTTTAGGGATGAAATTGGGCAGCACTGATTGAAAAAGGGATCAAATCAGGTCAGTTTAGTCTTACCAAAGTGAACCCATACAGGTCAATCATTCCAAGAGGAAAATACATCTCAGAGGATCTCAGGAAGAGGGTAGTGACAGCACATTTGTCTGGGGAAAGATATAAATTCATCAAAAAAAAATGTTTGCTTCATTGGTCCGTCATGAGGCAGATCATCTATAAATGGAGATCACTGAAAATGACTGCAACTCTGCCTAGAAGTGGACGACCTTCTAAAATACCTGCAAGAGCTGCAAGAAAAGTGATAATTCAGGTAATAGCCAACCCAAACATAACATCTAGGGACTTGCAGACCTCTCTTGCTGCATCTGGGACACGTGCATGCTTCCACAATAAGAAGAAAACTCAATCAACATGGCTTTCATGGGAAGGTTGCTCGGAAGAAGCCTCTGCTCTCAAAAAAGAACAAAGCTGCCCGTCTCATCTTTGCCAGAAAGCACCTGGAGAAACCTGAAGCTTTCTGGAAGTCCATTCTGTGGACACGAGTCCAAAATTGAACTGTTTGATCACAACCAAAACTGCCACGTTTGGTGAAAAGTCAACACTGCATACCACCAAGAACCTTCTCCAGTGAAGCATGGTGGAGGGAACGTTAAGATCAGGGCCTGCTTTTCATCCTCGGGACCTGGACAACAAGGAGGAGTGGGCAAAAATCCCCTAAAGCAGATGTGAGAGACTGAGTCGCTACAGAAACCGTTTGGTTAAGGTTATTGCTGTGAAAGGAGGTGCAATACCCTATTAACTGAAGGGGTTTACATATTTTTGCACCCATGAAATACAAGTTTTTGTTAAATCAACCACTTTTGTTCAATAAACAATGACAATATATAATTATTTTGTTTGAGTCCATTATTTGGAATGTCAGTATTATGAATTGGGGTATAGATTAACGTTTAATAAGGTATTTTAGTATTTAAAAAAAAAAATACTGACTATCTCTGTAGGTTTCACAATCTTTCGGGCAGCACTGTACATACTGTGTGTGTGTGTGTGTGTGTGTGTCTGCCTACCTGCCTACAAGCCAGCAGTAGGTAAAATGCGGTGGGTTTCGTGGCCCTGCTCTTCACACTGAGAGCCAGTTAATATGTTTATTCAGCACCCTGCAATGCCCCCACGATATCTCATCTGGAAGATGCATTTGGACCAATCATACTTTTACGCTACAGCTCTCCTCAGTTGCCATAGGAACAAACCCACAGGTAAGTGAAGAGAAGTGTTCTCTTCCTCCACAGTATGGAACCGTGTTTCTAAAAATGGTGACCTACAAAAAAAAGACGCCCACCGCCAAGCAGGGACCATCAGCTAGCCCGTTCCCCTGAAACCCTTTCTCCTCTTGGTCTCGCTGTAGCTTTATTTGAAGTTATTTCAACAGCGATTTGTGAGTGAAACTGTTTGAAAACACAGAGTCCACACACACACGCGCACAAGACACACACAAACACATGAAGACACAGGCGCGCAACGCCGTCTGTCTCCAATTTATGCCGCTGCCACTGGCCCGGGGGGTGTGTGTGTGGGTGGGGGGGTTGTGACTGCTCAGCGTGGTTTAGTGGGTTCTCTCTGTGCCGCTGGGTCTCCAGTACCTGAGTCTGTCACAGCATGCTGCAGGCCTACAGGGAACATGGCCTTCTCTGAAAAAGAGGCTGGCAATACACACCGCCACACAGGAAGAGAGGGGGGCCTTCCATATACATCTACCCCCATCCCTGTTTAGAAACACTGTACACTTTAGCTCCTAATCGTTTTAACCCTATCTCCAATCTGCACCCTCCAATTCATCTCTCACTGGTCATGGAAACCTGTCTGTTTTCACTGCAGGCTGTTGTCACAAACCAACAAGAATGGTGACATTCACCTGTTGGCCCTCCTCTGTTCCGTGTTCTATGTGTTTGGAGCGTTAATAACACAATTATTGGAAGGAGCGATGTTTTTGACAATAGCAATGGGAAATCGCTCTTTTTAATGGATCATCAAAAACCGTATGGCACGGTGGGGAGCAATATGACTGGCATGCCAATCAAGCGGACTACAAGGAATAGCACTGGGCCCTATTGTTGCTTATTAATCACGCAGCATTCATTAAGAAAATACTATAGAAATGGGTTGAAATAGATTTCAATGTCACTTTGTCGTTTCTCTTTCAAGGAGAATTCGATTATGGCGGACATGCAGAACGTGATTAATTACGTGTGACACACAGTGCTGAATCTCGTAATTGTCATGCGTAACTGTAAGTGTCAAAATTCATTAAAACTCATTTTCAATCTATTAACACAAACCTTAGTTTTAATGTGCACTTTTGAGGTATTTTTATTTGCTTTCAACTGCCTAAAATGTTCTTTTGATTTCAGTTACAGGCCTCCTGATTCCAAACCTGTCTGCCGACACAGCCCCTGCATCTCTATCTTCAAAAAGACTGTACTGACTGGAATCTCTGTTATGGCAGTAGAAATTAGTCTAAACATTAGTGTTTTCAAATCAGGCATACCTACATTTCTTTCCACATAAATCAGCTGAATCGGCTAAATTAAAAGATTTGACTTAAAAGCTAGATGATATTGAGTTCCACTGTCCTATTAGCAAATGCTTCATTTTCTTTTTGGAAAATTGGAATCAGCCATACTGGAAAAATTGGAAAGATTTTTATTTGCCTGGCATGCAATTAATTCACAAGCCAAAACATCAAAATGTCCTAGCCAAGCTTAGATTATGGATTATTCTGAGCTAGTCTCAAAGAAAAGTTTTACTAAACTGGCTTATAGTCAGCAAAGATATCTGATAACAAGCCTAAGACCCAATAATGCACTAAACGGAACCCTCAGTGTTTATATTGCTTTTGGACCGAGTTTGGGCGAGACTCATACTGACAGATTCTGGAAAATGAAGACAGGGGCAAGATAATTCGTGCACTTGTGTGCCCATCTGGAGATAGGGCAGAAAGCTGTGTCAATTTGAACTTTAAAGAAAAGGAGGCAAATGATGACAAAATATGAGGGTAAAATGGTGAATCCATTAGATTTTGATGTTTAAGTTAGCTTTTAGTTATTTTAAAAACGTGTCTCTCTGTCCATTTCTCTTTCTCTATACAGCATGCGGTATCTTTCTCATGCTCCAGCAGATATCCACCTCTCCGTCTCACTCTGCCTCTCTCACTATCTCTCGCTCTCCACTGGCAGCACTTCTCTTTAAGCTAACAATAGAACAGGTAGTGGAAGCTGCAGGGTAACGATAAGGATTTAAAACATATGAGATCTGGGCTGGCATCCTCACCTATTCCCACGGACTGCTGTGAACG
Source organism: Aplochiton taeniatus (assembly GCA_017639675.1). Lineage (NCBI taxonomy): Eukaryota > Metazoa > Chordata > Actinopteri > Galaxiiformes > Galaxiidae > Aplochiton > Aplochiton taeniatus. The sequence goes on along the minus strand of CM030174.1, from coordinate 22,299,696 downwards.
AATGTATCAGGAAAATAAGCCAAGCAGCCAGGATGGACAGATTCATGCTCCTTCAACTGGAAATGAAAATTGGCCATATACCCCACAGTGCATTGGCAGAGAATGCAAAGTGCCTTAAATATGGTTACCATACCCCGGTGTTGGTGTGGACCGATTCAATGCTACCTCAGCGGATAATGTTGTTCTTTCTCTACTGTAGATACCCCCTAAAACGATCCTCCCTTCTAGTGGCAGTTTGGGCAAAGTTAACACCAAACACCACGTCAGCCCAAATATTGCTTCCACCAGTCGAAAACTCTATGGAGTGCAACAGGGTGGTGGTTACAGGACGTCGCTGGACTTACGAGAGGGTCTTCTCTAGATGTCCGCCAGGAGAGCCGATGATCTCCCCCAGAGTGCAGAAGGTCTGGCCCAGGAAGTCCTGCAGGAGAACACAGGTCCAGGCTTTTAGACTGTTCATTGACCCGTCCTTCTTTACAGTATTTGTTCAATTGCTGACACACTAAAATTACACATACAGCACCGTTATTGAAACTGACACTCCAGAGAGCCAAACTTCAACCCAGATCTGCACAACTATAAGCCCATTCTCAGCCTCACAATTTCTACACACAGTCTTTTGCCAAACACTAAACCCAATTCTCAACACCAAACCCCGGAATCTGACATAAAATCACTTGTTTGCCCTTTCAAAGCACTGCCATTCGAAATGCCTCACCCACGGGCCAATTGGCCAATACACGTGCCACCTGGCCAAACATCTAATTGCTCACTTCTTGCGCCATCAATCAGGATGTCAGCACTGTCTAGCCAGGGAAGATATTGGCTGCTTTTCATTGGTCGTTCAACATGCCCTCGTTGACTTCCCCTCGGCACTTGGCCTTGGGGGAATCCCCGCCGCCATCATAAGTGTCGTTCACTTTGTCTGAAAACCTGAAGTGAACTTGGTGATATCGACCCTCGGAAAGCCAAGGGAACGAGTAAACAATGACGGTCACTCCAGAGGTGTATATCGCCCAGAATCCATTGCGCTAAGCCTACAACTGGGAGTCGATTGGATTTTTTGGGCTGAAAGTGTACAAGGGCAGGTGTGTACCATTTACAGTAACTCCTATTCCCCCGCCCACTTTCCCTCTGTTCTCCAAGTGGCCTTTGTGCGACGTATGCTGTTACATAATACCAAGGGCTGAGGGTAAGTGAATGAGGGGAAATGGAACTACTATTGAAACACAGTCAGTGCCTCTGATGTTGGTGCTGTGGCCAAACCCAGCTAGGTGGCGAGATGCATCCAAAGTTTTCTTCTTTCCTCCGTTTGTTGTTTTTTCTGGTATATTCTTTCCTAAAGTTATTTTCTGTTTACTGTATTCTGTATATAGAAAGCATATTAATTGTTCACACAACTGTAATGAATACTGTAAGTGATATGCATATGTTACGCCGGTTTGTTGTGAAGAAAAATAATATTTCAGAAAAATAATTGTTTCAACAGTATATGTGTGTGTCTGCACATATTTCTGTAGACTTGAGCAATCTCTTTCTGCAGAATTCTTTACAAACAGAACAATTATGGCAAAGCCCACCAAAGATGTAAGTGCTTTTGACTGAGCTCAGCAGTGTTTTGGTTGGACATACATGTTGTAATATGCATGAAGTGTGTCCCATTTGGTGCAAAAGTTGGATTTTGAAAAGTGTTCATGTAGTTTTGAATGTAGTGCTTCATTTTGCAGGATATAAGAGGTGCTTTGCACTTTGGGTGTGAGGTTTTGAGAATTGTTTTGACAAAATGAGCCGTTTTCAAAATTAGTTGTCTTATGTAGAGAACTGTGTATACTGTTTTGCAAAATGTGTGAGGCTGAGAATGTGCTAATAGTTGTGCAGATCTGGGATGAGGTTTTGCTCTCTGAGTGTCATTTTAGTGTGTTGCATATTGATTGCATGTGTTTGCTGAGTGAACATAATTAATGATTTATTAAGCCACTTTTGAGTAATGTTTTGTAGAAAGAGTTTTGAATTTTGAAACGTGTGAGAACAGGTGAATAGTGTTTACAGTTATGGGATATGTATATGTGTGTGTGTGTTTGGGAATGACGTACGGGTATGGGTTTTTGTGCTACAGAAACCAGTTTTTGTGGCTAAGCAATCGAGAAAAACTGTAATGAAAGCAAAACAGTACAACAAGAGGCAGTAGGAAGACTGGTCAAAATAAATAAGGATAGCAGAACACATTAAGCATGCATCAACTTAAGATAAAACACTAACTGGTTCACTGCGACATGATATATGAAGGTTGGAATACTAACCTTCTATCCTCCCATGGTTTAGCATAGAATAAAGAATAGTTATTTATGCATTTATCTTTTTTAGGCAAATAGATACAAATCTATATATTCAACTGACACTCACAGTAAAGAGAATGCATTACACAGTTCAACTCACATGTTTTGAAATGTTTGAGCTTCTTGAATCAACATTATATCTGTATGAAGAGAACCAAATCACAGTTTTGTATAAGTGTTTTTTGTATAAGTGGACAGTAATGTTACATCTGAAAGTTATATCCAAATGTACTGGACCTAGTCAACAGATTGAAAACATTCAGTGACAAGACTATCTTTAAAAAAAAGAAGTAAGGTTTTTACTCATAAGGAAGCTCCCCAAACACTCACTTTGTACTCTCTCTCTTTCTCTCTCTCTCTCTCTCTCTCTTTCTCTCTCTCTCTCTTTCTCTCTCTCTTGACACAGAACACTTATTGGTGATCTCAGCTATTGGTAAGCATTACAGAAATCAGAAAAAATATTAGAAATTTGAAATAAAAGTGACATTTTCAGTCTCAAACTTTGACAATGAACGGATGGACATTTTGAATAAAATTATAGTGTTATGGAAATACTTATGAGTGGAATTTACCACCTTTGTGCCACACCTAATGCAAATACGGTAATAAAAGTAGAACATATATTCCTTATTGAACAGATAGCTAGATAGATAGACATAAGTTACAGTACATTAAAAAACACAAACACAAAGCTTTAGCTGTATCTAACTGACCCTTACATGCTTTTGATTGTAAATAAGAAGTGGTTTGCCTGAATGGAGTAGGTATTTAGCAATGTTGGCAAAGAATTGGTAATTAAGATGATCTCTTAAGTGACTGGGTTGTACATCAAACCATTGCCCAATCAGGGCATATTTGATTGAGAAACACTTTCTCACTACATAATTGCATTTCCAATTAGTTCTCAAATACAAACGCTCCTGTAAATAGAGATGGACACTTACGCGTCAAACCTCAAGTTTTGTTTCTCCTCAAAGAAGAAGTCCAGGACAAACTTCCTGACAAAGTCTGGGCTCAGCGTGTTTTCGATCACCTCTGTTCTGCCAAACTAAGAAAAGGGACAGACATTATTATCCCCATTTATGCAATGGCAGGAAGAACTGTGTGGACAACCATTGAGCAATAACAACCTTTGAATGGAGGCCTTAATCATCCACTTCACATCGTCTCTCGGAGGACTAAAGCTTTATAACTTTAAAAGAACATCTTCAATGCACTGGCCATTTTTATCCAGAGTGCTCCACAGTAGCATACGTCTTAGTGTGGATGGCAGGTAGAGTATGAGTCCAACACACTGTACCCGCTGAGCTACACAAGACCACACACACTGAGAGATGGAGGAACTTTACAATACAATACAATGACCTGGAAATATCTGTGAACATTTCTGAAAGACGATGGATTCCCTAACAAAGGTAGGTGTACAATATGCCAAATAATAATCTATACAAAAAAAATGATATCTGTGATTTGTCTGTGACATGTGTTTACATCCTGTCACTCATGCCGGAGACATGAGAGTCACCTCCCAAGTAGCACAACCTTACATATCTGACTAGCATTGAAAGTACCGGCTGGTGACAATTTCATAAAGTCTAACTTAATGAATTCTTCTTGAACTGCATATTTGAATTCAGATACCCGAATCGTGTCTTGCGTGATCTGCGTTTGAAATGATATTCCAAACAATAAGCTATGTTTGTACCCCGAACCTAATGTCAGCTAAACTGGTGAAAACTTGCCCCCCTAGGCTTAGCACTGTAAGCACCCTCCCAGGCTGGGACTCCATCTCGCTGGATATCAAAGCAATCATCTCCCCCGGGCCCTCGTCAACCAAGACCTGGGCATGAACACCAAGCCCGGTCTGACAGCCCTCAGTAATGAGCTATTGATTCCTGCACTGTCTCAATGCGCCCTCTGTACCCTGGCTCTTGTCCTTAGTGCCCAGTGCACATAATCCCCTCCATCACCGGTGGCCCTGCTTATCCATTACCAGGGTGAGACAGGAGAGTTTATTGGAGCCAGAGCTACCTGTAATCGACCCGGGATAAAGCTCCCAGGAGACACTTCCGCCTCCCGTTTTTATTGTAGCGGAACTGGTGGAGCTTTCTTTGGGAGGTGATTGGAAAATTGGCAGGGGTGTATCATGAGGGGGATTTTAGTGTAGTTACCCAGTGGAAGGCTGTTAACAGTTGTGTGGTGATTAGGGAAAGAATTGCATGAGCTAAGGAAGTGAAGTTTGTGGAGTAATACATATAATTCAAGTAAAAAATGTAACCGAGCTAATGCATGTAACAAATTGTACTCATAATTCTAAGCAGAATAACACCACCAGGAGTTCAAGGCCAGGATATTTCAGTCTGAGAGGAGAATATAGCCGCTAGATAGAGAAGACAGTCCTTATCGTCTGGCAGGGATAAAGGCCAGTTTGTGGGTTCACGCATGAAAACAGCAGGCGCATGAGATCAGTGAAACAACAAAGGAATAAAGAGTACCAGTACAATTTTCTTAATGCCATGAGTATGATGGCCAAATTGGTACAAAGAACGAGAGAATGAAGCACTTTGTCAGGCTGTGAGAGCTCACCTCTTCATGACGCAACCTCGAGATAATAAAGGATTGTTATATGTATTACTCAGATCCTAGCCGTTTTGCCTTCATTTGACGGATCGACTGAAACCACTCAAGAAGAGGAAAAAGTTTTCCTGTGGAGAAATTGTCTCAACTTTGCTTAACAGAACGCTGACTTCTGAGTCTACCGATTCGCACAGCAATATGTGTCTCATTTTCGATGGGGAATTTAACCTACTGACAGTGGTACGGTATGATTCAGGTAGGGTTTTTGAATCTGCAACATTGTGCGAGCAGATGTGCACTGGCTTTGGTGGAACCACATTGTTGACTTCTGAATGAGCGACTCTACAACCAAACAATCTGACAGCCATGTGTCCCATTGAAAATTGGTTATGAGGCTTGGGAAGAAATGTGTGTGGAAAGTGCGTGTGTTGGTTGACAAAAAAGAGACAGCAATACACAGCGACACTAAGGAAAGTTATGGCTCAAATGGAAAAGAATGAGCATAGAGACTGAGAGAAATAGGCTGTGCATACTTGATAAGCCACACAAGGCCTTGTCACTTGGGAATTTTGGCACGTGCGATTATGCCACATCACAATCTTGCCAAGAGAAACGTAGCCAAGGTCGCTCAGCTTTAACTTACTGAATTAGAGCAGACAGGCTGGCAAACAGGCTGGCTGGGGCACCCATTGAATATTTCCATTGAATGAGACAGGTCCAATATAATATAATATATATATTATAGTATATAATCTATAATATCTATATCTATATAATCTATAGAACTTGGTACATCATGGAGATATGTGGGTATGGGGATAAACAGATAATTAAACAACTTAACTATTATTGAAAAAATTCAAGTCACCTGCTATGCGTGAATGGTATGACCCAAGCCGACTACCAGGAGTAAAAGTTTGGTTAACTCACCTCTCTCCACTCCTTGGTCCCAATGGCCTGCACATAGAGAACTACCACTGCAGGAGACATGGGAAGGGGGACGGGTGGAGAGGGGAAAAAAACAGTAATGAGTTGGGGTATTGAGAAAGCTGTTAAGGCGATTCAATGGTGCACTGCACACACGGTTGCACCGGAGACTTTAGAGACTGCGGAAATCACATAGAATGCTTTGGAACCAGTACAATTTCATTAGAGCCTACAGTGGTGGAGACATAGCCAATATGTTAATTAAACCATGAGGACACTGCTGTGAATCAGATGGGGTTTCCAAGATGAAAAAAGTAAACACCAGATCTGCTCACACACTAAGTAGTCTGCATTCTGGGATTCATTCACACAACTACCTCAACGTCAACAAACAAAGCAAGGTCTGGCAGGCACATATACTGTGTTTCAGTACACTATATCAGTCACAGCTCAGTGTCATGACATTTCCATAAGAACATCTTGAAAATAGTGAAACTAATAATGGGCCATAAAGAAGCATATACATAGAGAAATGTCTACTCCCCAAAGGTGGAAAACAGGCTAGACTCAAGGGTGGTAACAACCCAAGCTAGCTACCTTGCTACGGCTAAAACATAAGGAAATCAATAAATAGTTGGTCAAGCGTTTAGACAGTGTCTGTAGCAGCTTTAGTGGCTGAGGGCTAGGCGTTTGCACTAATGAAGGAAAAGGCAATTAAAAAGGCCTTTCCTCTCTTAATGACCAATTAATGCTGTCGGGATAACCAGGGCAGAGGAAGGTGGCCATGAGGTAGAGCACCGTAGCATCAAGCCCACAGAGAGAGGGAAGAGGGACGCTCATTCTAACAGAATATTTCATTAGAAGACGTGTGGCGTTGCTGGCGTTTCATATCCCAAACAGGACATTAACAGTAGAATACAGTAAAAGGGTGAATGTAAGGGATGCAGTATCATATGAGGGTGTATCGTATAGTCAGTATATGCTGTGGATTATTCTAAATATGCTGCCCTAGATAGTGTTTTTTAAAAACAGCTACTTTCCCTGGACAATACAAAGAGAAAACTGTCTTTGGATGACTGCGACTAAACAGATCCAAGGACTGTGTATCTTCCCTGGGAAGTAATTTCCTTCTCTGGTTTCATTACGTCCAGTTAGTTTGTCTGCGCCAGGGACATCTTGCACTAGAGAGACTTCTGGGCATGGCCTGAGTGGTGAAAGGTACCACAGCCTGACAGTACAACCGGCCTGTCCTGAGCTGCTGACTGATTGGAGAGTTTATGGAAAGTGACTGGGAGGGGAGGCACCATCTGGGCAGAAACATTGGAGCCAGAACCGATTTACTAAGTCAAACTCCCTGCCTCTTCTCTCCTGGCTGAAGGAAGTGGTAAGCAGGTGACTCTGAACTCTAATTGATTCAAGTAAAGTGAGGAAAGGTGAATGGAGGGGAGCCACAGTGGTGGCCAGTGTGAAAGTTGATTTACATCAGACAAATCTACATTTAACAAAATGTAAAGCTATATTACTTTGTGGCAAAAATAATGAACAGGAATATAATCATTTTCAAATGTAGATTTTTGTTTCAAATGTCTGGCATTTTATGTGAGTAAAGTTCTACTCTGGTGTTCTAAATGTGGCCAGTTGATGGGTCATGGGTGAGTAATGTCAGCAGGTGATAAACATTCATTCACTGCTGTTACAGTATCCAGATCAGAGTACATAGCCATTTATCCAGTGCAGATTATGTGCAAACATTTAACAAGGACAACTTTGCATTGTTGCAGAGGCCTATACTCAAAAATGTATACGTTATGTGAACAGAGTAATGTTAATAAATCTAATAAATTGCATGACAGGCTATTCTGTTTATATAATTGTGCTATACTTTAAAAACTTTAGAAGGCTAATTGAATGATGGTGCTGTGCTCAACCCCCTTATTTTGTACTGCCTGGATGTATTGCTTTTTTTCTATTGTATTTGTTGTCTGTCCTATATGTATGGTGGCCCTCAGTTTTCCCCTTTGGAGATGAATGAAGTATTTTGTATGGTGTCATATCGTATTCTTCAAGGAAAGTCCCTATCCTATTAGGACCGGGACTCAGTGTGTGAGTCTAATTACAGAGGCTGGAATGTTATTATGCAACAGATCCTGAATAAGCTGACAGTTACAGTCAAGAATGAGCAGCAGGTTTAAACTTTCAATATCCACAGGCTTTCTCTCGGATTTACCCGAGCATAATCAGTTGAGAGGCAGCCATAAAACACCCCATTGCTTACAGGATTTGGGGAGAAGCTGCTTGCTGGGAGTAAACATTGAGGTGGATTGACAGTGAGGCCAAGAGGGTTGGAGGGATGATTACTTGTCAAAAAAAATTGAGAGACAACACCAACAGCACCAGGTGGCATCGGGAGGGATACACCAGGGATTTATTGGAGGAATTTCGACCTCAAATTTCTTCCACAGCGGTTTAGGTGAGGAGGGAGAGCGTCTGAAACCCTTGACAGTCTTGACAGTTACATCACAGCTCCAGGAAGCTCTAAGCAACCGCTGGGTCATTTTGACCTTCAGCTAAAGGACCTTAATCAAGGACCCGACAGTGTTGCCTGGTATGCAAACTATGGCTGTCACAACCAAGCAGTGTGCCCAATCTAGACATTGGATGATTCGATTGATGAGGCTTCTATTACTGTAATGTACTGCCAGACAGTGTTTGTCTCTAAGATTACTAAAATATACTCAGTACATTCAAATCTTTTCCAGCAATAACAGATTTTCTTTGTGAAGCTATTTTTGGCACTACAGTACTCACAAGGCTTTCATGTAATGGTTTTATGGTTGGATTCATGCAGCAAAAAACGATGAATTCCCTATCATCCGTGTTAAAAAATAATTTTGTACAATTATGCATTAATACATTTGTGGGTAAAAACTATCGGTAACACTTTAGATAAAGGTCCTTATAATGAGTGTTAGTTAAAACACAAAAGGCCTTTATAAGTCCTTATAAAATGCTCATTAACATTATTGTGTTAATAAGACTTTATAAGTGTTAATGATAGTGTGCGTCATGAACATTGTTTATTGTTAGATTATTAGACATTTACAAGGCCTTATAAGAAACTTGTTATAAGTCCTGTATAAACTACTTAAGAATTTCATCAAAATTATTATAATTTGTTTATAATAGCATTGCAAACTAATTTATTCCTAACTTACCTTTATTACGAACTTATCTGTCCTGTCATTGTTAAACCTTTGTTACGCTTTATGTTGTGCTATTACGGTTAAAAAAAACGTTATTATTATTTATTTTTTTGTCAATTATACACTTATTAACAGTTAACTGCAGCTACCGGATCTAATGCGAGAACAATGCCCTATTAAGGTTAATAAATCCTTTATTTTGCACATGTTAACAGTTAACAATGCTTTTCGCAGCTCCCCTATCTGGACATTTGGAATGATCAATACATGTGGTCATGGTTGATCAAATACAATGTTTTAGTCATTTCTCTATGGTTTTAGCGGTGAAGCATATACACACACTTTTTGAACACACTCATACCTCAGACAACCCGGGTTTCACCTGGGTCATTGAACACAGTTTCAACCCTTGTCGGACCCATTCAGACTGCACTTTGGTCCAGGGAAAGACCTGGGTTGTCGCTGTTTGCACACGACCCCGGTCTGCGAGTTACTTTCTCGTACGTCCCTGCTAAGCAGAGTTGTTGCGTTGCTACATCATTGAAAGTGGACGTTTCTACCGTCCTTTTGATTAAAACAGAGACTGTAATCATCTACAGATCCGGTGAAAAACTGCAAGACTCAGATCGGGCCTTGGTCCCATCACTGCCTCTGCCAGGCAAAACTTGAGCCAAATGGGTGTTGCACTAATTACTGCAAAAACAAGCCTATTGGCATCAAGAAAATAATGGCAAACTCTAGACAGCAAACATTACTACCTACTACTTTCTTAAAAGCAATTGTCTGATGGCATTAGAAAGTTTCACAAATCTGCTGCCTTATGCTAGGCATTGTTTATTGCCAAGAAATGTATTTGATGTGTTATTGTCATGAGAGTATGTCCCCCTTTTTCCCCAAATAGTGGATACCACACTTTGGAATACATTTCTTCAGTTGCATCCAATCTTCTAGGTTTCGAGAGATCATTTATTTAGAGTACCATATGCACATTCTTATTAAAGTAAATCAACCAAATGTGCCTGAGTGGCTGAATCAAACCAGGACACTGGTCCATGAGCATAATGCATGTATAGCAAAGAGTATTGAACACTGGCATAAGGATAGTGGGAGGACTTTCTCCTCATGACATGGTTCTGAATACTAGCACAAAGCCACCACCATTCCTTTCATGAAATTATTTTCAACGATGTTAGTCAGCAACCATCTAATTGCTTCCCAAGCACAAGATCAAATCATTATTATTAATGGTCAACCATTCTCACACATCATCACATCATCACACATTATGTGGGCACCTTTGAGTCAATCCTCTCAATTTCTGCCTTAGCAAATAAGCCATTGAGGCCAGTCCGGTTGTAAAGCTAAGAAGTGGTTGAGCGGTGGTTATGCACCAAGGACCGTTAGAGCTATAACTGGGTCAACACCAGGTGTCAAAAGATCTTTAGATCTCAGCGAGAGCTCATTGAGTAATTCATATAAAAAGAAACAAAAACTAAGCATGACCTTTTTCTCCTTGTTTCCCTATTCTATTTAACCCGATAAACCCCAAACAGGGATAATGTAAGAATGGAGCAGAATGTAAAAGTGGGATCAATAACATTTCTGAATATATTCATAATTCCCTGCTCAACTTTTCACAAATAGAGAGATTAGTGAGAGAAGACTCGAGTCAGAAAAATTGCAGGAAATTACATAAAGCTGTTTGGGAGAGGCCTACCTGCTTCATATTCAAGTGTAACTTTTAAGAGCCACCATAAGTGGATTAATAAGCATTAATCAACACTTCACTGCGACCTCCGAGGGTTTGGGTAGAACCTGAGGAAGTCAAGTAATGGATGAAATAATAGGTTTTCAGTTTGGAACTGACAGTACAAAAGGAGCACTGGAAATAGTTTGAAATTACTGTTGGTGATAATCACTGAGAGTAGGTATACCAAGGGTAGAATATACTTCTTTTGAGTACTCGCAGTGACCCCTAAATCCTGTGCCCTGAAAAAATACAATCTGTTTGAAAATGTGATTCAAGCATTATTATTTATCATCCAATAAACCCCATGAAATTATACTTGGCATTCCATTTTCACCTCAGGAATCTCAAGTCCACTAGGAGCAATCTCTCCCAATACAAAGTGGATTCCACTCAATCAGGGAGATACACCAGGGCCATTTGTATCCCCCCAAGGGTGTAGACAATCTGTGGTTAAAGTCAGGCATGCTTGGAATGTATAGTCAGGTAGAGCAGGCAAGGACAACGGGTCAATGCAAGACATCCATCATTTAACAAAGGAGGAAGTTCAATTGAGATGGACTTCAACTCAACCCCAAGTGAATCAATGGCAGAATGATTGCCATCTACTGTATCTTTTGTTGAGTCTGAAGGGATGGAAACTCGTAATACGTCAAAAAGACGAAATAGATGTTGAAATATGCTTTGTCTCTTTGTCTTTCGCCGTCTGTAAATTGAAACACCTTTTTTGACAGCCAAAGCTCTAATCACCTAGTAATTCAATAACAGGATGACAGGCAAGCTAAATCTATTTTCTTTTCACACCAACCTGCATACCTCCAGAACTGGTTACAAGGACAAACTCTGAGTGCTTCCTAAATAAGATAAGGAGAGGTAGAGGGTAATCACAAAGCTATCTCTACTCATACTCACAAAAGCAAAAACACACATTCTCCTAAATCTAAATGAATCTCTTGTTTGATAACACAAATTGAAAAGATAATGAAAAAGTATCCATAGAACTTTTTCATCATCACATTACAGATAAATAAGTATGAATCTCAGGAGCAGATGTACTGGCATGTTAGCAACCGTTTTAGGCCTAATGTGCACCTAAAAATCGAGCACTGTATGTACAAACAGGACACACATGCATGGCTTAAACCAAATTCTGCCTGCCGCAGGAGCACTTAAAGACAAGTTGCGCTTTTCTTACTCAAGAACATGGGAGGAGATGTGCAAGGAGAGACTGATTATGTCTTCCATTGCATGTACTAAAACTGCAGGGGAGAGCACAGGTCCATTTTTCAGTAAAATTCTTCCATCTTGGCTTGAATAAGGGAAACTTCCAGCAAGAACGGTTGCAGTCATCTGAACAAGACAAAGACCCAGGCCAAGGAGACATGCTGAGGGGATTTTCGCGTCAAGAATGGTCATCAAGCTAGACAGCAAGCAACACATAGAAAATGAAACTCCAACAGGCAGAATGTACTTAATATCACCAATAATAACTGTTGTGTCACTGGTTTCTAAAGTAAAAGATTGTAAATTAGAAGTTTATCTATATAGACATGTATATAGTATATTTGTTTTCTTTTTCTGAGAGTCGGCGGTTCCATAATAGATAAAGGGAGACTCATTTCATTGCCTTTTTAAAGCGGGTGCCGCAAATTACGGTAAGATGGCGGTGACATGCGCTGTTTAGGCAATCAGCCACAAGTTGATCATTGAACGTAAAATGAAAAGGCGCAGCATGCGCTTTCTGCGGCCTGCTCAAGTCGCTGTCTGCGCTGCGCTCTCTAACGTGCGTACATCTGCCTCTCAGTTTCCGCTCATTTATCTGCTGCCGGTACATCCAAATGCCGGTCTCTTTGCTCAGCCCTGCTGCTCCTTCATCAGTATGGACAGGCTGCCCAAAACCCACCCATCCCTGGACTTCAGAACCCAGGGGAAGGTAGGCTAAAGTTAACTTTGCATTCCACACACCTACGACATGTTCACCTTGGATTGTCTATTGCATCTTTTCTGTCTTTGCTCTTCCACCTGGGCCCCCACCTCCCAATACTTTCTTCTTTTACCTTGCGTTTTGCCTCCCCACGTCTCTTTTATTTTCTCATCTCATGAACTTTGTTGTGGATTTGTCTTTTACTTGAAATAAAGCATCTTGAAGTGTGAACACTCTATACCGTACCCAGGCACGTGCACCTTGAAACGGTGGCCTTGGTACGATTCAAGTGTACAGTTCGCATCAGGTGTGAAAGCTAACTGTACCAAATCAAGAAAGGGGACTGCCAAAGCCGGCTACATTATACAGCTTAGGCTCTTGGTTTCTTTGAATTGCAAACCAAATATCTTGTATATCTCTTTTTATTAGAATACTTTCTTACAGACGGATCTTGAGGAACTTTGTGTATTTGACAGCTTTTTTGTGGCCTTGTGGTAAGTAGAGTCACTAAGAATGCATGTGCCACAGAAAGCTGTCTTGGTAAACAATGGTGCAAGATCAAAGAAAATACACTAGTACAATAACGGATCTCCAAGAATTTTGAAGATCAGCAAAAGACGGTCATTTACCATAAAATGTGATTACTCTGACATTGCAGTTTCACCTTCCTTACACAAGAATCATCCCTGAGTGGGGCACTTTCATTTCTTTTGCAAGAAAATGCAGGCCTGGAGTTGAGAAGAAAAAGCAGATTGAAGTAGATTGAATTCAGTCGTGTCAAAATTGTTCTTTCACGTAAAAGATTTGTAAATGGAATGCACGCCAATGACAAAAATAAATGCCAATTAAAAAAATTGTTCTCCATATCCTCTTTATTGACATTATGTAGAGCTTTCCAGCCTAGAATGATACATTAGTCTCGAAAAGTGGAATTTGATTCAGTGGTGCTGTTTTATTTTTCTCTGTACGGATGGCCACAGGGTGACTTTATTATTATTATATTATTGATTTATTTATACAGGGGTGACCGACTGAGACTAGCTCTCTTTGCTAGCAGTGCCCTGCTTAAGGCAGAATATAAGTTACAACAATACAACAACAAACATGAAGAAATAAAATAATAAATAAAATAAAAAAATTAGCAGATAATGAAAATGTATAACAATATTTACAGTGCAATATTTTCAGAAAAAATATTGATTAAAAGTTTCAACCAAAACAAGAACTCTCTTCTATCCTCCCATATCCTTCAATACAATTTTAAATTGTTTAAAGTGCCCCTCTAGTGAAAATGAAGTTTTGGAACGTTGTTAACATGTCCTTGTGGTGTTTTTCATGTGCTACAAGACATATCAGGAGCAAAACAAGCAGCCAATGCCATGGCTGAGAATTTCCGCTTTGAAACTGCAGTGCACCAAGGACAGTCTCAAACGAGCGAGTTCAGGCAATCCAAATTTGTGACATCACAACATTTTTAAGTAACCAATCCCGTTCATGGGCGGGGTTCTATGTTTGAGCAGACTCAATGATGAGCAAGTATGCGCGGTGGCAGGAGGAGGGGGCAGGGCGAGTCAGATTCAGGAATTTTTTATTAGGCAGAAGGAGAAGATATTTATTAGGCAGAAGGAGAAAGCAAATTTTCCAAGTTCTGTTTTCACTTTTGGGCTTTCAAGGGTGATAGGGCCCTGTGAGCGTGTCCTATGATCACTGGAGTTAGGCTTTAAAAGAGAAGTCAGGTAAAAAAAAAAAGAAACTTGCCCAGCATTGCCTTGTAAACAAAAAAGAGATTTTTTTTCTCTCCTATCACTAAGAGAAGACCATCCTTTTTTGTTAGTGTATAATCATGGGTTCTAAAACCATCCCCAGTTACAAAAACGCAAAGCACTGTGGCAAACTGCATCAAGGGACTTGAAAATAGTTGGGGCTGTACATATACACAATATCACCATAGTCCATAAATGACAAGAGGGTTGATTTTACAATATTCATTCTGTTTTCAAGAGAAAAGCACTTTCTTAAAGAGCTCAATGTCTGCTCTTCACCTTCTTTGTGCGTTCAAGCGCATGAGTCTTAAATGACAAATTTTCATCTCGTGAAATTCCGTGAAGTTCCCAAGTATTTGTCAACTGCAACATGCTCAATTTGGGCTCCATTTAGGGAGCAAATATTACATGCCTTATAGGAAATGCATTTATCAAGTCTTTTATTCATTCTATTCATTTTATTCACTCAACGATTAATCTCAGATCACCCACGGACTTCTCTACACAAGTAAATGCCCTCGTAAAGTTTGACATTGCCTGTTCTATGCACGGTGCACAAGAATATTGAATGGTACCATGTGCATAGAAATGTACTTTAAAGTCCTTTACAGCGGCACAAATATTGTTAATACAAAGTGTAAACAATGTAGGACCTAAAACTGAACCTTGAGGCACACCATTCTCTATTGTTACAACCTTGAATTTCAAACCCTTACTGTGTTCTGTCAGAGCGTTAGTCCTGAAACCAGTTAAATGCTGTGTCATGAAATGACAGCAAGGCTAATCTATTCAGAAGTAATCTGTGATTAGCTGTATCAAAAGCCTTTGAACAATCAATAAACAAAGCTGCACAATGTTTTTTATAATCAAGAGCAGTAACTATCGTTTGCTACAAGAGTGGCTGCTGTAATAATACTATGACCAGCTCTAAACCCAGACTGAAAAGTGCATAACATATTATTTGTGGACAAGAAAGTACAAAACTGTTCATTTACAAGATATTCTAACATCGTTGCTTGACATAGGACTTGATAAAACTTTATTAACAGAAAGTAACAAACCTCACACTGCACAACCATAACTTGTATGAATCTAAATTGTGACTTGAACTAAAACATTTATGTTGCTCATGTAGTTACATTATAAATGATTGGTGTTGACAATGCTTCACTGAAATTCCTATGAATGAGGGGCTTCACTTCTCTGTTGTGATTTCTTAAGCATGAGATGTTCTCTAAATGTGTAACTTCTACTGTCTATGTCATGGTGGCATTTGCCATACCTTGGTTTTTGCAAGCCAATAGTTGCTAACTTTTTTATCAGCATTTGCTCAAAACTATAAACTATACGGCACTCTCAATACTCAGACTGTTTTTACAGTGAGTGCAAAAACAAATGATTCTGTTTATTTTATATCTCATATTGCACACACAAATATTTTTTTCAATTGGTCAATTGTTTCCTCTCCTTGTATATTTAAGTAACGACTTCAATTATTGTACTTTGTGTGTACTTGTTCCTGCTTTACTATAATAATATAATAAAAATTCCCCTTTAACTTTAAAACAGTCTTGTTCTATCTGAATTACCTACTGGATCCTACTCCAACCTCCTGTATTGGCCTTTTATTGGTTTTTGAAACAATGATCAACTCGTTCACCTTATTTTCATACAAAACGTAACAATTAAGAAATATATTTTGTATTCTTCTTGAATAAGAATAATAGAGGGCTCCTACCAGGGTCCGACTTTGAGAATGTGTCCACATCCAGGAGATTCCTGTGGGTAGACAAATATACTGGTTAGTAGCAATAGAATGTGAATTGTTTGCAACACAGAACACAAGACATTTTAAAATTGGTTGATTACCATCAGGCTTCTTGAGGTCGGATTAAGAATGAAAAACAACAGGGCTAAACATGAAAAATATTCAATAGAAAGTCCTTTGAACTAGGGTTACAATTTGATTATGTTTAATAAAAAAGATTAATTCTACACCTTGTACATAGAAAAGGGTTTCATTTGTAGACACAATAACGTGTATGTACACACACACACACACACACACACACACACACACACACACACACACACATATAAACTGCATCCTTTAAATATGGTCCTCCCTATGGTCACTGGGAAAAGTAAGCCAAATCGTAAAGGTTTACTATAGTGTCACCAGGAGCCGGCAGCAGAAGATACAAGCCTAATTACATAAAATGGAATCAGATTAGAAGACAGGTGCCTTTAGTTTTTGACCTCCATACACAAACTGTTCAGCCATTGAGGTGCACCTGTGGTATAAAATGTGATATAAAAACAAATCTTAATAATAATTATTATTATTATTAAATATTTTCCACCTACAGTACATTACTTTTTATCTATTGAATAGTTTTATGGTAGATTTGGGCAATATATAATGTGAGTACATACGTAGTTAATATATTTGATTTTGTATATGTTATCTAGTGAATTGCATTTTTGCCGTAAAAAAAATGGTCTTAGGGGATAAACCTTGGTAAAAACGATGCATAGGTAAGAGACCTTGTAGTTTTTTTGTCACGCAAACTACAGACACCTGATACAGACAGAACACTTACATAAGGAACACATAGGCTAGAAAGCACACACTACTGGGTAAACGTATAGCACAAGCAAGAAATTTAAAATTTCTAAAATGATTTTGCGGGGGGTTGATGAGTGGCAGCTAATCAGGGCACATCATCAGTTACTGCAAGGACACGTGAAGTGGTGAGGTATTACGCACTTATATCAATTTGCATAAACATTCAAGAACAGTCACTCAATCCTGAAAGACATTGTTTACAACCCCTTAAAAGAACAAAAGGTAAAACAGTTATTGGTGAAAAAATATGTATATAATCAGCCCGATAAAGAACTTATAACTAACAAAATCTCTGTGCCAAAGGGCCCTCAAGATATAGTATTTGTAACCAGGCACTATAAATTTGTCTGATTGATTAACTTAATTGAATACCTATATGGGAAATGTATACTAGACTATGCAGCTTCTTTTAGACTGATGTATGTGAACTGATTCAATTAAATATTTCAGGAAAACACATAAACATCTTAAACATCTTAAGACCCCCCTCGGATCTGCTTGGAGTTAGATGTGCTTTTTAGAGTAGAACTAATATATTCTGAATAAGAAGCAGTCAATAGGTTTGTTATTCAAACAAAATGCAATGGAAAATACTTTCACACATTTTGACCCGGTATCATTGTCAAGGGAGTCATAAACACTTATTGGGTTGATGAGCTAATTAGTATAAGCCTTTGGGACAAATACACATTTTGATACATAGACTTGTCTTTTTAAAACAAAAATTACAAACATGGCACAATGCCAATCGAACCATTCGGAGGGTCTGTTCACGTCTCTGATAAAGGCATGGCATTATTCAGAATGATAGACCAGAAAGGTAAATCACCCACCTGTGGCAGTGCCCTACAGTGAAATTGATCACACGCATATTGCCATCACAGACAGACTTACCTGCACGAAACCGTAACTTCTATTTTAGTTGCAGGCACGCTGGTATTGAGTGGGTCGAACTCTCCTATTGCTGCCATCATCCTGGCGGAAGTTTACCTTTCCTTGTGAGCCCAGTGAAATTTCTGTAATGTTCTTGATCATACGCCACAGGGTTGTTGAAGTGCATCCATAACAATTTGTTTTATTTTCTTGAGATATAACAGAGCCTACATGTGAAATGTTTCATTATTCACGGTGTGGTCAGTTTCAGCAGCGAGCTCAGAGAATCGAGGGCGCGCGCTGCTCGCGCATGCATAAATTCCTCCAGGATCTTCTATCCTCTCGGAGATACCCTCCACAGGTCGAAGTAAATGTATAATTTACAGTTAAGTTAAAAACACTTTCTAGTGCTTTAATAAACAAAACAAAAAACAGGAAACTGTTTGTTGATTTTAAAGATATGGGTTTGCGATATTTTTATTTCATAATATTTTGTTTTATTGTTTACCATTTAAGTCCTTACTCTCCATTTCCCTCTCTCTCTCAAAATCTATTTTTCTCTCACTTTTTCTGTGTCTTTCTGGCTCGCTCTATCAATCCTTTTCGCTCTCTCTTCTCTGTCTCGCGTTTTATCTGAGAAACAAGCCGATGAATGTGTTTACGAAATAGTAGCACATCTATTGATTTATCATACTTTAGGAATAAACTAAAAATGGCATATAAATGAAGAACACTGGGTCATAAGACATACATGGTCAACAAGGGAGTCTAACTGCATGATAATGCTGTTTATGGTTGTGTGCACGCATATATTGAAATCCACGAACCGACATGCACTGTGACATCTTCTCTTTATCGCTAGCAGCAAGTACTGGATTTCGAACAATTAATTGGAAAGAAAGTAGTTTTCTAAAAGAGACAACAAGAGACGAGTAGGCCAATAGCTATATTTAAAACAGAACAATAGCTAGACAGCCTTGGATACCCCAGTCTGACGGACACAGAGCACATTGCCGAATCATCATTTCCCCTCAACTCTGGGTTAGCTCTGTTGTAATTGGCAATGAGTGTAATTGATGGTGTGCTGCCTTGTCCCTGGCTAGGGTCAATGAAGACAGATGCATTTGTTTTCTACCTTCTGGCTGTGTACAGCTCCAGAGGCCCACTCTTGTTTGGCAGCTGATCAAGTTGAAATTGATATTTCTCACGCCACAAAGAAGGACTGTGAGAAAGAACGGTGCGCTAAATGCAGAGAGATGGCGGAGGGAAAGAGACAAATTGAGAAATTGGAGAGCCAGAGAAGTTGAGTGAGATTCCCCCCCCCCCCAATCCGTTTTCTTTTCTTTTCCTGTTAGTGGAGACTCAACACCATATCAGGAGGTGGAAAACAATATGTTTGTCTGTCTGTCATTCTGTCATTCCAAGTAATCCGTTATTTTTTCTTGCCACGGTATGGTAGGAGCTAGTAAGGAGCCATGGCATACACACTATTTGAAATTATAAGGACCATCTTTTTATAACCCTAAAACTACTGTGGATCATGTAAACCTGTCAACAATCCTAAATCCATCAGGTAAACAAGCTGTATTTTCCTCTTTGAAAGAATAGTATCCCTTTAGAACAGATGGTACACATATGCCCCAAGCTGCATGAACAGTCAAAGAGGGAATATCCATATGAATGCCAAAAGTATAGGCTGTGTTTACAGTCAGCAGGTCATTTCTGCTACATTGCAAATCTTACTAAATAGAGCAGACTAAAAAAGGCTTGGGTAAATTAGATTAGATTAGATTCAACTGTATTGGCATTACACAGAGTACAGCCCTGAGGCAAAGAAATGCATTTTGGCATTTGAAAAGATAATTACAAAATAGCAGTAAAGTGCAGATTGTATATATACATATACATATTAAGGCAACACATCACCAGAGACTTGACTACTTTGTTTCCATAACTCATCCACATTGGACATTCCCATCCGGTCATTCAATAGACCCTGCTCCATTGCAAAGAGCCTGGGTTAGATGCCTCAAGTTTACAACAAATGCTTGCTAATTAGTAAGTAAATGTACTAATTGATTAACTAAATGACGTAGAGGCTTTTCAACGGTTTACGCGGGATGACTCTTAAGTATAGTTGTAATGCCTCATCAACGGGTCCTAACCATACTTTAGACTCCCACCATTTAAAAAACTGTCACAAGTTGGATGCTTATGTAAGCTGTGAAAAGTAAGCAAGACAGCAGCAGGAAGAAATTTCACCACGATTCACTTTACCTCATGCTTCCTTTATTGCAATTTTCATAATGGGTCATTCTATAAAGAGCATATGTGTGTTTCAAGAGAGGTGAGGGAGAGTGTGTGTG
>CM030174.1:22239351-22274351 GCA_017639675.1 Aplochiton taeniatus | reverse complement strand
TGTGTAGGTCATCTCAATGTGTGTGTGTGTGTGTGTGTGTGTGTGTGTGTGTGTGTGTGTGTGTGTGTGTGTGCATGTGTGTGTGCGTGCGTGTGTGTGTGTGTGTGTGCGTGTGCGTGTGTGTGTGCGTGCGTGCGTGTGTGTGTGTGTGTGAATGTGTGTGTGTGTGCATGCGCATCCTCTATTGTCCTCAGATAAACTGCCGCAATGCCTTTTCCAGGACACACGTGCCTTTTGTTATGTTTCCAACAGCCAGAATTGCATGACAACAGTCATTACAACAGAGAATGCTGCTGCCGGATTGATATGCATAAAAAATTGGACTGTCAAGATTCACAAACAAATGATATTTTTAAATGTTGAGTTTTCAATGTTTAATCTTAAACTGTGTTCAGTAACTAAGGTAAGGTGTCCATTTGAGTCCCACTACAGACACTACAGTATCTTGAAAAAGACACTGCAGTGCTAATGGACCTGCCATTTGCCCTCCACTGTAAATTAGTCTATATCTCAGGAGGTATAAGTGAAAAGGTCTGTTCCAATTACACAAAGACAAAGTGACAAAGTTGTCTGTCTGTGTGTCCATACACCCACATTAGATGTTTGTTTGATCTAAAATGAGATAATATCTTCATACTAGTTCTTTCATTGCTAGTTTATTTATTTTTTGCAAAATAAAATTGCCAAAAGCCTTTTATCTGTTGTTACTAAAATCTTGCCATATTTTCAACTGCGCTTTAGCCTTTTTTCGATTTTTAAAGACTTGATATCTTAATGCACCAAGGTACATTATTACTAATATGCAAGCTATTTTAAGCAAAGAGGCCCAGAGACACTTTCCTCACGCGAATGTTCTGTACCTGCGCACATTACGCACTCAATCGCGCACATCGGCAACATTCTGTGAGCGCGCAGTGCACTGCGCGAGGGATTCAAGAGGAATTGGAGGAGGGCGAAGGGGGCGAGAGAAAGGAAGAGGTATAGGCCTAGTCTAGCGGAAGAGACATAAGCTATACGGGAGAACCATATGATGGAGTCGAGACGAAAGAAAATGTTGGATTTACGAGAAAACTATTTTGATATCTGACACTGGCATTTTGCTTTCTTTTGTCATTATTTATATATTCAGATGATGCGACGATATCACCAACAGGCCTAACAGAAGCAAGCAAGCCCCCCAACGGATGCTTCAGATGGTAATAGGGGGTCCACCGCTGGCGCTACTAGGCAACACGGCACATCAAATCCGGTGACTCGAACGGAAAAGGACATGATAGCACTGGCTTATTGAAATTCCTAAAGCTTTGACCAGACGACTGTGAAATATAAATAATCCAATTTTTATTGATTTATTTCATTATTTTGAGGCTTACGGATTGACGTGTAGTTTAACCCATACAGCGATTTAGAATCACTGATCTTAATCAATTAAGCTGTTAATTGGTGGTAGACTATGCTATTATTTCATAAATGTAGCAGTTGTATCTCCATTGTTGCAATGTGTAGTCTGGTTTCATGAAGAAGGCCTATAAGACTATGTCTAGATGGTTGTTCCTATGTGGATTCATATGAGATACGATATGAAGACTGTGCATAAAAAAGATACATTATAGATTGGGATTTTAAAAGGCTATTTTGAACAAAGTGCAACCTAACACAGACCTCTAGCCTATCTTTGGCAACAAGGTCGAAGACAAGAGAAAGCGACACAGGCAAAGGGCTGAGTAGGCGTTAAACAAATCTGCTTGTGTGAGTGAAAACAAATTTACAAAAACATGTTGCCTTCACAAGAAGCCTCCAAGATTTACCATGATAGCTACATGCGCAACACCAGCGCCATCGGAGTTCTGTGGGCGATTTTCACCATATGCTTCGCCATCGTTAACGTGGTGGTTTTCATCCAGCCCTACTGGATTGGTGACAGCATGAGCACGCCGCAGGCGGGTAACTTCGGACTATTCCAGTACTGCGTTGGAATTGGATCACCTCATCACCGGGAGCTCGTCTGCCAGGGCAGCTTCTCTGACTTCAGCTCCATCCCGTCGGGCGCTTTCAAGGCAGCCTCGGTTTTCGTGTTGCTATCCATGGTGCTGATATTGAGCTGCATCGCCTGCATGGCGTTTTTCTTTATCTGCAACGCCGCGTCTGTCTACAAGACCTGCGCCTGGATGCAGCTACTGTGTGGTAGGTGAACATCCCAGTCGATCTACGGCCTGGCCCTTGTTCAGGGCCGGGAGTGAGACGCCTAAGCCATTACTGTATCGCTACAGTCTGCCGAGATCATTCTGTATTTACATACACAGCCTGTAGCATCCAGTAGCCTTGCATTTCAGAGCTGTTCAGTCATATACCGCTTGTCACGACTCACTGGCAACACACAAAGGCTTTTGGTGCAACAAAGTTCCCTTGAAGAGAACAATAACAGTGTATGGATCTAAATCTGCAGGGTGTTTCTTATTTGATATATCTCAATAGGAGAATAGTGTCTGTAACAAATATTCAAATATGTCCTCCACCACATTGAACTAAAATCCCTGGGAGCCATATTGTAGAATGAAGGTTGATTGGATTACAGTTTCTAGGGATGTGTCTGCCGCATCTAATATTTGATTACACCAAGATTACACATAGATCAAATCAGATAGATCAAAAGGACGATAGTGTTCAAATGATGTTCTGCTGTCATCCAAGACATGATCCAGAACAGAGGTCTCTGTCTCTTCATATCGTGTCTATGTCCCTGTCTACCAAATAGAAGTCTCTGTCTCCATTTGCCATAAAAGCCTCTGTCCCTATATATATATATATATATATATATATATATATATATATACATATACAGATACTTTCATACCATATGCAGAGACCCCCATATATATATATATATATATATATATATATATATATATATATATATATATATATATATATATATGGGGGTCTCTGCATAAGGTATGAAAGTATCTGTCCCCACTTACATAATGGAAGTCCCTGCCACTGCATGTTATATACAAGTCTCTGTCCCTTCACACACAGTAAAAAGCCATCTCCACCCAATCTCCATCTTAAAGCCTCAAGTGCCCTCCAGATCGTAGGAGGGAGACAGAAACCAACACCTGTCACTCCTCTCTCCCAACTGTTCCCCCTGTTCTGTAGAGGACGGGGTCCTTGCATCGCTACAAAAGAACGGTCTGCGTAAGAATGGCTGGACGACCAGCAAAACATATATATATAAATACATAAAAGATAATCGACACTCCAACCCGGCACGGCAGCCCAAACCACTAGAGTTTGCGGTTACAACATCCCCCTCGCTCTTCGGTGGGTCTAATGCGTCGGTCGATCACGGAGGCAGCTGGAGGCTGCCCTGTGTGTCCAGGTGAAGACACTGGGCCGCCTGCCTAAAGCCACCGCGGCCCTGGCTGATGATAGTTTAATCAGCTGCTCTCACCCGCAGGCTACCTATCACCATGTACTGGCACAGCGTCAGGGCTGAGCGTGCCAGCTGGCCATCGCAGACCAAGAGTTTGCGGATGATAGCAGTCCAAAAGCTAGGCCACCAGTGGGTCAGACTAAATTACGGGCCAGCAGCGGGCCAAAGAGGGAACTGCGAGCCAGTGCCGGTCCAAGAGTGAACAAGCCGTACCTGAATTAGACCAACCGACTCACTGAACGTTACGAAGTTATGGAGTGTGTTCCTGCTCAGGGACGCCTGCCTGCCCCAGTGCAACAGAAGGCTCCCTGGACTGGGGAGAGAATAAAGAGCGGATCTCAGTGAGTGTATCCTAACGGCCTGGGAACAGCATGAGGACACTCACAGGCTAACGCACTAAAACCATGGTTGTGTTCAGAGGTAGAGAAACAAAACACAAGACCCCCACTGGCAGGGCTTTACCCATGTAGGTGTTAAACGTCACTCGAGGAGCCCTTGGGAAAGTTCTACGGGTTGCAGTTGTATTGTGAGGTTGCGAGACAAGAGGTCCTGCTGTGAGTTGATGTGGCTGGGTCTGGGTGAGAAAGCTGCTGTCCGCCAAGTCAGCTCCATACCCTCCGTGGAGAGATGGGACTGAACCGCGGTGTAATCCTGCCCAGTCCATTCTAGCACAAAACATCTAGTGCTCATATCAAAGACACCGTAAGGCCAACCTGAGCACTTGTCCAACTCACTGCACTCGTTTCAGATCATCCGGTAGCATAGCACGGAAAGACAAAATCTTTTCTTTTCTTTCATTTTCTTTCGTTTTTTTTTCTTTTATATTCATGCATTCATTGTCATTTGTTTTGTCTTTTCTCTTTAATTTCTCTTTTTTAGGTCAAACTTTAGTAAAGGTCATCCTGTTCTTTTTCATGGCCCCGTAGTAACAGGCCTGTGGTCGGCTCACTCAGCTCCACTTCCCGTCCCCTTCTCCCGGTCGTTGTCGTTCGTCAAGTCATCCCGGACTCCACCTGACCCTGTCTCCTGCAATATTCAGCAGAACAAACGCGAGGACATGGGCGGCGGCGGGGAGGCGGGGAGGCTAAACTGTTCTGGGAGGCCCAGAGCAGACAGGGAGCTGAAAACTCCTCTTCTCTCCATGCTCTCTCTGGCTGCCGGGCACTGTGGCAGGGTGTGCAGGGTGTGCCCACTCTGCCTGGCCTCCAGCCATTTGGGGGTTATGGGCGCAATCCAGCCCTTGGCCAGGGTGCCAGTTTACCTGTGTGTGTGCCATTCTTCAACACCCTGAGAAGGCCTTGTTTAACTCATAAAACCCACATTGGTTGTTGTCTCTCTCTCTCTCTCTCTCTCTCTCTCTCTCTCTCTCTCTCTCTCTCTCTCTCTCTCTCTCTCTCTCTCTCTCTCTCTCTCTCTCTCTCTATTGTCTTTGAAGTACGTCAGCAGACCAGCAGCAGTAGCAGCACCGTGAGGTGTTACGTAAGTGAAGGAGGTTGCTGCTGCTCAGTAGAATGATCTTATTTATCTGCCTGGAAGAATCAGAGCTCACAGTGATGCTCCTCTCCCTCCAACTTTCACCCTCACACACCTCCAGCGGTGTCGTGTTTTGGGGGGAATTCGCTTGCCCCATTGTGCTGTCAATGTACTCTCCCAGCGTTCTTTTGGCTCACAAAGAACAGTGCGGTATCTATTGTTTAAGGCAGTTTAAGAGGGGGTAAGAGAAAAGAACTAGAGAGAGGGAAAAAGACTGAAAGAGAGAGAGAGAGCAATAGATGACTGAGTGAAGGACTTCCTAGTAGATCAATGTTTGCGTGTGTCTGTGTTTGTTAGGGTGTGTATGGGGATGTATGGATGTACTGCGAGTAAACATACTGTATATTCGTTGGTGTCAGCGCTGAATTATGCATTAGTTCCTTTTCAAGGAACAGTTTTTGCGGTGCTTGTAAATATGTGAACCCTTTGGATACAGTCATATTTCCGTGTTTGTGTGGTTGTACGAATAACATTTGTTTTCAAGATAGTTCATTTGTTGTATGTACATAGTTTCTGCAGTTGTTGTGTTATTAATAGAACTAGGGAAGAATAAAGAAGAGAGAGAGAGAGAGAGAGAGGAGCGGGCAGAGAGGGAGGCAGAGAGAGAGAGAGAGAGAGAGAGAGAGAGAGAGAGAGAGAGAGAGAGAGAGAGAGAGAGAGAGAGAGAGAGAGAGAGAGAGAGAGAGAGTGAGAGAGTGCCTCTAGGGGAACCCTGCTTTCTTCTCTCTGTCTCTCTGCCTTGAGATTCCAGCCCGGGCTTCCCTACCAAATGAACATGTTTTAATTATCAGCTCGATAAATAATTCCAAGTTTTGCCAGAGCCCTTTCTAAAAATAGCCGACTGGCTGAATAATGTATTCCTTTGACCCATCTATGAATTGTCACTCAATGTGAGAACATGAGTGAGGAGCAACAAACGAAAGAAAAAGACAAAACTAGAGGGGGAATCCATATCTTTCTGCTCGTTGCGTCGCGTTGAGGCTTCTCCTTCACTTAGCTGACGGCCATTCTTAACATTTACACATCCAGTAGATCTGCAGAAATGTAGCGCACACTCATTATTCATTCAACACAATGTATGTTAAACGTGTATACGCTGAACAGGTTTGATAGTTGGGGTAAGTTCAGTCGCACACATGTCGACACTATCGTGTTGTGTGTACGCAGACAGGTTTTTCTACAAATACACCCCATGTAAAGCCATTACTGTCAAGTTCACTGAACTAGAGCCTGTTTGTAGTCTTTGACCCCCTTTGTTTACAGGGCTTCAGATTCTAGACTTGATTTCTGACGATTCCACTTTGAGCGCCTGCGTAACTTAGAGAAGCGTAAGTCTGCGTGCATTCAGGTTCATGAATGTATAGCGATCATGGTGCTAATGGACAAGACCAGGCCTCGCTTAGTGATACTTGAAGATAATACCTGGGATATGCAGAAAACAATTTGATTCTGACCAACATTTTAATTACAGTACAGGGTTTTTAAGGGGCCCATAGTGGTGGTAGGAAAAGCTGAGATTGTGAGCCATGAGTCTTGTTTGCAGTTCTAACCTCCGTCCAAATTATCATCACTCGTCACCTATGAGTCCTCTATGACTCAATCTAGGCTTGAGTGAAGCCGTGTGTGTGTGTGTCTATATTCTCTATCCTAACTGTGGAAGCCCATTCCTTAGTTCACATTTATCAGGCCATTTTTCTGTATTGTGTGTGTGTCTGTATGTGTGTGAGCGTGCATGCGTGTGTGTGTGTGTGTGTGTGTGTGTGTGTGTGTGTGTGTGTGCCCAATAAAGTCAGGGAGGCATCGTGGGTGTGTGCTTCGTTAAAGACTGTTTAGTATGTGCTCCCTCTAAAGGTGAAGTTGTCCTCAAAGGAAAGGGCCTGGGGCCTAGAGGTTTGGTTTTTGCTGGGAGAGCACACAGTCTTTAGACCTTATCTTGGAACTTTGCTTTCTTATTTTACTTATTTACAACAATACTACATAATATGGAATATTTGGATGGATCAGTCCTTTTTTGGAAAACAGGATTGTAAATAAATGAAGATTATTTTTGATCTTATCTAAACTTTTCTTATTAGACAAGCGTCTAATATATATATATATATATATATATATATATATATATATATATATGGGGGTCTCTGCATAAGGTATGAAAGTATCTGTCCCCACTTACATAATCAGTCAGCCAAAGGGTGATTTACAAAAGTCACCAGATGTACTGATTACATGACAATGCACTACTGTGGATCACAGCGCCGCTCCCATCCCCTGTCGGCCGGCCATGCTGCCAGGGACTGCCCTCCGTCTTCGAAAGGGCAGCGTGACGAGGCCAAGGACCAGCCCTTGGGGGGGGGGGGGGGGGCGTGGCTTAGAGCAGTTGGCCAAGGGCTGGGGTACGCGCGGGGTGGCGAGGTTTTATCGCATTCGCTTCTGCAAGGGGGATGGAGGACTCTGTTACATTAGCTGCAGAAGGGCGTTCTCTCAGCACATGTTCACACCACCACCACCCCGCTCCAGTCACACAGCGGCCGCGCTAAGGACGCTAGCTCAGCATGTCGCAGCGGCAGCAGCTGCTTAGCATCTCGCTGGGGCATGCACCTTCGCTACGGCGGGTTCACACCCACTTCATAGTAGAACACTAAACTTCACTTAGTCGCTGGCAGGTGTTGGGCTCTCCGCACAAAGTAACTTGTGGGGAGTGGAGGAACCCAGGGGTAAAGAGCGAGGCAGTGCACTAAATGCATCATCACTAATTCACGAGCGTTCACGTTCGGTTATGCTAACAGCCTAGCGAACAACTGGAAGGCGTTCAAACTGCGGGGGAATTGCATTTTTACGAGGACGCTTTCATGCTCCGTGTTTATTGGAATCAATTCAAAAAGCGTTGTCAGCAACAGAGTTTTATGTCCATTCAACCTCAACATGTGTTGGGGCCTTCATAACACTGGCAGTTGGTTTCCCTCCTTCCTAGGGCAAAGTAGCACAGTTTAGACTCGTGTAGGAAAGACATCCAGACTTTGTGGTCGAATGGGGCCTCAAGTTCTGCTCACAATGTGAATTTGGAGCGCAGACATTCAAGACACCTTATTTATGTACAAATCCCACGAATATCCAGAAGCCCTTTTAGGTGTATAACTAAGTCATAATTACTGTATAGTTATTGAGGTCCTTCCTTTCTTGCCATGTAATCAATGCATGATAAGACTGTTAAAGGAAAACTGCAGTGTACTCGGCTGATTACACTACAGCAGAAACATCCACAGTGACAACCCCCTGTGTTGCCATTGGCTGGCTTTGAGACTGTAGGCCGGTCCATTCAGCTGGACCCATAGGAGGCTCGCCACATCTGGCTGCCCCTGCGCTAATGATAAAGGTCACCTCGCGAGTAGCTGAACAAATATCCACATGGTGCCTGGAGGAGGCACCTGGGTCCATGGGGAGAACACACACACACACACACGCATGCCCACACACACACAGTACGATTCAGTTGCAGGTACACACAGCCCTGAGGTCTTTGTGACCTTTTCTCCTACCCAGACCCAGTGGAAGAGGAACTACACTCTCCACATTCCTTGTAATCAAAGGCAGGCAGCTTTCTTTTTCAATTTGTAGTCATTTTGAACTTTCAAGTTATGTCGTTAACAACAATCTAGTCAGATCCAATGGGGAACATGTCTGAAAATATCCATAGATTTAGAGATGGGGGAGGAGAGAATATAGGAGCAATCACTTGTCTTTATCCTCTCCTCTGTGTTGCTCTCTCTACCTTCAACGCTGTCTTTGTTCGCTATGCTCTGTTTTCCCCTCTGCTTTTGAGATTCTCTCTGCAAGTTCAGAAATACCTTGTGACAAGCCACTATGGCACGAGAAAGGCAGGAAAAGCACTTCAAAGGGTTGTGTAAAGTTCTTGAAGTGTTTTATTATGGGTGTGTTGAACGGGACCCTGGCACTCAGCAGGCCCAGCCAACCCTATGGAAGAAAAGGCACGAATCAGGCTCATGTAGTCTGCACCCACTCCACATTTATAACAGCATGTGAATAAAACTCTCTCAAGTATGTACCAAGTGCATGTCCAGCATGTGGGTCTTTTAGGAACACATGCTAATTGTGTTTACTTGTGTTTTTGTGTTTCTGCCTGTATGTGTTCATCAATCAACCCCCGATTTAGAGAGATTTGTGCAAAATGCAAACTGCCTCTGAACAAAAAGTAGCAGGGAAAATGATCAAAACATTGTAGTTGGTGCATGTGAGTGTGTGAGGGCGTGCACGGTTGTGATTATGCATGTTAGCAGTGGAGTCTGTTAGTCCAATTCAAATTCTGGGAGTTTCTTCTGGTTCAAGACCCTGTCTTATATTTGTGATATCCAGTCAGAATTCAAGGCCAAAGGTTTGAATCCCAAACTCCAACATTGGACCTATGAGGGGGAGGCATAAGCATCTCTCATGAAGGGGAAAGAGACTGGGGAGAAGGGCCAGCTAGGAGGCAGTAAGCTAATAACCACATGATGGATGGGATCGGATAGGTCTTCAAACAGGATTGAAAATAATGAGAAGGGCCCAGACGCTCCGACCAAACCAGGGAGAATTGTCCACGGAGGTGTAGCCCCTTTGGGAAAAGGCCCTGTGTTTGCTCACGTGTGCGTCTGTTTGTGCATGTGTGAATGTGTGTCTAGTGCATTTGTGTGTCTATTGCAACAGTGTGTCTGTTGTTGACTCCCTTTGTTAACTTCCTGTTTGTTTAGTCCCCTTTCTGGATTAGCTGTTGGGTCTAACTGAACAGACTGCACGCTAAAGAGTGCACCTGTTGGTCTACACACTCACTCACACACACACACTCACTCACACACACACACACACACACACACACACACACACACACACACACACACACACACACACTCGCGCACATACAGGAGCCACTCTTACAAGGCTCGTTAGTCCAGGATCTGCAGACCAGATGGAAGGAGTACAGGGCATGGACACAGGGACAGAGGGATGTTTACGGAGGTATAGAGTAGAGAGAGAGAGAGAGAGAGAGAGAGAGAGAGAGAGAGAGAGAGAGAGAGAGAGAGAGAGAGAGAGAGAGAGAGAGAGAGAGTGTGTAAAGACCAAGAGAGAGAGAGAGGACAAATGAAAAGGGGACGTCCACAGACCCAGAGGGATCAGGTTAGGCGGCGGAGCATCCGCAGAGTAAATGGCCTCCTCTTCGGTCTCCAGCCCCTTGAGAGGAGGAAGCACACGGCTCCCTGCTGTGTGGCGCTCGTCATGCCACGTCAGGGACTCCCGAAGGGTTTCCGATGCCAAGACCATGGGATGCTCTGGCAAAGAACACGGAGCTATAGTAAATTAGCACCAGTTATATAATCTGTCACAAATGCCTTTTCAACAGAAGATTATTGCCGTAATGTGGGACGCTATGAATCCCCCCCCCCCCCCCCGCCCACGCCCCTCTCCCCCCACCCCTGATATCTCTCGCTCCCTTTCCTCCCGTCTCCACAGCGGTGTGCCTGATCCTCGGCTGCATCATATTCCCCAACGGATGGGACGCGGAGGTGATCCGGGACATGTGCGGGGAGCAGACGGGAAAGTACACCCTGGGGGAGTGCTCCATCCGCTGGGCCTACATCCTGGCCATCATGGGCATCCTGGACGCCCTCATCCTGTCCTTCCTGGCCTTTGTCCTGGGCAACAGGCAGACTGACATGTACCTGGACGACCTGCAGACCGAGAGCAAAGGTGAGGGAGGGGGAGGGGGGCAGGGGTTTGAATGAGAGCTGATTCTGGAGTGCGACCAACTACTAGTTGGAGTAGCAAAAACTGGACGAATCCGATCGATGGTGCGTCGGTTCATTGAATCCAAAGCGATTTGGTCCGTTTGTTAATCAATAACGGAATATGCACGTGAATAAACCCTTAGTTAGCGTGTTTCTTGTTGCGCTCCCAGATTCGTACGCTGGAGCGCACAAAGTTTAATGAACCGGTGACTCCTTGAATAGTTGACTTGGCAGCCGTCTCCGAGTCCTTTTTCTCTGTGTTTTCACTGGGTTGCATCACAGCGGTTGTAGGAGGGGGGTGGGACACACAGATATGACAGACAGTTCATAAAAGAGAGAGTGATGAAAGAGAGAGAGAGAGAGAGAGAGAGAGAGAGAGAGAGAGAGAGAGAGAAAGAACGAGTGGGAGACAGAGGGAGACAGAGCCAAACAGTGACTTGTTGCATTATACGAAGCCTCCACGGTGTTACCTTTTTAACCCAGCCCTAAAACCCCCACCAGCGGTCAGGGAAACAGACAACCACCAACACTGCTTACCGTCTGCACCCGGTGGTCTGGCTCTGCGTCGACTCCCCTCTAGGCCGTGACGGTGGACGCATAGCTCCCCCAAAGCTGACCCTGGGGCAGCCCAACATCCACCCCGGGTCTCAGGAGGACTTCAAAAAACGTTAACGGGGCTTCTAGAACCGTCCGTGGGAAGATGCCAACGAGACAGACTTCCCTGACATAATGTCTTGATGCGGCCTTTCCAGCGCCAGGACGGTATCCATGGTAACTGGAGCGATCCTGGTTAGGTGTGCTTTGTTCGCCGGCGTCGTGCGTTTCCAGGGCCCTCTGATCTGATTAACCCTCGTGACTGCACCTGTGAACTCAACGTGGACGGCTAGCTGGCCTCCGACTCCTGTCACTCCTTTGCCTGGGGCTAGACTGGGGCTAGACGGAACACACTTGGCAACGGGTTTCAGCGTGACAACGTGGCCGACTCGTTTACGTAACTGCCGCTTAAAAGGAGTGTGACAGGGAAACCTGCGTCATTATGCAGCGCCTTGGTGGATGTCCTTGCAACCATGCCTTTACTTTGTGTTCACAGATTTCCCTGTGTCCAGGGTAAGTGTCCACCTGTGCTAGTGTTGCCTATCATTCCAGTGTTGTGTGTGAGAAGGCCTATCCAAACGCCTGCTCTGACATCATGACAGTGTTGTGGTCCCTCTTGTGCTGTGGTCCGGTGCTGTGTTGTGTCATTGAGGCATCCTTCATTCCATTGCCAACGTGGACGAAAGCCTATCCCTTCCCTGTGGCATGTTTGTTTAGCTGCAGTAGAGGATTCACGTCGGATGTTTTCATCGGATCTGCAATTTTTAATGCTGAGAAAAAACATGTTTTGGCTTCAATCTTCAGCATAAGACAAAGACACTTAAATATCTCGAAGTCACCATAAGTCCTTACCCATACATTCAACTTCTTGTTGATTAGTGTAATTGCAGTGAATTGAAAACATCCAAAAATGAAAACTGTTGTTGTAATCCCCAGACACCAACGTTTTGAAATCCCTATAGCATGAATGTATAAATAAAGTAGTCAAAAAGTATGGATAAGACTTCATCTGTCATTTCAACTGCAACATACCTCTGGAAGTCTTATCATATTTCCATATCTCTATATAGATTTAAGTATATTGAAATGCTTACTGTATATTTCTGTCTTCTGTATCTTTAAAAATCTGGGACTGTTTTAAATGTGGTATTATTTCCCAGGTCTGCCATACATGTTAAGGAACGATGTTTAGGCTTCTCTACAGCAGTACACAACATGCAACATGTTTGTTGTTTGACATTGTGCCTGCTTTTGTGTCCACAGATTGAAGTGCGGGACAGAATAGATCCGAGGTACACCCGAGTCCAGCGCCTTCACTGAGAGGCTGCCCCCACGCTGTGTGTGGACGACTGCTCTGCTCTGCTCTTCTCTTCTCTTCTCTTCTCTTCTCTTCTCTTCTCTTCTCTTCTCTTCTCTTCTCTTCTCTTCTCTTCTCTTCTCTTCTCTTCTCTTCTCTTCTCTTCTCTTCTCTTCTCTTCTCTTCTCTTCTCTTCTCTTCTCTTCTCTCCTCTCCTCTCCTCTCCTCTCCTCTCCTCTCCTCTTCTCCCCTTTCCTTGTCTCTTCTGTTAACAGTGCTACACACAGGGTTGTCTCATCCACACGATTCTTTCCTCTTCTACACATCCTCATACACACCCAAACTAAACTCCCGCACCCCATGTACAGCTTTCTGTAATATACAACTGGGATAAACTATATTTTGAAAATGATACAATGATGTACAGCTCCTTTGCCACCGAACTTTCTGAAACTTGTGTTACGTAATGTTTGATGTGTGTGAGCTCTTTCCTGTACATGGACTTTTCTTTGTGTGTTAAGGAGGTACTGTTTGTTGCAGTTGTACAGAATATGACATCTCTGGGAAACATCTAGTGTACATAGACACCTATGTGAATTGCTTTAGTCTATTGGTTGAACCCCATTACAAAACAAAACCTCATCTGGCTGTACACCATGGAGCTGTATCTCCCTGTGTTTCTACCCTCATCTTTGATGTTTATTATCGGATGGCCTACCAGCCCATCGCGTGTTGAAAACCGCAGACCTTTCTTTTCTCTTCTTCTTCAAGGCAGTGATAACATGTACAAACCCGTTACTTTGTGTGTTTCAAACGCTTACTCTACTCATACGCCAGTGCGTTCTCAGCTACTGTGTAAAGTGACGTGGAGACTGAAAGCAGCCAGGCTTGCCCCTCCCTCGTGTGTCCAGCGGCCCATCTGTCATGGTGGGCCGTGTGCGTGATTCCCGTCCAGTTTCCCCTTTTTCTAAACGTCACACGGGAAGGGAAGGCATCCGGTGTGTTACGAGCTGTGTCCATAACAATTCCCTTTGAGACTGGCGCGTCGGCCCGACTCCTGATTTGGATCAACATTTGGCAAGACGCGAAAGTGTGTGTCTGAGAGTGAGAAGACCCTTGGTTATGCATCTCTACTTGCCATCCGCTCTCTCAGTGGGGAAGCCCTATATGCTGCATCGTGTTCATACGGCCGAGTACGGAGGCAAAGTGCTGCCAAGCCACGGGATGCTCCACACATGCCCTGTGCCGCAGCAGACAGCTCACGGCTGTGGGGTCGCTAACCAACAGTCACCAACGACCCAACACACCCTGTGGAGGATTCCATGCGATAGGATCACTGGGTCAGAACCGCTGTGCCCATGGAAACAGGGTGGGGTAGTGCTGCTGTAGCCATGGAAACAGAGTGGGGTAGTCCTGCTGTGCCCATGGAAACAGAGGGGGTAGTGCTGCTGTAGCCATGGAAACAGAGTGGGGTAGTACTGCTCTAACTTATGAAAGGAGAATGGGCATATGAAATAGGGAGCCCTGGTTCTATGGCCATTTGTCTAGGAAACATCTAACGAAGGGCATCAACAAACAAAGAGTTCTATTACAAAATGAGATGTCCACCATGGGAGCAAAGTGAAGAAGAGTGACACCTGCTCTCAACAACAAAAGGACAAACAGGAAATTCTTTAAAGCACGATTTGAAATATGCCAACAATATGCCTAGTCTTTTGCTCACAACATCATGAAGCACTTGATGAACAAATATTTTTTGTTATTCATCTTAGGTCATTTCTTTACTAAAAAGTGATCAGCTTCTTTGTTTAATAGGTCAAACGAACGCCACAGATTGTGGGTGACTGCTAGAATAGATGAGTCAATTCTGGCCATTTAAATTTGACAGTACTCCTTTTTGCTCATTTTCAGAGTCCTTTGTTTAGGGATAGGGTTGGGGCAAAGACTAGTCACAGATCATCATATGATAGGTCACTGTAGAACAAGTGTCACTTCACGTGAATATTCAGTTCGGCAGCATACACCAAACCCATAGAGAAAACGTGAATTGAGCCATAGAAATATAATCATTCATATTATCTATGACCTGAACACCAGAACACAGGGAACTCCATTTTATAGATATCAACAACACTCTATATACTGAAATAACACCCACCAGGACTTATACAAACCTTTTTACTACAGTAACTAGTCCATGACAATGTTTGTGAACTGAACATTGTTAGCTTAATATACAGTATGTTTTGGTAGAATGGTAGCAATATCTCAGGAAGCTCTACTGTACTGTATAAAACAGCCCTTATGCTGAAAATGATGCAGGACCCAAACAGACCTTGTCCCAGAATGATAAGCATTCTCCATTTTTTGTCTACATAGTACAAGTTCTACACTATTGATAAAAAAGCAATTTTAAGGTACATTAGGGGGATAGAGTACCTGATGTACTGAAGTACCTGAAGACAACCCTTTATGCCCCGATCAGCTACAACTTAAACTTGATTTTTTTTCAGTATGGGATAACTTGTTATATTTGTATTGAATTTTGAAAAACTGGACTTGCGGATAGATAATATAGGGCAACAATTTGACACCATGAGAATTCAAAATGAAAAGGCTCTTGTGCCAATGTTTATAAAACAAACAAACCTTTTATTTACTCAAAGACTGAAAGGTAATTTTTTGCTATCACAGACTTTTGATCATTTTATTAGGATGTGTAGTCATTTGGAGCGTGAACTAACTTTGTGTTTCCAACATCTTGTCTTAGATTTTAGTTTTGTGGCATCTTTGTTTATGAACTGTCTGTCTGTCTGCGGG
Source organism: Aplochiton taeniatus (assembly GCA_017639675.1). Taxonomy (NCBI): domain Eukaryota; kingdom Metazoa; phylum Chordata; class Actinopteri; order Galaxiiformes; family Galaxiidae; genus Aplochiton; species Aplochiton taeniatus. The sequence continues at coordinate 22,258,897 of CM030174.1, read as the reverse complement.
CAGTGGGTAATGGGGCATCTAAAATTCTCAAGCTAATGTCATCCCTACTACATGAAGCCAAGGCATATAGAATCAATCTGAAATTTATAGAGAAAACCCTAATTGACAAATGGTTTATCACTGTATGTTCCTATATTGTTTATATTGTCTTACTGTAGGTGTCCTTTTCTTAAAAACTTTATGATGAATATGATTTACTCAAGAAATCATCAGCGATTGTGGCTTTAAACAAGGTCGGAAGGCTTTATCAAAGATTTGAGGCTCGATATGACACTTCACAAAGTGTTACCCGGGTGATCAGTTGCATTTTATGCCCTCACTTTGGGGTATACTCCTGAGGACTTGACAAAGATCTGACACCTGACCTTAACTCCTGATGAGCACACACTGAACCACTCTTGGTGCCTATAAATGATTTTCATTCTGACGTGGTACAGAACCAGCAAAACGAGTAGTGATAGCTAGTCTTTTTCTAACCACGAAAAAAAAAAGGACATTTTAGGCATGAGGGACACACAGAAGCATAGTTTAGACAGGAATAGAAAGATGCGGAAATAAGCAAGTTGTAAAGAGCCATCACAGAATTTGCAGTCAACATCCATTATGATTTCATCATAAAATGCTGTATATCATGCAATATTGTAAATATAAAATATTTTGTGGGAGGAGAGTAGTTAAGGATATCTTTTAAAGTTTTACTTTCATTCTTTCGTGTGTTACATTAACCTCACAATTGTTGCCAAATTATCATAAGTGTCTCGACATTAAAATAAAAAAATACAGACTTTTTTTTTGTATTTTGGAAGAATGATATATAGTTGAGTATTTCTGATGAAGATTTTGTTGTAAGTGTTATCTAAAAATGTTTTATTGTTACTTTCAGTGTATTTCAATTATTGTATCAGTTTGAATTTCAAATACACAAGGATAGTTGGGTGCTTGCAAAAAAACTAAAACAAAAAAGACAGAAATGCACCCAAAATGTATAGAATTGATAAAGTTTATATAAATTGGCAGTGGACCAAGACTGACAAAGCCTGTGGCATTCCATTGACATTATTTCTATTGTCCGCTTAAAAAAAAAGTGAAAAGAGTATGAGATTTCTGTTCTTCCTATACATTTTGAGAAGTAAAATAAAGATGTTTTACATGCAAGTCTATGGGTATTGACCTGGGTCTTTTGTGTGCTTTACCTCCAACGGAGGACAGATTCAGTTCAGGCACAGAGATGAACGTAGCCAGCGCAGTCGCCACAAAAGGGCTGCCATGACCAACAGGCCTATCGTAGCGTCCAGCTTGGACAAACACTAAGAAGAACCCAAAAGTCAAGCAGCGCTGTGGGCAGATTAACTGTACTACTTAGCCATGATGGTGGGTCATGCCACCCTTGGGCCCTGATGGATGAAGGCCTACGCTACAGCCCCCTCTCGGAGTCTCAAGCAAGCCTTCAGCTGACCATACCCAGGACCAGGCTAGCACTGCTAAAAGGGAAGGCAGTGGTTGACCTACAGGTCCACGGCCTGTCATAACAATCACCAGACAGGTATGAGGTCTGCCTCTCTCTGTGGGGTCCCGCTCAGGGGGCTAGCAACCTACCGCACGCTCACGACGGCACAGCTTTGGTAGCCTGTTGACAGGAGCGATACTGCTGCACTTGATCTACCTACCGCACAGTAAGCCTGCTGCGCTGGATAGATCAACAGAGTTCTGACTGTGGCCACCCCCCCCCCCCCCCAGCTAATGGCACACAGGGAGATACTATATTTTTGCTGCTGGTCAGTGTTTGCTTAGAGTTAATCGTTACACATTGCATTGAAGGAGAAGTAGAGAACTAGTATGACACGGCACAGAACATTCTGGCGCCGATGTTACGTAAATAGGGTTGAGAAGACTGAAGAAAAGAGGCGTGGGAGACGGAGTGCCTGAGAGATGCCACCACAAGTTTATTGTGACTTCACAGTAACTGACAGGAAGACTGTTTGACTGACAGGATGAGCTGCAGACTGGTCAAGCTGGTGGAACAGAGGTATGTGTGTTAAAGATTTTGTCATACATTCTCGCCATAGCACCCACACTGTATTGTGTTTTTTTACTTGTGCTACATGTACCTTTAAAGAGATGAACGGATACAAAGCGCAAACTGTTCTTCTTAGAATGCTGCCATATCGAATCGACCAATTCCTTTTGCATGAACCTGAGACGCTGTTGACTTCAACTGATCAGGTGATGGGACGGTGGAAGGAGCACTTTGAGGAACTCCTAAACCCGACAAATCCCCCCTCTATGGTTGAGGCGGAGCTAGAGGATGATGGGGGATCAACGCCAATTTCCCTGGTGGAGGTCACTGAGGTAGTCAAACAACTCCACAGTGGCAAAGCCCCAGGGGTTGATGAGATCCGCCCTGAAATGCTGAAGGCTGATGATGATGATGATGATGATGATGATGATGATGATGAACCTGAGTCTAGTGCCGAGTCCTCGCCCTTGTTCCTGTTATCAAAAGGTGATCGTCTGTCCAAAACATTGTTTTTCAAATGCGGGAGAACACATGCGTTCATGCCAATAAGCTCTCAATATTTTGTTGTTCTGGAATTGCTCAAACAAAACTGTACAGCATATATAGTATAGTGCAGTATATTACAGTATATATACTCTATGTAATAAAGAAATCCCTCCTGAAATTGACCTTACCTTTAAACCGTTTCTCCCCCCAAAAAACAAAGGTGTTTGTGAGTAAACCTTGATCCATTAGGGCACCTACAGCAGGTAGCCTTACTGACATGTCTGTCACATTGACGCAGTAAGTTCTGTGGCGTGGTTGAAATCCTAGTGTGTTTGTTTGAATGAAAGGTGAACGAGAGAGAGAGAGAGAGAGACAGTGAGCTAAAGGACACATTCCTTAAAAAAATACCAGCAGACCATTAGAACATTTAGCAAAACCACAGGAAAACCAGAAAACCGCCATATAAGTGCCATGCACGTCCCTCCTCCGCAGTCTCGGACATGTCAGGGGACAAGTGTAATATTTAGAGAGACGCATGGTTACCCCGCCAAAACCCAATAACCACTCTGAACTCAAAGACAAAAGGTGTAGGAAATGATCATGGAAGAACTCAGGAAGAAGTATTCTAGTTTAATGCTGATTTTGTCTTTAACCTTTTCCTTACAGACATCTATTAATGCGACTTGTTCCACTATTTTTAAAACACCGAACAGTTTCTTGAAATTCTTTTGTGGAGGACGGTGAAGATTGGACAGCCGTTGGACATCGTTTTGCGTTCAGGGGTTACCAGTAAGATGCAGTGGTCCAGACTGCTGCTGTCCACTTTGTGTTTCTCCATCCCCCTCCTGTGGAGCACTGGCCGCTCTCAGGCCTCCATGTTTCACTTCAGAGGTAAAAGCCCTGCTTTGTATCATCTCGATCTGTGTGCAAATCTTTAAGGATGCTTTTTGTTTGTTTTCATTTCCCACAGCACACACACTCTCTCACACACACACACACACACACAATCAAAACGACGTTGGGATTTCCAGGTCAGACTCTGGCGACGCAGATAACATTGCGATGTGTTTTAATGTGCTTTGTTCCACTCCTTGGCGGAGCGTTGCCACGGGGGTGCGATGCAGAGTTCCCGCCGCCAGCCGTATACTTCAACAGCCGAAAAAGCGAGTCCCCTGCGTGCTCCTGCCCACTGCCTATGACCTCAGCGCCTGCTCCGCAGTGAGCTGACCTTGCTTTGGACCCCGGGGCCTCTTCAGAGTAGATCAGCATGTCTGTGCATCCTCGGCTGCTCGCTCTCAGTGACAGCCACGGCCCACGAGGCAAGCTGCCACCGCCTGCGGGGGGGGGGGGAACGAACCGGAAAGAGCGTGTGATCTCAACACTGGGGGGGGGGGGTATCCAAGGATGCCTGCCGCAGAGGCTGTTTCCCAAAAGTGTTTTGACGTCCTGCAGTGTGTTCTTCGGGCACAAGGCCTTCAGGATGGCTGAACTTACCTTGCATGGGTAAATGTGATCAAGACCTATGCAAGATCCGCACCTAGGAGACTCGGCTTGGCACCTTGGTTACAAAAGGAGTACCGCAGAAATGTAGGAAAGATAATGTTTTGTTCTGAGTTATAACAATAATAGCCTTGTGGTGCTTATTTCCGGCACAGGTCTGTGTTCGTACCTTAACAAGTTCTGCAAGCCCGGGGAATCCTTTCAGAGAGGCTGTGACTTCTGTCACGCGTTTGGCTTCTTTTGCCTCACATAAGTAGGAGCGCTTACCAAGAACACAGGTCTGCTCTTTTAATATGCTCTAATAGGAAAATGCACAACTAATTCTCCTCTATTTCATTGTATTATCTGAAGACCTGCCAGTGTGTGTAAGACTAACGGTATGCCCTCTGCCTATCTCTGGGCAGGCGGGGGAAGCCCACCTCCTGGCCCAGGAAGTGGCGTCGCCTGGTGACGGGGTGTGGGTACAGGGTGGTTCACAAGGACAACCCTGTGCTGGAGTGTCGCCCCTACAGCTGGATAGGCTGACACATGGAGGAGGACTGTTTTCCTTATCATATGTTAGTTTAATGTACGATAACTTTAGAGGATAGTATTCCACATTCGATATAACACAGACCTCACAGATTTTCCCTGTTGTCCATTTGTGACAATGGTATTTCAATAAGCAACTTGGCCTTCATTAATCTTGATTGTTGTGTTCAGTTGGGGTTCATTCCGGAAGCGATCTTGTTTGTAGTGAACTACACTCCCAAATGGTTCCACTCTTAATGATCTCCAAAAAATGTCTGCTTTATTTAAAACACAACATGTATACACGGGCAAAAGCTTTTTTCTTAGTAGTGTTTTAAATAATGTATGAATACATTTAAAAAATCTTTAAGAGCTCTGAAAATGCCCCCAGGGTTACACTGTTGTTTTGCCTTTTTTACCAAATGTAGGTGCACAAATCAATGCACAAACACACACACACACACACACACACACACACACACACGCACAAACACACACTCACACAGACACGCGAATAAATGCAGAGGTTAAAATATATTCTTTCCTACTCTAAAGCATCATCATTAATTCAACCAGAGAGCCACTGTTATTCAGAGACAGATGTAGGGAAACAGTCCTGACATGTGTGAAAGCCAACACACCCTTCTTTATGGCAGCCCTGACCTGAATAACCAGCTAGCTCCCACTGTGGTTGTATGCCGTCCCATGAATAACCAACAGGCCAACCTTCAACCAACCAGCCGGTGGGCATTTACGCAACAGCTACCTATATATCCACATGGTTATTAAGGTCAGTGTACATTTTGTGGCCTAGTTTACCACATATTGGAGTATGCAAGTACATGTTATGCAATATACATGACACATTCCGTTGACAGGTAACATTTTTCATTTATTACAATATTGTAAAAAAATAACAAAGATTAGCACCCTTACAATCTAAGCATAGTGAAATGTAGTGCAAAATGTTGTATAAATTGAATGCACATAATACAATTTTGAATGAAAATGACGTAATCAAGTTCCAAAGTGCAGATACTATTCGCATTCAACATCAGCATGCCACGTCTTCAAGTTTTTCACAGAAATTATTCAAAAGGCCTAATTGACAACGTCACAAAACACAGAGGTAATCTCGCACGCTAGACAGTGCACACTACTTAAAGGAGTCAAGTGCCTTACTTTATCCTTTTGACATCCTCCACCAGCGTGGAGTGGCACGCGGAGGCTGGGGCTGTCCACTGGGTATGGACCAGGTGGAGGGAGGCTGGGCCCACAATTTAGGCCGGTCGGGATGCCAGCCATGGGTGCACCAGACACCGGGCAGCTGTTGCCCTTCTCTCGGGCTGGTACTCTAGCATGTGTAATAGGAAGTTGGAGAAGACGGACGCCTCTTCCAACAGGAAGTGGTACTTCTCCACCAGGACCTCGTAGAGGCCCCAGGGCCGCAGGGGGCCAACACGACGCAGGTCCCCTGGAGGGCCAGAATTTACACACACAACTAAGAAGACACATTTATGAACTAAATTAAGCGGGTGTAAAATACATAAACGCCAAACACTATTAACTTTAGTTGTATTTATATTTGCGTTGAATCTTTTCTGCCAGATCAAGGATCTTCAGTGAGTCAGATAGTACTCATAATAATAGACATCACGGAAAATGGAAAACCACCAAAGAGAAACATCTCAAGGTATTCCTAACCTCTGCGGTCAAAGTAGTCTGGGGAATATTTTCCTGCCAGGGCGACATCTGGAGGGATCCTGCCCAGTAGCTCGATGATGTGGGCGATGTGATCTAGAAGGGTGGACAGAAACAACACCACTGCATCAACAGCTGCACAATGCCACGGCTATCATGTCACCCTATCCGGCGATCGAGTGTCGATAGTGATCATGCCTCGGATAGTGTTCTACCGATATCCTGTACACTACCTTCCTCCAGGGATATGATCTTGCCAGCTTTGGGTTCAAACAGCGCGTCTCCCGTGATCAACTCAAAGGCCTGCAGGCAAGGGGAAAACGTGCAAGTGTTCAGTCGTGTCTACCAAGTTTATGTCGGGGGGGGGGGGGGTTCAAATAGGTTGCGATGGTTAAAGTGCCGGCAATCTAAAGTGGCACAGCAAGGGGGTTAAGTGATGCAGGAGTATAGAATGAGACAGCGGAGACCCTTAAAGCTGCTCTACTAAAGCTGGCGCTACACTGGATGGAAACACAAATCGTGCTGTTTTAACTCTGTTTGAATGTTTGAATGCAGCTGGGACGTTGATGTTGGTTGAAGTGTTATTCAAGACTGTGTCAATGAATGATTTAGTGATGTTTTTATATGAATGTTGTGTCGTGCGTTTTGCGGCACAGTGCGGGCATTCCGTGTCTGCTGGGAACGTGGCATGAGTAAGTATAGACGAAGAGAGAACATTGTGCCACGGCCCTCACCATGCAGGCAACGCTCCAGATGTCGGCTGGCGGCCCGTACTGAGAGCCCAGAAGAACCTCCAGAGATCTGTACTGCCGGGTTTGGATCTCCTCACAGAAATGTTTGTACTGCAGAGAGAGGAAGATCGTGGATGGCAGATGCAGACCGACTACATCGTGGGCCGAAAGGGAAAGCATCTGGTCGCAAAAAGGATCTTTGCCATGGTCATTCGAGGAGGAGAGCGAGTGCGGTCACGCTCCTCTGATGCCTACTCACCACCCAGCAGGAGCTGCCCAGGTCAGCGACCTTCACTGGGATGTCCTTCAAACAAAACGGGTCCAGCAGACCTTGGTCTTAAAAAGTCAAAACAAAAGAACGGAAAAACTGTTGAGGGCTTTCAAAAAAGATCGATTAGACTCGAATCACAGTAAGACAGCACGACAGTACAATCCATGGACCCATAGTAGGCCAATTCTTTCACAATGTAATGCTTTTCAATAAGAGATAATATTGACTGTGCCTTATTCTCAAGTGCGTAGTAATTTCACATGGTTTTACAAGCAGAAACACCAAGCCATGAGCCCCTCAAAAATGGTTCCATGAACTCCATTCACAAAAAACGTTCCGAGTATATAAAAGAATCGGACTACCTGCTGTGTTCTCCTTTCTGTTGAACGGGACGGAGCCATTGCCGCCTCCTGCTGGCTGCGTTTGACTCCTCTGCTGCTCCTCCAGACACAGCAGAATGTTCTCGGGCTTGATGTCTGTGTGGATGATCTTACAGTGAGTGTGCAAGTAGTCCAGGCCCTGCAAAACCTGCAACCAACAAAGAGAAGCCGTGAGAGTCATGTCTCCCAAACCAATCCGTTGTTAGACCCTACCAATTTGATCATCAAATGGTAATGCTAATGTCAATACACTCAACACTATAAGGCCTTTGCTGTAAATAGGAATGTGTCCTTATTTGACCTGCCTGGTTAAATACAAGTTAAATAAAGTGAATTGAAACATAAAAATTGAATGTGTGTTGACATACTGCAAGATGCTTTTGGTGCGCTGTGCTTTTTGCATAATGCAATGCGATTGATTGTGAATGTGGAGAGATGAAAAGCGTCATTTCACAAAATTATATCAGTACCCGGTTGGCATACCTGTGTCAGAATCTGTTTGACCCAGGGTTGGGGTAAGCCTGGATTACCCAAGCACACCTGCCAGCACCTTAAGTCTGGTCCCAGCAGCTCCAAAACCAGACAAACATCTGCAACGCAAGGTTAAGGTCTGCAAAGATTGGATTTTTTGTCTGGCACTCTTTTTATCCAGCCAACTGCTATTGGACAAGTGTTTGCTCAAACAACACCATGGTTTTTAAAGTGACATAAGCAGGTCCCTGCTGTGGTTCTACAGGGTTTAAGACAGAACCCTGTCTCTCTAAGGAAGGATACGGACACCATTGACACCGACCAGCTTAAACTCATCCAGCAGCTGGACTATCCTCTTGCTACTGGGATGACGGGCCACAGGACCACTGGCCTGAGGAGAAAGGAAGAGAAACATGAAACATAGGAGGAGAGAGAATGGAGATGACAGAGTGGGACGGAAGGCGAAAATGGAACGAGGGGAGGATAAGGAGAGGGGACGGTTTGGGCCGTGAGGGAGGGCTACTTACTACCACCGAGTAAGAAGGAGAGAGAAAGAGTCAGCCTCACACATCGTAGCAGTGTCAGTTCGTCCTGTCCTGCCAACGTGAATCCAGCTCCACTCTTCAGTACCTTCACCGCCACTCGCCTGGCCAACCTGGACGCCCCGAGCAACAGACCCAAGTCACCTTCGGTTTCCACACTCCTATTTGACGATCCAAAGAATTGGACTTTGCGTTTTTCAAACTACGGCCCAAGTATTGGCTCCACGCGGGATGGATTACAAACAGTCAGCATTAACCTTTCCATTTGGATGTTGCTCCACCTTTGATCCTCTTTTAATTGTCGTGAAATGTTTTGGGGGGTTGTAAAATGACCAACTGTACGCTCAAACCCACCTGAGGTCCACACAGAGCCAGACAGTGGAGTAGTAGCCCCAGCCTAGTTTGGACTGCACCTGGTACCTCCTGTTGAAGGTGTCTCCAACCTGAACCGGGTGGTACCCACCTGTAGATACCATGAGAGGCATATAGTGTATGAAAGGGAAAACGCAAAAAGCTAAATTGAAAGAGAAAACACATAAAGACACATACTGTATGATTAGGGAAGGGGGTTTGAGAGAGAGAGAGAGAGAGAGAGAGAGAGAGAGAGAGAGAGAGAGTTGTAGGTGTGTTCTGTGCTCCCACCACAACAGTATTCGGCCGGGTCCTCTGTGTCTTGGCTGTCCTTTTGCTCCAGCTTTTCAAAGCGACTCAGCTCTGCCAACCCAGAGTCTGTGCCAGCTCCAGCTTTACCGCTACACAACACAGGTGATACACTCCATTATACATAGCACTGCCACATTACAGTTAGCAGGAAAGGCCACAATATATGATGCTAACAAAATACATTTTTACGAACAAAAAGAGTAGATTTCTTATATATTATTTTTTTTACAATTCAAAGGAATACAAATGATCATTCTTCAAACATTGGATTATTCAACTTCTGTGTGGACATAATAATAATAAAACATTTAATTTAGAGACGCCTTTCTAGACACCCAAGGACACACTGTGTGTAGAAATACACTTAAAATAGTACAATAAGTTCAATTTAAAATGAATAAACACAGGACAGATACTAAGGTATTGAGAGAGGGGACATCATAATCATCATCGTCATTCTTCAAGCACTCTCCATGCTTAGTATTTCAGTTTAAGCCCTCTATTATTTCTCACCTACACTATGACCATGGAGGTAATCTGATTGCTATGTCGGGGTCAGGTTGCCAGAGCCAGACAGAGCAGTTAATACTACTTTTAGACACTTCACAGAACTGTCCTCATGGAAACATGGCTAAGCACCGTTTTAGTGACCTCATGATGAATTTGTCCTCACCTACTTTTTTAGACAATGGTACACTTGCAGTGATTACGTAAAGTCATGGCGTTTTTCCACGTATTCTATTGACACCAGTAGGTCTGAGTGTTGCTTCACCGGCAGCATGGTGTTAACTAGGTTGAATGCTGCTGCTACTGCCTTTGTTCCTCCATACAAAGCTAAATGGACAACCGTTCAGTAAAGTTGGCTTCCCAGACTAGTCTTCCCTGAGTAAATCTGGCCACAGCAGCTGGAATAGTCTAGTATGTGAAACTTGACACTGTGAAACTCGTCCCTCGTCATGACAATAATGCTCTCTGTGCATTAGTCTCAAGCTATACATGGAAACACCACGGCCAGGCCACTGGGGCCATTGGAAATATTTCGCAAGCCAAGCCATAGATTCAGGGCAGTTCAATGAAGCATGCAATATGTGTACCCACTTCCCTATCTATTGCATGACAAACCACCTCTTAGACATATTTTGGTTGTTCAGTTGCCAACAACTTGTGAAATCAGGGCTTTGTTTGCAAAAGAAAGTGCACGTTACGTAGTTCACATTCCCACAAACAGCACCTTAGACATATTTATTCTTAAGGGTGAAATTCCATTATTGTCTCCCTTCAGATAGGCTGGCTAAATGTATTTGAATGTGAGAAGTTACTACTCACCAGTGTAGGGGCGCCTCCTGCTCTGGAGTCAGTGCTGGGAGAACAGTCCTCTGCATAGTGCCTGAGGTGCAACGAGCTGGTCGGGAGCACTGACTGACTGGGACCAGAAGCAGTCAGCTGGCACTTCAGCTGGGCTACTATAAGTTCAGCTGGCTGTAAACACGGACCTCCACACCCACTTCAGTGGTATTATAGATGGCGTTTGTAGCCCTGCAACTCTCTCAACTGCTCTATACTTCTTCTAGCCTGATCTCCTGACACTGCTCAACTGTGTACATAACGGAAAAGTGGGAGGGAGGGCAAAAGAGATGAGAGGAGATGGAGGTGTAGGATGAAAACTAAAGGGGAGCGGGGGTGAGGAGCTGTGGGCCAATGGAGAGGGAACAGCTGTTGGGGGTTGCACTCCCTCAGGCAGTTGACCTCGGTCCAGAGCTACTAAAACTGGCACGCATGACGCAACCCTTTTTCCCACCACAAGCACATAAAGTATGACATATTATAAAAATTACAGCATGTTGAAAGTGTCTTAAAGACTATATTTTATTCACTAAAATGTCTCCACAATGCAGTCATTATTTTTCTTGGACAATATCGGGATGTGTATTTTCTTAAGTGTACATGTCCGTGTGTTACTTTGAGGACCATTGAGTTCATCTCCACCACTATGCGTCCTATGAGACTTCACGCTTGTCTTGGAAAAGTGTCTGTGAGAACGAGATAGAGCGAAAAAGAGAGAGAGAGAGAGAGATAGAGAGAGAGAGAGAGAGAGAGAGAGAGAGAGAGAGAGAGAGAGAGAGAGAGAGAGAGAGAGAGAACGAGAGAGAGAGAGGAGAGAGAGAGAGAGAGAGAGAGATGAGAAAGAGTGCAAGTTGTAGGTGTGTTCTGTACTCCGACCACAACAGTATATATTTATATATATCTATATATATATATATATATTTATACCCATTGTCTCTAGCCAGAGACTGTGAAGGCTGCAGACCATCTATTCTTCTGCTTCTCTTCACTAACACTGTGCTGTTAACACCCTCTCTGAGACGCCACCCGATGACAGGCCTGAAACCCCCACCGAGCCAAAGCCAGCGCGGACGATAAGACCTGGCAGAGACCTGTGAATCACGAGCAGGACTGCTCAAACGGCTGCAGCTGACTTATGACCTTACAGGGCAACATGTGTATCACCTAGCTCTCTGTGGCTCTAAATAGAGATGGTGTGAATTCACAAAGGTGACATGATGAAAATGACTTTAAATATAGTATTGAGAAGGTTCCATCAAGCTAAATGATCATTTCACAGATTCAGTAAACAATGTGAATTTGGAACTACTTAGGAATGGCGTATTGCCCACACACCTCCTACCCCAAAGAGTTGCTGGTCGCGCAAAAGAACTAGACGGGGGCTCCTATGTGATGATAAGTTAGTACCTTGAGTCAGTTGACAGTAGTGTGAAACAACTCCCAGAAACAGTCTTCCCTAGACAGGGCTTGGATGATAAAGAGATTGTAGCACAGTTTACCCTTTCTAAGGACTCAAAAACATAACCCCCTCTCAACAAAACATGGGTGATTAAGTATTACTGTAACATAACCCAGAATGGATTTCAGGCTCTCTAGACCAAGATTGTGTTATATTAATTCAGTGTCACTTAGCATGTGTTTGTTCTTCTAGCCATGTTTACTATTTATCTGTCCGTAAACAGAATTTAATCCATGTAGCCAGGAATGCCACTGATCTTTAAGCAGTAAGATTTACGTCCTCCAATAGTCTGGATGAGTTAGAGTGTAATCTCAACCTTCGCTCTTGATTTAAAGCCCTCGTCAGCCATTACTATATTTCTGTTTCACTGTGTAACATGAGCATGAGCAGGTTGATCGTTGTGTGTGTGTGTGCGTATGTGTGTGTGTGTGTGTGTGTGTGTGTGTGAGGAGTGAACTAGAGTACTGGATCAGTGGGAGATACATATCAAGTAAAAAATGATGTTAGTTGTGTTTAACATGTTTTGCGTAAGTTGTACTCTTATGAAATAGTATGTACAGGTGATGCTTTATAAAGGATGATTATAAAAATATGCTTCCTTACAAAAATAAAAATAGTAATAGGAAAAAAGGATAAAATAAAAGGTATTTGTTAGAGATGAGTCCTTCAGACAAAACCAGAAGGCGACCGGTAAGCTTGGGAAGGAGATACCAGTGAGTCATGCAAGAAGGAAAAAGTGCATTGGTTCCTTTGGGATTTCATTTTTGTTTGCTTGATTTGTTGCAACTTTATTGGAAGAAACTAATGGACACAAATATACGCACACAGCCACACAGAGGATTTTTGTTTCACTGAGCAAAGACTATGAAGCACTGTTGCTCACCTACAAGTCACTAAATACTTTGGGGCCAAAATACATTACTGACGTGCTAACACAGTATGAACCTTGTAGATTTCTCAGGTCATCTGCAACAGGTCTCTTAACCGTTCCCAGAGTTAAAACTCGAAAAGGGTGAAGGGTGAGGGTAAGCAGTGTTTAGCTACTATGCAACAAATAGCTGGAACCAACTTCCAGAAGATCTGAGACCCGCTCCAAGCTTGACTACTTTTAAATCCAGATTTAAAACGTATAGGTTTTTGATTGCTGAATTGTTTGTTTTTAGATATTTAATTTCTCTTGTTATAATTTGTATTCATTTATTTGTCTTTTATTTCTTCATCGTATGCTTTTGCTTGCCTTCGTGTATGAAATATGCAATACAAATAAAACTGATTTGATTTGAAACACACTTTGTGGCTGCGTTGCTAAAACCAACTAGCTATTATGTGGCTCTATTGTGTTGCGAGTGTAAGTACACTGACTTGACTTCTCAGAATGAGTGACAGGTGGCAGGGTTGCCATCCCAGATTATCCAGCAAAGCGCAGTCATTTACAAAGTGGGGACACCTCAAATTTAATGAGCAACGTTAGTAGGCAAGAATTACAGAAGAAAAATAGTTGATTAATAATGACGGATAGATAAATACAGTACTCATTCTAATGCATTGTTGCAGCAATTAAAATTGAGGAAAAGCATTGGAACACTAAAGAGCAAATATTACTTTTAGGAAGAAAAAAAATCACGACCAACCTTTCATCATTTGGATCTTTTTATTGCATCCTTTGCATCACATTAAATTGCCATTAGGTGTGTCCTATTTAACAGTTAGAGAGGGTTAAGGGTAGGCTAATTTATATATCAGTATTTACAGGGAATTATGTAAAAAAAACAGAGGAAATACAATGGCAAACATTGTAACTAGGACATTGCAATGTTTATTTATGTAAAATAATTCACTTCTAAAATAGATGTAAAATGTCACAGGCATTTAAATGAGACGAACGTAAAAGGTATGAGCTTGCTTTTCATCGTCATAATTCTCTAGACCACTAACATACAGTAGTAAAAACCTTCAAAAGGGCTCAACAGTCACGAACGCGGCCATGAACACTACTACTTTATTTACCGGAGAAAAAAAATCCAGACCAGCATTCTTTCTTTCTAGACCATGTGAAATAGGGCAGAATGATCAAATTGCAGATCATGACAGTCAAACCTACGGTACTGTGTGTGAACTCTTCTTTCCTCATTTAATTAATTTGGTCTTGGCAGACAGACAACCAAGCAGCAGCCAACAATACAGGAAAATAATAAATAAATAATAAATTAAATCTGATGCATTATAATAAAAAAAAAACGATCATCACATCGTCACAGTCAACAGGGTCATGTTCATTGCCAATCATATGCGGAATTTGCTACAGGTACAGGTTGAGATGTCTCGAGCTCAATGGGCTAGAGGACAGGGGGAAACAAAGATTCCTCAACATAATTGTATCGTCTTCGGTTAATACCAGTTTTTGAGTCACGGTCAAATTAAAACAATGCTTCCCCCAAAATCTGCTCAACAATTATCGTGACTATGATTCATTTGAGGTGAAAACCAGCTAAAGCCAATCCCTTGCTGCAAGTAAGCTGACCTGAAACATGCTGAACGCTATGCTCTCAGTAAAACTCAATAGTTGAATAGCGTAAAGGACGGACATGACTAGTTTCAAGGTTAAACAAACCCAAGATCCATCTGCCAGAAAAAGATAACATTGACAACGATAAAGGTGCTCTAGACCTTCAATTTTTATTATGGGGACGTTCAATTGACACTTCCAATAACATGATCACTCATCAACGTTTTATAGAAATGTTTTAAGTTCAAACAATGCAAAGCAGCACTTACATTTATGGAGTTATAACTCATTTGGAAAGATTATCCCCAGAATCTATCCTGGCCTACTCATCTGTTCATTTACTACGCTTGAAGAAGACATAATGCATTTTCCTGCAAAAGCACTGGAAAAAAATAAGACTTAAAGAAATAACACTTTTGTAAAAGTAAATCCAAAAGGATCAAGGAGAGCATTTCTGCTCCAGGGAAGTGCCTTTTAGTCCTGATCAGTTCTGCAGCTTCTTCTGTCCGGCCCCTCCTGGTAAAGCATTGATTCTTCCTTTTCCAGAAGCTACGCAGGCACCCCTTGGGGTAAAGTCTACTCCTTACATTTTTCCCTCTTTCGTTCTCTTGTCTCTCGCTTTCTCCCAATCATTATCTTACACAGCAAATCCCCGCCCGAAGACAGAGACTATAGAAGAGTTTGTGGCTTTTATTTCCACGCATGTCCTCATGAGAAGGGCAATGTGAAACAACAGTTGGGGAATTAGAATGGGAACGTCATGTAAAAATTAGGTAGAGAAAGCTCATTGTACAGAAAATCCTCACGGCCTTGCGTTCATCTCGTCAAGGTCCCACCTTCTGCCGAAGTAGATAAGGAATAAAAGATATTGCAGGAAGGTACAATAATGGTGGGTTTCCTTGTGCGTTGATATCGCTTGGCTACACTTCCCCACTGAGCCGCAGCCCTTTTCCCCCAGTGTTACGACACCCTGTATCAAGGCCAAATGGAAAATGGGGTCATGGAAGTCATAGGTCAGTGACCTTATTTTCCACTGCAGCTGCTATCTGCTGGAGCCTGTAGCCCAGCTGCATCTTCTGAGCAGTGGGGTCCTCTTCTAGAGCCGTGATGATCTGGGGAGGGAGATTGAATGTGCGTGTTAAGCAGTGGATTGTACGGTTTGCATCGTAGGCCAGGCAACACTTGGAAAGCGAAAGAATCGACTTGACTTGAAAAAAGGAAAAAATTATGTAAAGGAGCATTATTGTCACGGGTCAACAAAATTGTTTTGATGTCGAACATACTTGATCATAGTACTTGTTGATGTACTTGTAGAGCTCATTTAGGGCCACAAGGTAGTTCACCTCACCGGAGTAATTCTGGTAAAAAGACACAAAGTCATGAATATTAACAAACCCATTTGTTTTCCCTCGACAGGCTAGCTTTGCATTGCCCCTGACCAGATTTTGGTTCAATAGTGTAGAGGCGTAAACTTACACGAGACAATTCGGCTAGAGCAGAATTCATCTCCTGGTCACTGGCAGAAATCGTCTGTCGGATGTCGGCATAGTACCTGAAGATAGAGAATCAAAGGAAATAGAGACATATGGACACATTCAACACAGCTAACTCCAAACAGTCATCCTACGTCATACGTCCCATAGACCATGTAGAGTAGTAATGAACAGTCTGTAGCTCTGTGTTTAGCGCACTCTGTTGTCACAACATCCATGTGCGATACCTCGCGGGCTTTTTCTGCACTCTCCCATACGCATACAAACTGGCCCATTCCCTCTCTTTCTCTCTCCATCCCACCCTCTCTCCACCAGGCTGTTGTCCGCCCAGGGTCAGTGGGGCGACAGGCTGGCATATTTCTCACCTCTCCACCATCTGCTTGTAGCGCGGGATGTCTCTGGCATACAGCAATTTGTTGATAGGGGAGTCCTGTGGGGTAACAATTAAAAGGACTCTAGTAATGTAGGCAGATGTGATGACAAAGGATCAAATAAAAATAGTGAAAATAATGTAAATACGTAAAAAATGCAATGTAGCTATATTACTAGAGCACTTTTAATTGACAATTCAATTTCAAAACGTTCCAGTGGCTTTTATTATAATAACACATGAATGACAATAAATGGCATGGGGCTTCTCCCTTAGCCGCTCTCCGCTCTGTGTTGGTCTCACCCTTCCCAGTTTGTGTTCAGCGATGGTGCAGGAGTCCATGAAGGTTTGAGCGATGACAGACAGCACTGCGTCCACATGGTCGGACGCCTGCACGTCAAAGATGAACTGAGGGTTCTTCAGTACGTTGATCCAGAACCTTAGAGGTAAACTAAAGGACAAGCAGAACCAACAACATAGAAATAGAGGATGGATTACCAAAATCAGGGTGCCAAAAGGAAAAGACTACAATGCCCATCACAGGAAAGATCCTGTCAATGAGATATGTGGCCAAATGAGCAAATTATTTCCACAAGGAGAAGTACTAAAGGACCAAAATATAGGAAAGCTTAGAAACATGAATGTTCAAAGTGTAGTTTCCTAAAACAAAAAGTACAGTGTAGGTACATTTTTGTTCCAACAAAGGTATAGCACAACAATGAGTGTTTAGGCACAAAGTCAAACCTGTGCGTCATTGTTTGAATGAACGGTGTAAATACAGTCTATTATAGAGTACCACCCGAATCACAAGCATGGTACCCTTTCCCAGATTTCCAAAACTTTGAGACATTTGAATGTACACAAATCACAAACATTGGAAAATCTTAGGCACAGTGATTCCAATCACTGCGACCATTCAACTCGCGTTGCTGTGTCGCTACCTGTTGGTCTTCCAGATGTGTATGGTCTCGGGGTCGGTGATGTTGTGCAGCAGAGCCTGCTCGTCCAGCATGTCAAAGAAGTACTTGACAGCCAGCGGGACGGGGCGGCTGGTGCTCAGGATCACGGTGAACAGGTCGTCCACAAACTTCTGCATCGTTCCCTGACAAAAGCAAAATTGTGTTTGCGTGTCAAATTGTATGGTTCCTATTCCCGTCGATCCTCTTCACTAACGCGGCTGGGTGACAGCATAAATGTAATTGCTGCATCGCAACGGCGTGCGGCTGTGTGTACGTACCTTCATGGAAAGCAGTCGTGTGAGGTAGATCTCGGGGATGGCCTTGGCTCTCTCCCTCACGCTGCCCCTCCTGTGCTTGGGCAGCTCCGACTCCTCGCTGGCTTTCACCAGATGCCACAGCCTCACCCCGCCTTCCTCTCCATCATCCAGCATAGGGGTCTCTGGGATTGGAGAACAACTGTGAGACAGCGGCCTCTAGTGGACGACTGGAACATAGATACAGTCTGGAGGACATCCTATTCGTTAGGGCTGTCCCTGAGCATTGATCAGTGTAAAGGAGAGCTTTTAAAAAAGAAGCTGTCAAGGGAGAAAAAGTTTCTCAAGTGATTTTCAGAGTGGCAACACAGAGCTGGTAGGGAAAACGAACAAAAAGGGCAGTAGCACTTAACGCACTATACTGCAAGACAGTGAAGGTGTACATTGGACATGAACATACCAATGGATGAACCATTGACCTTGCTATTTCGTAATAAAATATTTAGGACTCTTGTTGAACAACCCAACAGTATTCGGATCCTTTTGCGCTCACCTCAACAATGTAACAGAGAAGCCGATTTGTTTCCCAGGAAGATAGGCCTGATCAGAATTGTAAAGTTTTAATGTGTGCCATTTAAATGGGCCAAAAATGTCAAACTTAGAATCTAGGCTTTTCACAATAAATAAAATGCAGGTTAGAAGACACCTATTGTCCAGTATTTTCTTTCAATTTCAGACAATGCCTAGTCAGAGAAAAAGCCCACGCCGCACACCCACACCTCTATGTTCATGATTACATCTACTGGTTAGACCATGAAAACTAAACTGCACCACTTCAATGCAATAATGCAGCCTTTGTTAAAAACTACTGTGGTACACTGTTCTACTTTTCGTGGACACAACCTAGTGGGTCTGGGACACTCTTTTCCACTTGTGGCTGGCCTGGTTTGAACTCCTGAAGAGGAGGTGGTGGGACTTACTCTCTCCAGGCATGTAGTCCTGGCTGTCATGGTGCTGGTGCTTGGAGTTCCTGGGGACCAACGTAACCGTCGCTCCATCGGGGACCTGCACAACAGACAGAGTCTAGACTGCTGCACACTGAGGAAATGTGAGCTTGTAAAAGTGTACGTGTGTGCCCGCGTGACCTCTGACCTTGTAGTGCTGTAGGGTGTTGAGGCGTTTCCAGGAACCCTGCACCACCGACGTCAAGTCTTCGTCAGACAGGATCAGGTGTCCAGCCACACCCGCACGCCACTCTAAAAAAAGGACCGTCAAAGTGATTTGCAATGAAAGAAGAAAGATTTTAGTTGCAGACATTGTGATTATTTTCTATCCTAACAGCGGAGGGTTCAGCGTCGTGGCCTTACCCAGGTGTAGAGAGTCCACGTGGGGTCTGTGAGAGAAGGAGGTACCCTTCCAAGTCTGCTCCAGAAGCTTCTCCTTCACCTGAGTGATGGTGTCACAGTCCAGCACCTTGGCTGGCACTGTCGGGGTGGTGCCACCCATGACCACACCGACACCGTTACCATTAGAACCTGCAGAGACCCCCGGGGCTGGCATCAGGACATTCAGAGTCTGGGAGAATTAGAAGGGGAGTTGAGTTTCTATTATTTTGAACAAAACAATTAATAAGCATTTGAAAGCAAGATGCATATGTGTGTGTGTGTGTGTGTGTGTGTGTGTGTGTGAGTGTGTTTAGGTCTACGTGTGCTCACCAGCGTGCGGTACTCCACGTCCTCTCGGAGCAGCCTGTTGTCGTTAAGAGTGTACTTGGCCTTCCCTGTGACGGCGTCCACAGGCCCCTTGTCCACCTGGTGCTTGATGGCTCTGAACAGCATGTAGAAGGCCTCCCCAGCAGACTCCTGGTGGGCGGCAAAACAACATGGGTT
>CM030174.1:22053064-22239251 GCA_017639675.1 Aplochiton taeniatus | reverse complement strand
TACATGAAGTAAATAAGTAAGTAACTACACCTGTTCATAAATAAGCTGGGATGTTTTGACCTGTTTGACAAGTGAGAAAGTGGGAATCAAAAATCCAAAGGACTTCAAATTATCTATTTTTTTTGCAGTGTACAATGTTATATCAGAACATGTTTCCTGGTGCACCATATACCACTGCAACTTTTATCCTTCAAGGCCATAAGTACATATGAACAGACTGATTAACAGTTCTCCCCCACGATCACAAGGGGGCCACATAGGCATACGAATTATCATGTTTGCTAAAAGGATGCTGTCTAATGCTGACAAATTCTAGCCCTTAGATTTCATTTCGGTTAGGTCAAAAAGTCAAATGACGTCTTGGGTAAAATAAACTCATAATCTAACTGTCCAATTTTTTTAATAGTCGGTGTGTGTGTGTGTGTGCTATATCTTACCATGGCATTACTTGGTGACTACCATTTTGTTTTATTTCACTAATGTAACCCTGTAAACTCAAAATGTTATTAACCTTACCTTAGTTGTTATAATTCCCATAAGGCAATTACTACTGTCAGACTGACTTTTTTACTTAGTGTACAATCAAGTAGTTTCTTTTAGATAAACAAACCTGTTTATCAATAACCTAGAAAACCAGATAATGATGAAAAACACTTTAAACAAATTGTGAATACAGTGTGGTAGTATTGTTCTATATTTGAGTAATACTAAAAAGTTCATAGCGAGAGCAACCTACCTGTTTTAATCTATTTTAAATAAATTATTTAACTCAGGTTTCTACAAAGGTGATCTTTTAATACTGCTATTCAATTGACATTTTCAGAAAAATGTTAAGGGCAAAACTATTGTGCACCAACTCAAATCAGTGCAGTCACTGCACCCTCTTTCAAAAATGATGAGCTTAAGCTGTTTCTGATGCCTCAAAGCATTTGTTTGTTTTATTTCTGCATTGTGTGCTTAGTGGGTTTGGTCTGTCAACCTGCCTGCCAAAGACAAAGTTACGCACTTCCCACACTGTTCAGTAATTCACCTCAAGTTGCATCTTGCTCAAGATCTAATATGAATTAACCAAGGTCTCCTGAGGACGGCCCTTTTGTGATATTATGAGAAAATTGAAGACGGTTGAATGTCTTAACCTCATGGTGTCACTCGAGATTGAAATGATCTCACTATGTTCACTGCCAACAGACCACACCTATCATGTTTGGTGAGTTTTTTTCAGGCTTTCTCCAGGTACGACTAACAACTTGCATTTCTTTATGCTGCGTAGTGATCAGTATGTTCTTTGTGTTTACTGATTCCCAAAGTTGGGAGGTCTGCATATGATTATGAGAGACCTCAGTGTTTATTTATTCTTTGCATTTTAGCAGGAGAGTGAAGCTTAACACTAAACAAAGGACAAAAGATTCTTGGTTTAAGATTTAAGAATCCCATACACCCCATTAAAGCAGTCATATTATAAAGAAAGACGGTCACAAACTGGAGTAAAATAAATCTCAGATTTATTCAGGATATTTTGGTGGTACATGGTCACATTTCAATAAATCTGGCCTGACCAGTCATGCTTTTTGTGGTCAAAACAAAAAGGAAACAAACAAACAGATGTTAAACACTGTTTGCCAACCTTAGTGGAGAGCCCATTGTCCCCAGGAAAGGGAGAAGGAAAAGAGTGTGCACTAGATGTGAAATCCCAGAGAATAGGATTGCCACTTCAGGAGTGTACAGCTGCTCTTGATGTCACTTGACATAACAAAATGATGGCAGTAGACAGCGAGGGGTTAGGGTGTGCCCAGGGGAACCGTGTTTTTCACTGCATGGTCCCCATGGTGAATGTTGTTCCTGTGTTTCATACCATACTAGTTAATGGACAGCCACCATTTCAACTGAAGGAGACCTTAAAGACAGCAGGGCTGACTGATCAAGGGAATAGTGAAGAGACTCAAAACTCTGCTCGCCAGTTGGTATGATATATATCTCTGCCTTGTGTTGCTGTATTCTCTGACTCAGATATGGAGGTTATTTAGGTAGAAGCATCAAAACAGAACAACGAAAAGCAAATAAAAGATATTGTAATATGGATCTGTCAGCTGCCATCAAAGTGATACACCTGATAAACACCCATGCAAATCTGCAATGCCTGTGTGTCTATGAAGAGAATGCTGCCGCTAAGAAGTAGGTCAGTGACAACAGAACAGCCTTGGCTTGTGTAGGCCAGGGGGCACTCTATGTCTGTGTGGGCTAGGAAGTGTGGTGTATGTGCTGGCTTAAGCTGTAGAGTTGGTGAAAGATGAGTAGGAGAGGAAGAAGGGGGGGGGGGGGGGGGGGGGTTAAGGGGTGGGGGGGGGGGGAGCGGTAGTCAGACAGTTGTGTTTAGTAACGTCTGCTTGAAGAAGTCATGGAGGAGCGTGACATGGAGACGCCGCCGCCCATTCCGCTGCTCATGCCGCCGCCCATGCTGCTCATGCTACCGCCCATGCCGCCCATGCCGCCGCCCATGCCGTAGCCGCCGCCTCCACCGCCGCCCATGGAGAGGGACATTCCGCTGCCGCCGCCATAGCCGAAGCTGCCGCCGCCGCCGCCCATGCCCATGCCCATTCCACCTCCCATGCCGCCGCCCATTCCACCTGCCAATCAAATTGAAACACATTAGAGTCAATGCGATCCGTCCCTGTCTAAGGCGTGAAAAAAAAAAATACGAGACAATATGCCACTAGGGGGACAACAGCTCACCTTTCATTCCTCCACCGCTGCTGGAGCTCTGGATGTGGATGGTAGCGGTTCCACCACCGGAAGAGATCCTGCAAACAGAGGCCGTAAATCAATCCTCTTTTCATCTACTTTAAGTCACTGCCACACCTGACCGCATGGCAACTAGATCCTTTTGTCAAGTCTAGGTTTGTTTTAATATCAATGATCTCTGATCAACATCTTTCAGCCTATGTCTGCTCAGGCTCTTTTCTCGGTTCTTACCTGCTCTCCTCTCCTTCAAGCAGTTTCCTGTAGGTGGCGATCTCAATGTCTAGGGCCAGTTTGACGTTCATGAGCTCCTGGTACTCGCGCACCTGGCGGGCCATATCCTGCTTGGCTCTTTGGAGAGCATCCTCCAGGTCTTTGATACGAAGCTTGGCGTCCTTCACAGCCAGCTCCCCGCGCTCCTCTGCCTCGGCGATCTGGGCCTCCAGAGAGTTGCGCTGGGAAAAAGAAAACATTTTTATTGTCACTTTAAAAGGCATACTAAGACATTTGCGCAAAATAATTGTGTTCGAAAAACTACAAGTACCAGGTTTTGTGCATTTCTGGATGCCTACCTGTCCCTTGACTGCCTCAATCTCGTTCTGCAGGCGGCTGATCATGCGGTTGAGCTCAG
This sequence comes from Aplochiton taeniatus, assembly GCA_017639675.1. Classification (NCBI taxonomy): domain Eukaryota; kingdom Metazoa; phylum Chordata; class Actinopteri; order Galaxiiformes; family Galaxiidae; genus Aplochiton; species Aplochiton taeniatus. Next base: position 22,235,884 of record CM030174.1, on the reverse strand, counting down.
AAATCTCAGCCTTGGTATTGCGAAGGTCGTCTCCATATTGGCCTGCAGATGACTGCATCTCCTCGTACTGTAGAAGCAAAGATGGATGGATTCATCATTTATGAAGTTGGTAAAACAGATAAGAGGGACCAATTCAACTAAATAGACAGTGGCCAGAAGGAATCATATGGATTGTATAGTTCCCTCCTCCTACCTTCTGCTTGTACCAGCCCTCAGCTTCTGCGCGGCTGCGGTTGGCGATTTCTTCATACTGAGCGCGCACTTCAGCCACGATGGAGTCCATGTCCAGGTTACGGCTGTTGTCCATCTCCACCACCACTGAGGTGTCCTTGACCTGGCCCTGCAGCTCACGCAGCTCCTACAGGAAGAAAATACAAAAGAAGTGAAAAAAGGTCATTGATGCTTTGGTTGTGATCTTCAACATGGCTTATTGGAAATAACAAATCGTTTTTTAAATTACGGTAACAACTGGGAATATGAGGCATAGGCTCTCACCGCCTCGTAGACCGCTCTGAGGAAGTTGATCTCATCCTGAAGGGCATCGACCCTGGCCTCCAGCTCCACCTTGTTCATGTAAGCACCATCCACATCCTGCCAGAGAACTACAAAATTACTACAAGGCCTTTATTCTATTTTTACAATAAGTTTTGAAAGTGCTTTTTGTCCCTATTATAAATTGATTACATGTCCTTCACCTTCTTGAGGAGGACAAACTCATTCTCCACACTGGCACGCTTGTTGATTTCATCTTCATATCTGTAAAGAAAGGATACAATTATATTGACAGTGGCACTCAAGTTGTTACTCTAAAGTTGTGGAGATGTGTAGTATTACGTTTACTCACTTGTTCTTGAAGTCTTCAACCATGCCCTGCATATTTCTGAGCTCTCCCTCCAGCTTCATCTTCTCATTTCCAAGTCCATCGAGCTGTCTGCGGAGGTTGGCAATGTAGGCCTCGAACATGGCGTCGATGTTGGAGCGAGTGGTGGTCTGTTCCTGCAGGAGGCTCCACTTGGTCTCCAGCATCTTGTTCTGCTGCTCCAGGAAACGCACCTGTTCACAGGAAGGGACATAGACAAAGCAGTTTGTTTTGTTATATTCATTGCCATGATCACATATTTCCCTAAAAGTGCTAATTATAAGACAAATGGATAACTAGTTTTACAGAGTTCTAATGATTACACACATGGTCAATTTGTGTTCTTTATTTGGAAAATCCCTCCTTTCATTTTCTATTTGACAAGGCCTTTAATGGGCCTGTATTAGCAGCTCTGTGCTTTGATATCCTCTCAGGCCTGGGGCGTCTTGTGCACGGTTCCAAAATGGAGATATCTCTCTATCAATCAGTGCTTGTTCTTTTCTAGTGAGCTCATGTTGTCATGTGCCGAGGAGACTTTACGAAACAAGTTTCAACTAAACCAGATCCAAATTCCTTGGACATGATATTGTTCTACCCTGCAAAACATAGGACCCATCCCTATGGTATGTTGAGAGGGGAGTAGGAGGGGGTTTCGGAGATGGTGGGTGGAGGGGGGTTAGGGAGTTGTCTTCTTTGAAACAACCACACCCAAACCATGCCTGTCTTATAATTTTTATAGGCAAGCCCCAGCAGAGATGTGCTGCCACACCTTAGCCTGCAGGAAGAAAAGCTCTTAGTGCATGCACTTGCCTGTTGGTATCTGTTATTACTGCCCAATGTTTGAATGATCTGCCTCAGGATAAAACTGTCCTCTTTTATACAGTACCGAGTATTATGAATGCAGGATAATCATGTTGAATCCTCTTTATTTCATTTAAAGTTGCAAATTGCAGATTAGGTTGGAACATTTTAGTTTTTAGCATGCTTGGAGGTGTGCACAGATTTCAGGTAATTCATACTGTCTTCTTTCACATTCATCCAATAAAAGAGCTCAGTATGAGTTACATTAATCATCCATCCATGCAAAGACTGGGTGTGATTAGTGTACTGAAAGTACATGTGTGTTACTGTAAACAGCACAGTGTGCATTCCCTCAAGCTGGGTGTGGTTGAGTTCCTCTTCCCAGGAGAAAAAGCCTATTATAAATCTATTTTATTGTTATATTCACATTGCACTACAGACTTAAGCTTTCATTAGATATTTAGGTTTCTGGGTTGATGCACAATATTTATTTAAATTTCTTAAGGCACGATATTAAGCCAAGTTTTAGGGCTTCTAGGCTTCAATGTACCATTAGAGCCATTTCATCAAGGGCCTAATAGGACCCGCTGGCATAGGAATGGATGTCAACCTGATCCTTTTCTCCCCTCACACAGAGAAAGCTAACAGACATTGGATACAACGCGGCTAGAGTTTCCTAGTTCAACCCCCCCACTCACACTACAGAGAAGCAGCCAACCGGGGTTAGTGCGGTCAAAGAACACTACCCAAGCATTGGCCTGCTTTGGGTTTCATTGTAACAAGTTGCAGTATAACCAGGCTTTGAGAAGCCCCCAAAAATGAACCTTTCTCATTTGCACTATGCTCTGCAGCTATAATGCTAGAACTAGAAATAGTAATTGTCATTGTAGCAGCAGAAAAAGTTCTTGTGTTGAGTGTCAAATTGATCTTGGTGTCATACATGGACTGGATTCTGATGATCGGCCCAGCAGCTGCTGTGTTATATTTAATGAGCCCCGAGGCACCAGGGAGAAGCTGTGCTGCTATTGTTCAAGTGTAACGTTTGCACTGAGCTACATGCAACAATTTAAAGATATGTAGGCAATGACAATAGCTGCATTTTGCTTGTCTGCTTTAACCATATCATGTATTATAGCATACCTGTATGTTTTGTGAACTTGCTTATCATTGCAATGTCATAACACTTTTACCACTTAGCTTATTGTAACTGCAACTAAGTTTAGCAGAACATTTGAGGAGGGTGCAGAAGTCACTCACCTTGTCGATGAATGAAGCGAAGCGGTTGTTCAGGGTCTTGATCTGGTCTTTCTCATGTGTGCGGACTGTCGATATGTTGGGGTCAATCTCAAGGTGCAGGGGGGCCAGCAGGCTCTGGTTGACGGTGACAGCCGTGATGGGGGCTGCGAAGCCGCCGCCGCCACCGCCGAAGCCACCTCCGCCCATGCCAAAGCCTCCACCACCGCCGCCCATGCCAAAGCCTCCACCGCCGCCGCCCATGCCAAAGCCACCTCCACCGCCTCCACCGCCGCCCATGCCAAAGCCACCTCCGCCGCCACCCAAGCCACCTCCACTGACGCTGTAGCTGCTGTAGCTGGAGCCTCCGCCACCACCACCTCCGCCCATGCCCATGCCCATGCCCAGGCCACCGGCAACGGAGCGCCTGACAGACATGCGGCCGCCGCCGCCTCCCGCTGAAGCAGAGAAGCTGGAGAAGCCGCCACTCTTCCTCATGCCTCCGCCGGAGCCAAATCCACCACCGCTCATGCTTCCGCCGGAGCTATAGCTCGTGGACTTTACAGAGTAACTCATGGCAGGTTCTGTTCCTCTTGTCGGTAGGGGGTAAGGAGAGAGTAAAGAGACAGAGGTTTGGCGGAGCAGGCGATCTCACTAAGAGGAAAGTGAAGTTCCTCTGAGTGCCCTCTCTGTGCACCGGACAGGTTTTTATCTTCCCAAGAGAGGAGGAGTGTCTCCAGAGCTCCACCCCTCTCCACCTAGCTGCCTCACCTGCCGGCGGGTACAGTAGTGGAGGCATGGAGCACCCCAGCCCGTAAGGCAGGTAACAGGGCCAAGTCGCTGTAAGCTGATAGGGCCCTGGCACGCCCAACTGCTCCAAGAGGTATGGCAGCAACACGGCGGGGGACAGGGCAAAAAAAGTGAAGTTCGCAATCCTTTAGTCCCTGGGGCCTTGAGATAGTGCCCTGAAAGGTTTTGTGCACTGCTGCAGAATGCTCAGTGTTATAAGGCCTTTGTCATTCTCTCTCCCTCTCTCTCTCTGTTTTTGCATTGTGTTACAATTATTATCACATTTTAGTTTTACCTCGGTGAACATTTATCCGGCCTGCAGAAGAACTAGGCATATACTTCCTAACCTGTCACCAGAGACCCTCTTATTCACCTAATGAGAGACCGAGAGACAGAGACAGAGAGAGTGAGAGAAGCTGAAGAAACAATAAGGTCTCTGTCCCTTCTCTTCAATGGCTCACTCATTGGGTGCTGGAGCTCTGCTGCTGCAGGGAGAAGTCTGAAGCTTAGGCCATATTGCTATTGACGAGAGTGCATGAGAATGTGGCGTAACCACCAGCTTATACTGTCCTTTGTCTCACAACATACACAGATTGTGTAGAGTGGCTGTAGGGAACCACAGTCTACAGTGTGGACTAGGTAAAACAACGTGTTTCCCTCGTTTTGTAACAAGTTCCATTGCAATGACTTGAGTACGTGGTTCATCATAGCAAGCCTTTAGATTAGATGGGGATTACTTTTGTACTTCTCCGCTAGTCCTCTATTGACCAAGTTATGATATTGGAGTGCATGACAAGGAAAGTGCTTCAGGCTTCCAGGAGGTAGCTTGAGCTTTAAACTAGTGAAAGATATCGCATGGGAAAACTTAAATTCATTAATTTTAACTGGGATGAGCCTTAGTGTTGTTGATACAGCAGACTGGTTTGTTTAAAGTCCTGGCTCGTGATCTGTGATCTGAAAACCGCATTTTGTCCAGTGTTAAACAGCTGTAAAAAGATGAATAAGCTATGAGTCTATGCTATGAGTTGGATCTTTTTGTCCCAACAAGTAACTTCTGAGTCATATTTATGACAACCCTATTGTTGGAGGATCTAATGAGATGGGAAGGGAGAGAGGCGGGAAGGGGAGGGGTGGGGAAGAAGGGAGGAAAAAGAGATGTGATAGGATAAAGACAGGGATGGAGTTGAATGTCATACTGAAAATGTCTTTGTTTTAAATGTGTTGAGACACGAAACTATTTGGCTTTAGAGAAAAAAAACTGCTTTTAAAGAGCAATTCATGACAACTTGCCAATACTGTGACTAAAGGCAGTTTATCGTGTACTGACCCCCCTGTTGAATACCTATTCAGTTTTTGGATAGCTGTGATTTTTGTGAATGAATCCATTCTGCAGATAAATTTAAGGTTTTGAATTTTTTAAACGTTTCCTAAGATCAACAGTCTTGTTGAGACTTATTGAATGCAGCTGCCAAGTTTTTTTTAAATGGCAGGTGGTGGCCTCACCCTCTCTCTTTCTCACTCTCACTCGCACTGCACTGTAGTAGAACTAGTATCTCCTTAGGGCCTTTCTTTGCCCCACCCTAGTAGGGAGGAAACATTCTCCTCAACGCTCTAAACACACACACCTCTAGTCAATGAGAACATTTTATTCCCACAAGATTAAATATAACTGCTTGATTTTTGAAACTTGGTATCAGAGATTTGTTATATCATAAAATGTATTTCATGATACCATATTCATAAACAGTACTATCTAGACACACACTGGACAGTCACATGCTCTAGGGCCTTATGTTCTATGTGGATGTTTCAGTTGAACATTTAAGGTGAAATAATGTTGTAATATGCAGGTTTTGGCAGTATGTATAGCAGCAAAAATGCATAGTTTTATTACTATTTAATTTGAGATGTTTTTTCCCCAGAAACTAAAAGCAATGAGGAGTTACAACATTTTTCTCACAGAAATGCATGAAGGCCTGATGTATGTCCTGGTACCTCTTAAATACCGTAAACCTTTCTACCGGTCATAATTATGCTTTCTGACATTTAGTGAAGGACATGGACCTTTAAGGGTATGCAAACCCATTTTTCGTCTTAAAAATATGACAGGTGACATTTCAAGATTCTTGTCAGCACAGGCTACGGTATGCTCTCTTGTTAAGTCTCTCAGGGAAAGCAAAGTGAATGCTGCCCTGAAACTTGGCAAGTGAAAAACGAGAGTGATTAAAAGAATGACATTATCCGGCTAGGCCTCTGGCAGCTTCTGTACTTTACTGTATGACAATTAGGGAAGCTTTTTGAGTAACAGGGTATGTGAACAAGCTCAACTTAAGTCATGCTGAATTCAATTTATTAATATCTGCGCCATCCACCATTCTGTCAACAGACTCTTTTGAGTATGGGGACGATTAGATAAACACAGGCTCTAAATATTAGACTAATTTGTCCTCTAACATCACATAGATGTGACACAATCTTTGAAAGTGGACACTTATCTCTACTTTAAATAAAGTCACAGATTTTTTGGGACCCTTAAGTCTACTTAGGGTATGCACTTGTTTTTAACTCAGCTTCCAATTATGATCTGTATCTACTACCTGCACAGATTGTTTAATTTTATGTTGGGTAATAGTTTAAGATTTGGTCACGTGTGACACTGTAAAGACATTCTTGAATATTTTTACCCTTCTGCTCTGTTCCTGTCAAATCTGACTGACTATGAAGGCAATAAAACCTCACATATTGTTACATCTGCTCTTGACACACACCTCTCTACTTCCCATCCTGTGTCTCTCTAACCTGCCACCACTCCCCCAGTGCTCTCTCCCTCTCTGTGTGTATGTGATTGTGTAAGTGGGGTGTACCAGCTGTACTCGTTCCATAATCAAGACCTCTACAAATACTCAGCCCTGACACTTCCACGCTGGCAGATTGTAGCCTCTGCTCAGACAGTCTGCGGCCCAAGCTGGTTATTCCTGCATTGATCTAGTTACCCTGTGGTGTCTGTTTATCCCTAACCAACATTGTTTTGCTCCCTGCCCTAGTTCCGTCCCCTCTGACTCTGTTCCGTGTCTCCAGTCCCTTGTCTCGTCAGTCCTGCTTCCCTGACCCGGACCCTTCTAATGCCAGGATCAGACTACACGATTTCAGCCCTTTTAACGCCATTCTGTAGTTTCTGCCAAACGTACAGTGTCAGGGCCGAATCTCGGAAGTCCGGAACGACAAACGGGCGACAAACTTTCTCATCTGTGGGCTGCGACGTGGCGTCGGAGACGACCCACGACACCCCGACAAAAAGTCAAGCATGTCAGAATATTTTGGTATTTTCCTGCCTAGTTAGACAACCTCTACGACCTCATCCTTGATAGCCATGATTGACAATTGACACTCCTCCTCGAAAACCTATGAAATAGCGCAAGGTCGTGAAAGGCAGCATATGATGATTGGTCAGGGTCACACCTGTACACCATGTTGCCATTCTCCCGGCCAAGACACGGCAAGAATTTATTGCATAATCTGACATAGTGACCATCGTGAAAGACAAGAAAATCGTGTAGTCTGATTCTGGCATAATACCGTTCTTCTCCTCCCTTGGATCCCGCTCTGTACCTGCTTACCCTGCCCCTACTCACCTGGCCCCAGCCTCAGCCTCAGTTCCTGGTTCCCTGCTACCTGTCTGAGCTTCCCCTGGCCTGCACCCCATCTTCCACCCACTCCATTAATTTCCAATGGGAGCAAGCCAGAGTGAGAGAGGGGAAGCCCTGGTGCATGATGGGAAGATTGGCGAGGAGAGTTTCCAAGTTGAGCGACCCAAAAGTTAGCCGGCCCTCTACTTTATTCAAATGAAGGCGACGTTTGTCACGTGTTTTGACCAATCAGGAGAGAGTAGAGAGTTTGCACTCTCTGAAAACATGCATATAATTAGTTCTTGCTGCATTCTAGTTGTGCAAGTGTTTGAGGAGAAGCTTGAGTAGTAGCAGTGCCGAGATTCTCGGAATTATATGATTTGAGTCTCAACTTACTTTTTTTTTATCCATCGTGAGAAATGCGGAAAAATAAGATCTGAACTTTATTTATAGCCAATGTTCTCCCTCCAAATCGCAAAGGCCTATTATTGTATGAATAGTAGCGATTGGACATTATCTAACATCAGAGATTAGCTTCTTGTAAGATTCTAACTTACAAACATAAAGTATATATAATTCGTAATATATTTATAATATAATATAATATATAATTTTTATATGGGCCTATATATTTAAAAAAGATAAACAATAAAAAATCTGAGCTCACTCTTTGGCGACACGCCTACCATATAACTATCTGGGAGACGGGAGATTTTACGATTGATAAGTTGCTGCAAGTAGGCCCTTTGATTGCATCGTGAATAATCGACAATTTGTGGTCACCACTTGTGTACCCAATATTTCATTTTATTTTCTAATCTACAGAAAATAAACCAAGGCCTGGAGTTTCAGGTTGAAAATTGTGTCCTTGTATAATTTTTCTTTTAGCAAAAATTTTATACGGGTCAATTTGACATGAACACCACATGAAGAATACATTTCCACTTGGGTAACACACAGGACATCTGAACACACAAAATTAATTTCGGAATGTCTATTAAATTATGTGTTTTTTATTTCACTTTGTACATCTGTGGTGTTCCTGGTTAAAAAGTAAGGGAACCCAGAACTAATATACATAACCTTTTCCCAGTAGAGCCTTTCCCCCAACAAATTCCTTCTTCAAAATCATCCCCCCGTGGGAAACACACATATTGGGCAAAATATTATGACATTGTTTCAAAAATATACAAAGCCCATCCTGTAGCTTTGGCATGTAAAGCCTCAGATAGGGCTTTGCTCTTCATTCGGTCTTTAGTAGCACAATTTACTGTATGTGAATATTGATGGAAGACAAACCCGGGCAAGAATCAATATCTACAGCTGTCACAGAGACAAAACACTTGTGCACCTACAGATCTCAAAATTATCATTGCATGTCTAAAATGTCACATATTTTCAGGGTGCATGCATAAAATATCACATATTGTCAATCATGAATGTGAGCACCCACACCACCACCATGTAATGGTTGATTGATGATTGACTGATGGTGAACATTTTATTTCCCCAGCTTTTAATCATTTAGTTAATATTATTGCCACTGTTGTCTTCTAATATGTTCAGTAATATGGTAAAGTGTTCATATTTAAATAGTTTAAGGCCTATGCCCTGTCTGTAGTAATACAGTCACAATGGTCAGTTTTGTCCCCAAAAAAAACCTGTTGTGGAATTGATCCTATATGACGTGGAATATGCGCTATTCCTTTGCTACTTTAAAGAAAAATGAAAGGGTTTCAAAGCAAATGTCCTGGCAGGTCAATAAAGTCAAGTTCCAAATAAAGGTAAAAAATCTGTTTGACTGATAGAAATTACGTTGATTAAAAACAACAATTAGTTATAATATTGTATGTATTATGCTAGATTTATAAAAATGTATAATGGGTGTGTCATTTTTTACCAGTAATACATAGTAGGTTACATGAAATGAAGAGCGCCTATTTCATGTTCCTAAGCTGCTTGTGACATGAGATTCTTCCAATGGAGAGTAAGAGCAGAAAACCAGGTGTTATCTCAGTACTTATCTCCTGCCGGTGATTCAATAGATTAAAATCTTTACTGTCAGTGAAACTGTATCTAATTGTAATCTTGACTATTAACTTTGCATTACTGACGGGCACACAAGAAGGGAGAAATGTTTCAAGATACTTTTTTAGGGGTTTTGTCCGACTGGCCTAACAGGAATAATCTCATAAGCAAAGAAAACTTTCACATATACTGTACTTCTACTGCTGCGTTGCAGCTTGTCATCTTAAGCTGCTTTAGAATAACAGAGGGAACCACAGAGGCCTGATTCTAGGTGACTGGTCCCCAGGGTTTGGGAGTTGCTAAATCAAAGGCCTGTAAAGAGGGTTACACCCAGTTTCTCATTGCCCAGGGAATCAATTGCTGGCACAGATTAACCTAAAAGGTGGCACCAGGCCTGAAGGAGACAAGGTAGAGGGACCACACCTTAGTGGTTGAGTCTCTAACATCCACTTTTATAGTATCTGTGTTTTTTGTGGGTGGGTTGGTGTATGAGCGTACAAATGTGTGCATGCATTGCATTTGTGTGTGGTCATGCCTTGAACCTAAAGTGACACGATTTGCTGTTGTGAACTAGTTTGTGTGCCATCTTGCGGTCTCATAATCAAATGTTATTTTTTTTTTTTGCTAGTTTATTAGGTATGTACAGTGGGGCCAAAAAGTATTTAGTCAGCCACTGATTGTGCAAGTTCTCCTACTTAGAAAGATGAGAGAAGTCTGTAATTTTTATCATAGGTACACTTCAACTATGAGAGACAAAAATGAGAAAAAAATCCAGGAAATCACATTGTAGGATTTTTTAAGAATTTATTTGTAAATGATGGTGGAAAATAAGTATTTGTCAACCACAAACAAGCAAGATTTCTGGCTCTCACAGACCTGTAACTTCTTCTTTAAGAAACTCTTCTGTCCTCCACTCGTTAACTGTATTAATGGAACCTGTTTGACCTCGTCATCTGTATAAAATACCCCTGTCCACAGCCTCAAACAGTCAGACTCCAAACTCAACCATAGCCATAGGCAAGCAGGTTGGTGTGAATAGATCAACTGTGGGAGTAATTGTAAGAAAATGGAAGACATACAAGACCATTGATAAGCTCCCTCGATCTGGGGCCCCACGCAAGATCTCAGCCCGTGGGGTCAAAATGATCATGAGAACGGTGAGCAAAAATCCCAGAACTACACGGAGGGACCTGATGAATGACCTGCAGAGAGCTGGGACCAAAGTAACAAAGGCTACCATCAGTAACACACTACGCCGAGAGGGACTCAAATCCTGCAGTGCCAGGCGTGTCCCCCTGCTTAAGCCAGTACATGTCCAGGCCAGTCTGAAGTTTCCCAGAGAGCATATGGATGATCCAGAAGAGGATTGGGAGAATATCATGTGGTCAGATGAAACCAAAATAAACTTTTTGGTAAAAACTCAACTCGTCGTGTTTGGAGGAAGAAGAATGCTGAGTTGCATCCCACGAACACCATACCTACTGTGAAGCTTGGGGGTGGAAACATCATGCTTTGGGGCTGTTTTACTGCAAAGGGGACAGGACGACTGATCCATGTTAAGGGAAGAATTAACGGGGCCATGTATCGTGAGATTTTAAGCCAAAACCTCCTTCCATCAGTGAGAGCATTGAAGATGGAACGTGGCTGGGTCTTCCAGCATGACAATGATCCCAAACACACCGCTCGGTCAACGAAGGAGCGGCTCCGTAAAAAGCATTTCAAGGTCCTGGAGTGGCCTAGCCAGTCTCCAGACCTCAACCCTATAGAAAATTTGTGGAGGGAGTTGAAAGTCCGTGTTGCCCAGCGACAGCCCCAAAACATGACTGCTCTAGAGGAGATCTGCATGGAGGAATGGGCCAAAATACCAGCTACAGTGTGTGCAAACCTGGTGAAGACTTACAGGAAACGTTTGACCTCTGTCATTGCCAACAAAGGTTATGTTACAAAGTATTGAGCTGAACTTTTGTTATTGACCAAATACTTACAGTCCCCTCCAAAAGTATTGGAACAGTAATGCCAATTCCTTTATTTTTGCTGTAGACTGAAAGCGTTTGGGTTTGATACCAAAAGATGAATATGAGACAAAAGATCAATATGTCAGCTTTTATTTCCAGGTATTTTCATCTGGATCTGATAAACAACTTAGAAGATATCATTATTTGAAAAGAAAGACCACATTTTTAGATGAGCAAAAGTATTGGAACAGATAGACTTGAAATGGATTTAAGTGAATAAGACTCAATATTTTGTTGCAAATCCTTTGCTTTCAATAACTGCATCAAGCCTGCGACCCATGGACATCACCAAACTTTTGCATTCTTCTTTTGTTATGCCTTTCCAGGCTTTCACTGCAGCCTCTTTCAGTTGTTGCTTGTTTTGGGGGGTTTCTCCCTTTAGTCTCCTTTTAAGAAGGTAAAAAGAATGCTCTATAGGGTTTAAGTCTGGAGATTGACTTGGCCAGTCTAGGACCTTCCACTTCTTGCCCCTGATGAACTCCTTTGTTGCTTTTGCAGTGTGTTTAGGGTCATTATCTTGCTGCATGACAAAGGATCTCCCAATCAGTTTGGTTGCATCCTTCTTTAAATTGGCAGACAAAATGTTTCTGTAGACTTCCGAATTCATTTTGCTGCCGCCATCATGTGTTACATCATCAATGAAGATTAATGAGCCCGTCCCAGAAGAAGCCATTGAAGCCCAAGCCATCACATTACCTCCGTGTTTCACAGATGAGCTTCAATTTTGGGGGTCATGAGCAGATCCTTTTTTTCTCCAAACCTTAGCCTTTCCATCACTCTGGTAGAAGTTAATCTTCGTCCCATCAGTCCATAAAACTTTTTCCCAGAATTTTTGAGGCTCGTCCCTGTACTTTTTGGCAAAATCCAGCCTGGCCTTCCCATTCTTTATGCTAATGAATGGCTTGCATCTTCTGGTGTAGCCTCTGTACTGTTGTCCATGAAGTCTTCTGCGAAACAGTGGATTCTGAAACCTTCACTCCTGCCCTCTGGAGGTTGTTGTTGATCTCACCAACAGTAGTTTTAGGGTCTTTCTTCACAGCTCTGACAATGTTTCTGTCGTCAACTGCTGTTGTTTTCCTTGGTCATCCCGTTCGATGTCTGTTACTTAGTACACCAGTAGTTTGTTTCTTCCTGAGGATGTTCCAAATTGTTGTACTGGCTATGGCTAGTGTCTGTGCAATGGCTCTGATTGATTTCCCATCTTCTCTTAGCTTCACAATTGCTTTCTTTTCACCCATAGACAGTTCTCTGCTTTTCATGTTGATTACTATAACTGCAGTCTGCACAGGCAAAACCAGAATCTGAAACTGAGCCTAGACATTCAGTGTTATTTATTGTTTGAATAATAAATGTAATAAGACACACCTGGGCAACAAAACACACCTGTTAGTCACATGTTCCAATACTTTTGCTCAAAAAAAAATGTGGTGTTCCTTTACAAATAATGATATCTTCTAAGTTGTTTATCAGATCCAGATGAAAATACCTGGAAATAAAAGCTGACATATTGATCTTTTGTCTCATATTCATCTTTTGGTGTCAAACCCAAACGCTTTCAGTCTACAGCAAAAATAAAGGAATTGGCATTACTGTTCCAATACTTTTGGAGGGGACTGTATTTTCCACCATCATTTACAAATAAATTCTTTAAAAATCCTACAATGTGATTTCCTGGATTTTTTTTCTCATTTTTGTCTCTCATGGTTGAAGTGTACCTATGATGAAAATTACAGACCTCTCTCATCTTTCTAAGTAGGAGAACTTGCACAATCAGTGGCTGACTAAATACTTTTTGGCCCCACTGTAGCTTACTTTATTCAATTCATCCCCATCAAATTATGATTTGTGTTTTCTCCATACACAAATTAGAGAGGCCTATCAGATGAGGACAGGTTCATTCTCTGTGGGCGTGTGATGGCCTGCTCTCTGTTCTGCGCTTATGTAACTTTGTTTCCCACCAGTGCCTTGTATTTGAGTTCCACATGGGAACGCCAACATATACCATAGAGCCAGATAGAGCGTTTTGATGTTGAGGCTTTAATTTTGCTGCACGCAATAAACAACTTCAAAAATGCATAGTATGCCATTTATTGCTTCATGAAGCTTAAGGAGCACCTACATTGAAGACATATCTGGTTCTCTTAGGTGTTGGGCTGCCAATTAGTGTACAGTAGGTCGCAATATTCGCAGCTTTGGCTACAATTCTATGATGCTATAAATAATATTCAGATCTGCTCCAGAGGACCTAGCTGTAAACCACAGAGTTGTCACAGCCTCATAAAGATGATCGAGCTTCTGCATTAAAAGCCAACAGGTGACATTTATTCAAAATGCTGGAATTGATCCAGCTACTGAACTTCAAGTCGCCCGCTAACATTTCAAGTCAAGTCAAGTCAAATGTATTCATGAAGCACATTTAAAAACAACTTACGTTGACCAAAGTGTTGTACAATTAAGGGTAGACAGGTAAAATCATAGGATGATGAAATCAATAAAACAAATAAAAAACAAATAAAAACACACACAACTAAGTCAAAGCAACAAATGAAACAAACAAAAAAGAAAACCACATCCGGATGATTAAAACGCTAGGGGACCAAAGTGGGTTTTGAGCCTGGACTTCATTGGAAGTAATCAATGGAGGGGGCTGATAGAGAGATAGAGAGAGGGATGCTGTTCCACAGTCTAGGGTGTGGAAGGTGCGGTCACCCCTAGGTTTCCGTTTTCCATTTAAAATGTGTTCTCACAATTCTGCATAATCTCTGTCTCTGTGGCACTCCTTTTAGAACTAATGTGTGCATGTTTAAACTTGATTGTCCATTGTTTGATGCGTATTTGTAAATTAGATGGCTCAAAAATTCAAAGCAGTTTCTCTTTACTCTGTCCTTTCTCATTTTTGCACTGATTCACATTCACTAATATTCTCAGGCTCCACTACTGGCTGTACTCTTTGGTATTGATAGGAAATTACCAATGTCACATACAGTGGCAACACCGCAACTGGGAAGACACACCTTCTACAGGATTCAATAGGTTACTGTGGAAGTGTTTCCTTAACATATGTTTGTTGCATAGTTGGGATTATTAAATAAGGAATAAAGACAGACTGAAGTTGCAAATGTTACAATTTTAACAGTCCCTCATCTTAATTTACAGTATGCCACTTCATTTACTTGAAATGCTTCACAACTTCCTTAAAGCATTGTAACAATGAGCAAAACTTTATACCTTGCTGCCCAGGACAGTAGTTCACCTGAGTTACTTAGTAATACAACAAATTGCGAGACTTATTTGATAAAATACAATAGAATAGGCTCAAACAGGCAGAAATAAACGATTTAATACTTGAATACAGTTTAAAATTTATTTTAGGAGTTGTATCATCTCTCTCTATCCCTTCCTCTCTTTTGATATTTGAATGTATTTTATTTATACAGGGTATCGATAAAATATATTGTAAGATAGGGTAAGATATAGCAACTTGAAGTAGATTTTCACTCAGGAGAGTCTTGTTGGATTCACCTGTGAAAAGCAGTATTGTTCCTGCACCGAGACAAGCTCTAACAAGTGTATATAACACCTTAAAACCTGCCTGCCCTTTTCTGGTTACAGCCTGTATCAGCAAGCCTTGCCATGGGCACCGAACAACAAAAAAAATCCTCACTAAGAATGTGGTGAGTCTGATTAAAGTTGACATTCAGAACCAAGCAGAGTTGGGGTTAATGCTAATGCATGAAGCCCTTCTGACATTTCCCAAACACTCTCAACCTCATCATGATATTTAGTGCTGACACTAGCCAAACTCATTCCATGGTTAATAGCAAAGGTCTGCGTGAAGGGGGAATTAGGTTTTTCATCGCCATTACTTTGATCCTACAATGTCTTTTGAGGTGTGCTTCAGCACTACTCAAATATGCGTAAGATTGTTGTAAGGCTTTGTACACTGACTGGTGCTGCATCACAGAGGTTGAACTAGTTGTCTGGAGAACCCTTTGTTTTAACCAGTCAAAAAATACATTTCTAGATTCTTTAAACAAATAACTACGGTGGCCCAAATAACTAAGGTGCAAAACACAACGACATTAGCAAAGCAAACAAAAGCTGAAAACATAATAACATTGACCAATATCACAACAGCATTAACAGAAACTAAGCATTTAAAGGAGACCTATTATGCTCATATTCACCTCGTTTTGTTTTATTCTGGGACTCCACTAGAATAGTATTTCATGATTCACAGTTCAAAAAAGGCCTTATTTATCTTATACTGGCCATTCATGTACCACATCATTTGATCCTTGTCTGAAACATCGTTTTAGCTCCTGTCTCTTTAAGGCCCCTTCCCTAAAAGCCCTCTTTCTTCTGATTGGAGAACTTTACAGAATCTTGCCCAGGGCCATGATGTGCCTGTAAAAAATGACCATATAGGAAACCCGTTTTTTCTGACGTCAGTTCGCCCCCAAAATAGAAAAAACTTGAAAACAGAGCGTTTAGAGCGGTCTGAAGCCTGATGTTTTTGTTCACAGGAATTACTTTGACTTACGTTTACCTCATTATTTGAAACTTTTGTCACGTTTAATATGAAAATCCGACATTATAACCCTATGTTTATGTTTCGTTTCTGTTAATCCTGTTGCAGTGTTGGTTAATGTTGTTGTGTTGTGGGTTAATGCTGCGGTGTTATTTTGTTTTTTGCAATGCAGCATTTCTTAAATGTTTAGTTTCTGTTCATGTTGTTTTGATTTGAGCTTTTGTTTGCTTTGTTAATGTTCTTTTGTTTTGCACCTTAGGGCCACCGTAAATTACTGATCACATTGCAGTCATTAAGCAGAGCTTAATTATATCCAAACCCCCTTACAAAATAACGATTTCAAATGAGAAGATAACAAAAAACACATCAGGTAGATAAATAAGTGCATCCCTTGTCCAGTCTCCCAAAATAGGATACAAATCAAGTACATCACTAACATAATTGTCAGCTAAGAGAAATTCAAGAGCTCCAAATAAAGCAAGGAATAGTAGTCGGGTAGACTGGGGGCAATTGTAACAGGGGGCAATTGTAACACTGCAGATTAAACCAATCAGGAAAGAGATACTCTTGACTTGCAGTCTGCTCATGTACCATGGCAGTCTCCCTCTGTATGCACAAGGACAAGCGCCAAAGTTGCTCGCATAAGGAATTATTTAAAGAAATCTGTTTTTGAGGTATGCAAGTAACTCTATAACAATCACAATATTTTTATTTTACCATCTTCCCTATTAGTGTTTATGTATTTGAACTTATCTCAATTTGATCACTGTTCTGTTGGCTAAGCATAGATATACTTGTCATGTGTGAGTGTTGTTGTTGCTAGCTAGCAGGGGTGCTTAAATCATGGCTCGTGGGGTTCGGGGCAGTTGTAACACCATGTTACAGTTGCCCCCAACACTATTACAACTGACCCAATCCCATTACTTAATCATTGCATGTCATTTTCTGACAGAGGGAGATATGAAATTTAAAAGAAATGATTCACCATTGTTTTACAATTTCTACACTGGCTTAGCCTTACTATTGTGTCTCTATCCTTAAAATATATCCCTTTTGTAGGCCTACGTAGATTGAAAATAGCTGTTTTAAGTTACTATTACACGTTTACTGAGAAAATATCTGAGAACCAGTTGTTTGATTACAGAATGCCTAGGTCCAGGGCCAGAAAAACAGACTGCCTCAGTCATTGATGGAGATAGCAGCAGAAGTACGTAGGGGCCTATGTAGTAGGTCTTTAAGAAGTTGTTACAATTGACCCCAAACACTGTTACAATTGCCCCCTGGCAAGGGGGCAAATGTAACACCGGACTCCTTGTCTTCAAATGAAAATTGCTCCACACATGTTGTTCCTAGAAACCTCTAAATGCTGTTAACAGTTAGTAGACAGACGTAAGTTGCGCACACACAAAACATACTTATGCAGCTGAAGCGGTTTTAAAGTTACAGGGTAAAAAGCAAAAACTGTTATAATTGCCCCCAGTCTACCCTACATCAAGTGCAAATGCAGCAGATGCAACTGCTGCATTTTAGATTTAAGTACGGTTAGGTATCGAGAACCGGTTCCAAGTTGGAACCGTTAACAAATTTCCAAGAACGTGGATTTGATGAGACACTTGCATTTGAATTTTGCGCTTCGGTAACTTTTGTAAATTGCATTTGCACTCCTTTCAGTACTGCTCCCGAGTGAACTGCAGTGAGAATTTTACTGTCCACAAAACTTGGTCCAGCCAGGACTAGTGATATGCAAAACTGAAAAAATGATTTTAGTGTCCGAATTGAATCAAACTATTATGTCAAATGAATCAAACTTTAACTGACTCATTAAGTATTGCTGCTTCCATCAAACTTAACCCGCCTCTGACACCTGTCAATGCTTTTGTATCAACATTCAATTTATATCGGAGACATACAGCTCCAAGCATGCATATCTTGAGCATGCATATACCGCTGCATTGTGTCCAAGTCTGCACACAGGCTGAGGCAACATGGCTCGACACTAGAGGCACTTCTTGAAGTGTAACGTTTCAGGAATGAACGACAGATTTCTTCCCAAAGACTCTACTCATCGATAGTTCGGCTGATACGCTAACTCTCATTCGGTTAAGACGTATTGATAGTTCGACTCATGCATCAAGTCATGTTCCGTCCTACTCATTGATAGTTTGATACATGCACCAGGCAAGTGCGTAGGCACAGGTAGGCCCTGGTAGCCCTAGGCCTACCCAAAACGGTCACTGGCCTATATCATGTTCCAAAAAATAGTTTTATTCGATCATTTAAAAAATACAGAGTTTGTGAGTTTTCCTTTGGAGTTGTTCATATTTCATGTTGTGACAATACTGCCTACTGACCAATAAGAAAATGGTTGCGGGCGGGCGGTTGTATTCTAACTGACTGTCAGAAAGTCCACTTGTGATGGTTGACTGATTTTGAAAATGAATTGGATTGAGAACATCAATTCGACCGTTAAAACATAGCTTAGAATAGAATGAGTCTGAGTCAAGCTTGGCTAGGACGGAGCCGACAGGTAGGCTTCAGACGGAGGCTGAGGTCGTAGCCAACGCATCCGCACTACTATCAACAAGCAAAGGTGCAGCAGGTACCCCATCGTTATTGCCCACTTGTTCGCATTTACGTCGACCTTTGCACTCGGTTGACCGTCTGGAGAGCGTAGTGCCTCAGCTGGAACACCGGCAGATTTGTCTGCAATCGATGAACCAACAAAGCAACCGTACTTGAACTTTTCCTGCATGATCATAACGGGAGTTGGCGAATTACATCGTAATACTTTGTAGTAGCTGTAATTTTGTCCTTATCTGGTGCCATGGAGATGCATTATGCTGACTGTTTGCTTACGTCTATAAAAAAAAACGGGCCCATGCACTTTTCCCTAGGCCAACCCAAAAATGTTTTTTGGCCTCTGTCACCAAGTCATGTTCAGTCCGACTAATTGATAGTTAGGCTCATACACCAAGTTATGTTCAGTCTGACTCATTGATAGTTAGGCTCGTGCCCGCCCTGTCTCATGACTGCGTAGTGCCCAATATAGTGAAACTAAGCTACGGACCGTGACTACACAAGCTACTGAGGAAAACCTTGAGAAGAAACAGAAAGTGTTGGCTGTATGCTTTATTTCAGTTAAAGGTACTGTAAAGTAAATTCAGAGATTTCTTTTTAAACACATTATGCATATTAGAAAATAATAGCAGACAACATGTGAAAAGATTGAACTATTTAGTGTAGAACTGTGGAGTTGAACCATTAAACAGTTTTTAACCATTTGTGTGTCCAGATTTTTTTGGGCGGGAGTTATGGGGGCCTGATGACGCACTGCAGCCCCTACTTAGCATGACCCCTCCCCTAACACCATATAAAGACTAGAGCGCATTAGCATGTAGCATCCCACTCGCATATTACATAAGTACTACAATGTTAGGTGTATTACAGCCTATCGTTTGCTAGCTATGCCTTCTTTCCCGAGATTGATTACATTTTTCCTTATCTGGTGCCATGGAGATGCATTATGCTGACTGTTTGCTTACGTCTATTTAAAAAAAACGGGCCCATGCACTTTTCCCTAGGCCAACCCAAAAATGTTTTTCTGCCTACGCCTCTGTCACCAAGTTATGTTCAGTCTGACTCATTGATAGGCTCATGCCCGCCCTGTCTCGTAGTGCCTGAGTAAATAAAAACTAACAGAATAAAACCCAGGTCTATGAAACTAGAGTAATATTTGCAATATTTCACCAAACAAAAACTGGTCACAGTCCTGAACTGACCTGCATGCGCAAAATATCATACTTTAATAATATCTGCTATATGAGTACATACCGCATACTGTTTACTTAAACAAAATCTAGTGTACTGCTTTTACAAAGATTTGCTTAAATTGTTAGTATACTCAACTGGAACATGTGACCAAAACCCCAGTACCGTTTTGTATTGTGTCAAAGCCAGAAGGAAGTCGACGCATTGCATTTTGGGTATCAATTATAGTCTAGCAGCATCTCTCGGGAACTCAACATTTTCCCAAATATGGTATGTAATTCGGGAACTTTTTCCATACTCAATTTTCACATACTATGTACCGTTGGCACACTGCCCAATACTTTTTCGTCAAATGTAGTATGTTAAAGATGCATAGAAGATTCCGAACACAGACGAAGTATTCACGAACTCCCGCCGGCGCAGAAATGTGAATGATGATGTAGAGTGATGTAAAAGTCACATCAGTTCCGATATGACAGTTCAGACTGTATGTATGTATGTCATTAACATTGCCTCAAGACAACAAAGTCCTCCGCTTGCGGCTGCTGATATGACAGTGACTGTGGAACAGTCCCTGATGTACTAATGTCACAAATCAAAGGCACGTTTAATAACTATTGGCATGTTAACAAGTTTGCTTTGCATATTGTAAACATTAACTCGAAAAGGTCATGCAAAATATTTGCTCTTGGCTATGGCATTTGGGATATGGGGTCTTAGTGTTTAAAGGCACTATAGGTGAAAGTCTGTAGGAGATGATTTTGGTGGTGGTGGTGGTGGGGGGGGGGGGGGCATTTATATCAAAGCAGAGTCTGTGACAAGAGAACATTACAATGATTTCCTCAGCAGTACTCTTCGCTCAGTGGTTGGCACTGAGGCCTCAAATGAAGGTCCTGGGTTCAAATTCCGGCCAGCCCAGGTCCTTTATGTGTGGAGTTTGCACGTTCTCTTGCATGGGTTTCCTCCGGGTGCTCCAGTTTCCTCATAACATCAAAAAAATATATATTAGGGTTAATACTCCCTAATATATAAAGTTCAGTGAGGACAATTTACGATATGTTTAACTGTTTTTTGCAATAACATGGGAAAGTTGGCGTCAAGGGTCTGCTGCTCTGAATTACTTCCCGCCCAAGGCCATATTCAAACACTCCGTGAACAACCATGGGTCGTGAGCAGATATCTGCAGATTCTGAGAGATACTCGGGGGACCAAAAGTAAGGGGAGGCTGGGGTTGAGGTGGGTGTGCAGCAGAAAGAGCAGACTCATAATGTGTATGCAGCAGAGAGCATTGGAGCAGTTGTAGGAGCCAGTGTGGTGAGTAAACTGTGATTTAAGAAGACCGCGTTGAACTAGTGAACATGTGCGAGTGTGTGGCAAGTATAATAGCTGTTTTCTGAGTTGCCCATCTGAACTAGCTTTGCTAAGGCGTGGCCTCATTTGTGCAAGGTAGACAAATAATAATAGGTAAAAATGTAATTCATCATTGAGTTATACTATACAACCATAATGTAATGTACAAAAATAATTGACCAGGTACCTCCTTCCGCATGTTACCGACTTTTTAAGTTTTCTGCAACTTAGACATTTCAGCTTTCAACTCACATACAGTGAACACTAGATAGTATTTGTAATTTAAAAAGTGAGAACTTTACACGTAAAAAATATGATAAATAATGTTTCAAGATCGTTCTAAAAATAACATCTACCAAAAACTTGTCTTTGTGTTCTTTTCTTCATCACTTGTAGTCAATTACATATGTTGGCAGACAATCTGCAGCAACTCTTTCTACAAGATTTGGAAGTTATGGAAAATGCAGAAGATACATAGTAAAACCATGCCCCCTATTGAGGTTAACTGTGAAATTATCAAACTCTTATCTTATATTTGTTGCACAGTGGTATGATGCTACTCTTGCTACTGTTGATACCACATACTTATACACTATTTGTTCATGAGAGTTATTTTTTTATTATCTTTAGAAGTGAAGCTGTAATTTAAGAATTAAAATTAACTATATTATTTTAATAGCAATGAAGGAGTCCATGCTAAGTGTCAAGGGGGTTAGCTTTAAATGTATTTGAATATCTTAGGCAATGCTGCCTCCTAGGGAGAGAAAAAAAGAGAAGATTGACTTAAATGAATACTGGTCAGATCTCATCTGTGTCCTACCCTTTGCCTTTACAAGAACCACGTAACATAGAAACCGCATTTACGAATACAAATTTGAAAAGCTGTATTGCAAATTTCCTAACAGTTTATACTTGTATGCTGTGTGTTTGCCATGGTCTTTTTTTGGATGGCAACACATTCTGCATGAAAATACAATTACAATGTCTCCCTCTACAGGTTATCTGAAGGGCACCTCCTCAGACCTATGCAATCCACAATAGATAACCGATGAATTTGCCTAATGAAAGACTTCAAACTTCACTTTTGTAACCTACCAAACTTTTAACAAAATTCATATTAAGAGCTAATATTATAGGGAAACGCCCAGACTGAAGGATCCGAAAGGGGGTTGCTTTTCTAGACTAAAAGCATTGCAAGTTGGAACATCCATAGCAACCCTGCCGTCAAACTGTTGTGCACGCTTGCTACACATCAAGATCATTGTTGTTAACTGTTTCTATGATTTGTGACCATAGCTGGAAAAACAATACACTAAATTCAGTACAAGAACCAGTTTACTGTTTACATTTTTATTTTGGTAGCAAAAACAGCACCTTGGAGCAAAGGTCTATTGTGAATAGCCTCCAAAGGGGTCGAACATTTAGTTACTAGACACACATATGGGGCACTAACTAGCAGACATTTTAGACATTAGTGACAAAACAACTGAACTGCGCAGTACATTCACATTAGTTTGACAACACCACTTGTGGACACTTTATCTAATTCAAGGAACTTTTAAATTCAGGGTAATAGCCCTTGACAACAGTTTGTATTGGTTTAGTTAGTTTGCAAATAATGCTTTACATGACTTGGAATTTGACCTTCGATTTCCCATGTTTGTTGACAAATGTAAAGCAATTGTTTTAGTACAGAGTAGACAAACATCTCATTATGAAAGACAAAATAGATTATTTGGTCCCTTTCAAATCTTTGGTTCAACTAGGAATGTTCATTGAACTAGGAATGTGTATTGCTTTAGTTAAGTTGCCAGGAAAGCCTATTTGTGCTTGGCTATCAACGTATTGCTTTTAGCACGACGTATTGTGGGAAGGAACTCTTGCCTAAGCAGAACACCAGACAGCAAACATCAGAGATTGCCTAACTCAACCGCTCAGTCCTCTACAACCTCGGAGGACTCGGACACCACTTTGCCGTCCTTGGTCTCAATCATCTTGATGACCACACTCTTCTTGTTCTGGGTGGTGATGCTGCTGCCGCCATAGCCGCCGGCACTACCGGAGCTGAAGCCACTGGAGCCGTAGCCACCGGAGCTGTAGCTGCCAGAGCCGTAGCCGCCAGAGCCGTAGCCTCCGCTGAAGCCGCTGGAGTAGCCACTGCTGTAGTTGCTCTTCACACTCTCCATGGGGAAACCACCATAGCTTGCTGTCAGGGGGGGAAATGACAGGTTTTTGTAAGCTTAAATTGTTATAGGTAAGCGCTGAAATATATATGTTATTCTACTAAGTGTACTTACAGCTCTGTTGGGAGATGTTGATGGACTTGATTCCTGTTGCTAGCCTGGTGGAGGGAAAAAAAAGTGTTTGTGGAAACCAGCACATGTTGTCTCTGATAGATACTTCCATTGGTAGCTTTTTATTATAATTTCCTCCCCAAATAAATGTGATTTGTAGTTATCGTGAAGCATATTATGTTTTATGGGTTTGCCACGTTTTCTCACCTGTCCTCCTCTCCTTCCAGGAGTTTCCTGTAGGTGGCGATCTCAATGTCTAGGGCCAGTTTGACGTTCATCAGGTCCTGGTATTCCCTGATCTGGCGAGCCATGTCCTGTTTCGCTCTCTGGAGAGCATCCTCTAGGTCTTTGACGCGGAGCTTGGCGTCCCTCACGGCCATCTCACCACGCTCCTCAGCCTCAGCGATCTGGGCCTCCAGGTTGGCACGCTAATAAATAGGAAATTAGCAATAGATTCATATTGGCTTTCATTTTCTTTTTTATTGTTAATCTCTAGGTTCCGTTTGAATAAAAGGTTCTACATGGTGCTTGTATTGAAACTTGTGTTGATAGCTGAGGTCGATAGGTCTATGGTTGGATAACTACACGTTATGGTGATGTCACTGTTTTGTACCAACCTGTCCCTTTACAGAGTCGATCTCCGATGTCAGTCTTTGGATCATACGGTTAAGGTCTGCAATCTCTGTCTTGGTGGACCTCAGGTCTTCTCCATATCTAGAAGCTGATGTCTGCATCTCCTCGTACTGAACAAGCATCAACAACAGTACAACAGATCAACAATTAGTCGACGCTGTAGTTACATTACAGACAGAGCTTGGAAATAAAATGAATTCTCATGTCACTAAATCTCCTTAGATGTAGGGAATTCTGGGTAAAGAATTCACTGCGTTATCTTCTGCTATGAAAACCTTTATTGGAACTAGACTGCTTTGGTTTTTATCAAAATATGATTAAACTGTCAAGAATTTGATATCCGCTCAGGTTCTTTACCTTAGACTTATACCATGTCTCTGCCTCAGCCCGGCTGCGGTTGGCAATGTCCTCATACTGAGCGCGCACTTCAGCCACGATGGAGTCCATGTCCAGGTTACGGCTGTTGTCCATCTCCACCACCACTGAGGTGTCCTTGATCTGGCCCTGCAGCTCACGCAGCTCCTGGAGAGAGAGAGAGTGAGAGAGGGAGAGACAAACACACAGAGGGAAGGAAAGGTAGGTGACGTCAATTATTCTTAAAGACACGGCCTAGTGATCTAAGTGCTGCCATGAGAATGTCATAACTCCAAACATTGAAACATTCAAACTAAAGGTCAGGAGAGCAGCCAACATGTTTATAATGATCATAATCTATGCCTCAATCTTTCAGAACCATGGGCAATATGTAATCAGATATAAGCTGGCATGTGTATGCCCAAACCCTGAAAGAAGTCAACCCCAGACCCCAGCCCTATTCTATTACAGTATGTCGACCATATTTGATTTGACTTATGTCTGTACCTCATCGTAGATCTGTCGGAGGAAGTTGATCTCATCTGTAAGGCTCTCCAGCTTGGCCTCCAGCTCCACCTTGTTCATGTAAGCCTCATCCACATCCTGAAACAAACACAAAAAGTGAGTACGTTTATGAAATTATGAGCGTAAAGACAAGATGAGCAGTATTGCAATTAGAGGGAAGTTTTACTTTGACATTATAATGGGTGAAGATTTTATCATATTGTTAGGGGGAAAATATTGTCACCTTCTTGATGAGTACAAAGTCATTTTCACACTCTGTGCGCTTGTTGATTTCATCTTCATACCTAATAAAAAAAATATTGTAGAGGAACATTAGATACATATGTTCGTTATAAATGCAACAGGATGTACCAATGAGCATCGATAAGCTGCAAGTAAAAAGTATGCACCCTTTTTTGACTTCACAAAATAATAACAAGTAGTCCCTAGATTGTTTTACCACTAGGGGGAATGCATGTTCTTTCTCTTCTTGTATTGCTACAGTGGGGGGTTGGGCTTACGAAACAATGGCCTGAGTCCTTCAGGACTCAAACTATGGCTGACATGCCTTAGTTGTCTATCCAAACTCACAGATAGGGGGGCATGACATGGAGACGTTTGTGTATGTGTGTGTGTGTGTGTGTGTGTGTGTGTGTGTGTGTGTGTGTGTGTGTGTGTGTGTGTGTGTGTGTGTGTGTGTATGCATGTTTGTTAGTGTGAGAGAGAGGGAAAGAGAGAACTGTTTTCGGACAGATCCAGATAATCCATGTAAAATGATTTCCCCTCCAGTCGTACGTATTGTAACAGGTTCTCTTTCGAGAAATGCCAGTTCCATGTTGTAATTCCCTACGGATATTATGAGGTGAGAAAACACACAGCTGTAGGGAGTAGCCCTTTCACTGACCACCTCCCTCAATGCAGTATTGGGAGATAACTAAGCGTTCTCTTGTTCTATACTATACCATAATATACTATACTCCACGATACTCCTCTCTTCCTACAATGATACATGTATACTATAAGTCTGGTATCAAAGGATTAGTGGTCGGTTCAGAAGTTAAAGAAGCAAGTTGTGTGAAACTCACTTGTTCTTGAAGTCCTCTACTAGGCCCTGCATGTTGTGCAGGTCAGCCTCCAGCCTCATCTTGTCGTTTCCTAGGTTGTCGAGCTGTCTGCGCAGGTTGGCAATGTAGGCCTCAAACATGGCGTCGATGTTGGAGCGAGTGGTGGTCTGGCCTTGCAGGAGGCTCCACTTGGTCTCCAGCATCTTGTTCTGCTGCTCCAGGAAACGCACCTGTGTAGAAAGGCACCCGAAAAACAGGCATGTGGTGTTGATTGATTGATAAGTACTGTCATTACTGGTTTATTGCACCGAATGTAGTTTTTGGATTGGCACTTTATGCTGTGTCATTAAACTGCAATTCAGAACTGGGATTCAACAACATACGCCATTCTAAACAAGAGGCCCAACGCCAACACGTTCCACAATAATTCGCTTAAAACAAAGCATTTTTTCATGTTTGCATCTACTTGTGGGCTATATAAACATCTTTTGGCACCCTTTACAGGATAGCCTTATTTTTCCAGAGGAAACTCTGACGCATAAGCATCCCGACAGGAGGTGGAGGGAATAAAAGAGGGGAAAAAGCTGGTGGTAGAGTTAGTTTGTTCTTCTTCCTGTTTTTGCAGGGCTAGGTTGAGGGGTGTACCCCCACCCCCCCCACCACCACGTTCACCGGAAAGGCACACAAAAATTTAAAGAAAATTAAGATGACAGACATTGAAAGGGGAGAACGCTTTTTGGAGTGGAGTGGTGAGCCGCCTGTAAGGTAAATATTTAACTGTAGTGTAGGTGTGATGACTGACAAGAGAGATAGCGAGGGGGCTGGGTGGGGTGGGGGTGGGAGGTTGAACTGGATGGGAGCTAGAAGAAGGGGAGTTTTTGCCCACAGTAATAACAGAAGGATATAATTGATATGTTGCTGACAGAAAACTTTGCCCGTTCGCTACCATCAGAGCCTAGGATAAAGGCAGGAAGGTCACAATTAATCTAAACCTAGGCAAAAGGCTGCGTGATCTAATCTGCTCAACTTTTTCTGTGTTGAGTAAATTACAAAGTATGATTAAATCAACTTTCCAAAAAGCTTTTGATGAAACAGAGGTCTATTTAACTCATGAGATAAGGGAGAAGAATGCCGTGTTATCACCTGATAAGGACAAAGTATATGTCCAAGCCTGTGAAGAGGTATGCAAAGTGATGAAATAGTCAAGGCCGTCCTGTTTTTTTTTTGTATATTGCTTACCTGCTGTAGAACAGTGAATGCTTAAGTAACCTAGTTTAGTGGTGGCAGTCTGAATTTGACACCAAAGGGCCTTTTTAAATATTAACCTACTGGTGAGCGTTCTGCGTGGGAGGAGAAAGGCATGGATACCAGTGGAAACAGCCTAACTAACAAGACAATACCTCAAGTTGTATGCAGTAAACATGCTTAAACTGTATCTCAATTTGTTTCTCTCCTAATACCTAGCACCCCTTTAAGTTAAAAGTGGTACAAGGGGAATAATTACCGTCTAAAACCCAACAATGAGGACACACTTCATTTGTATGGGCGTGTGTTTGTGTGTGTGACCTTCTTTGGTGTGTCCATCAGGGCAGAAGGGAGCCACACCCAGTGTAGGGGTAGGGCCATTCCCAATGTAACCCGTATCACGATCGCCAAACTCAACCCTGACACACCCTGCTCCCTCCCCCTCCTCTTTCTGTTCCTCTCTCTCACTCCCCCCTGCCCGTCTGCTTTTCATCACTGAAAGTGGGGTTACTGCCCAAACCCTTTAAAGAGAGAACTTAACTGCTCAACTTTTCCAGTACTGATTGAATTAGAAGCCATGATTAAATCAACCCTCTAAACAATGGCTTCCTCTTCTAAGCCTTTCCCATTCCTTTCTTTTCTGAGCCAATCTAAATATGTCCACGTTGCAAACAGTACACATATGGCTCCATTTATTCTAGCCCAACTGTTTCATTATTATACGCTCCCTAACATTACACTGCCTCAGAGGCCCTGTGCTCTAACTGGTGTTAACTTACTGTCACTAGACAAGACTGATGGTCTGCCACATATCCGAGCTTACACATACAGTAACTGTCATTTTAATAGCACAGGACAACCGGTACTGCCTTGGCCAACCTGAATAACAGGGATACATGGGCAAACAGAACGTCTAAGAGACTTTGCACACGCACTGACCTTGTCGATGAAGGAAGCGAAGCGGTTGTTGAGGGTCTTGATCTGTTCCTTCTCATGGTTGCGGACAATCTGGATGTTGGGGTCAATCTCAAGGTTCAGGGGGGCCAGCAGACTCTTGTTGACGGACACAGCAGTGATGGGGGCATTTCCACCGCCCATGCCCATGCCCATGCCCATGCCCATGCCCAGGCCCATGCCACCTCCGTAGGCAGAGGAGCTCGAGATGTATCCCCCTCCCATACCTCCTCCCATGCCCCTGCTTCCCCCTCCGTAGGAGCTGCGGACACTGTAGCTCTGGCGGGAGCTGACTCCCTGGCTGGGGCCCGAGTAGGACATGCTGCTGAAGCTACGAGGAGCCGCTCCGGATGAGGAGGACTTGACATTGTAGCTGGTGGTCTTCCTTATAGACATCCTGGGAGTTGTACTGGAGCTGGCTGCAGAGCTGCGTGTAGAACTGATTGGAAGACAGACGGGCTGGGAAGGCTGGTTTAGTCTGCTGTTGTGCTGGGAAGGAGACCACAGTGGATAGGCTGAGTTACATTTGAGTGCATTTAACTGCCTTGCCTTGTGGGAGGGGACTGGGGCAAGCTCCGATTGGCCAGGGAGCTAGGAGAAGGAGAGAAAGGGAGTGGTGTAACAAAACACTTCTGGTCTCTGACACAGAGGCTGAATATCCATACTATTACAACGTTTTCTGGGCTTTAGGGACCTGTGTGTTTGTTTGTGAGTGTGTGTGTGTGTGTATTGTTTGTGTGTGTGTTTGGAGGGGCGGACTAAGGCTTTCAATCACCTTTTGGAATGTTGGAGCTACAGGTGAAACGTGAGAACAGCTTACTCTGATCGGTCTGGGTCTCAGAGGGTCTACATGAAATTAACAAACTGAATACCATTGAATATCATTTCTAGGAGTGAATATTATTGCAAAATGCCCCAAAAAGTCAGCAGAGGCTTAGTCCGCTCTATCTCAAACACCTAAAAAGTACTGGTCTCAGCTTTTTTTTTGTTTCGATAAAAAGGTAAACAATCTTTAAGTATTGACTATCCCATTCATCAGCCATGGGTGGTTTCGTTTTGTGGTAATTACCGACCACCTCATAAAACGATGTAATGAAAGGAGAATGCATTAGGTACTAATCTTTAATACATTCATACTGAGTAATTCAAAGCAGAAGTAGATACAACACGTGAGAAGGTACCTCAAAAGGTAAGCAAATGCATTGTTTATGGTATAGAAATGGTTTACTGTACACAATGCATGCAGCATCATGGTGAATGCTACTTTAAAGCTTTACAAAAGTTTACACAGGCCTTAAATTGGGATTGAAATTTCCTGAGCTTACATTTTAAGCTCAGCCTTTACTTTCCATATAATATGATTAAACTACTCCCCCTTTGCCTATTGCTTTACATGATATTCAAATAGCTATGGAACAGGTTTTAAATCCTTTGGACAAATAAACAGAACTACAGCTCACGCCAATACAATTAGCTTTTCTGAACGAGGGCCATCTAGGGATAGGCAGGAAGACAAAAGAATTCTGTGCTGCCATATTAATTTTGCGTTATGCTGGTGTGTTTCAATGATCAGCGATCAAGAAAAACATATAACACTGCGCGAAGAGCCTCCATAACATGGTTGTAAGAGGCCTTCTTTACTCCTGGTTTTCATGTGTGTAAACGGGCCTGAAACACAGATGTTCATTAGCTTTTGCTTTTATTAGTGGAGGTAGACACTATTGGTGTACCCTAGTTAAATGTGTCTATAAACAGGGTTGACAGAACCCACTGGCATTGCTTGGTCTTATTACTCTCTGTCTAACAGGTTCAACTGGGGACAGAGGGGACCTGATGCTGCTGACAAAGCATCGGGCATTTCCATGTCAATGCTCCATCCTTAAAGCCATGTTGATTGAGATAAGTATTCCACTTTTCCTTTCTCATCTATTGCTTTAATATCGAAACATTGTGACGAATATCCGCTTTGTCACTTTAAGTTCATTCATACCATATTTTGTTATTATTTGATAACTAACTTATCCCAATTAGCATTTTGCTTTTGACATCACATCACTTTGAATTACATTGTACCTGCAGTTATGCCGAGGATTTTAGCCAAAATGCATTCGAGGTCAAGGGCATGTGTTTGAGTGATGTTATTGCAGTTACACCAGCCCCTACCTTGACAGTACCCTTCCCCATTCCTTTCTGTAAGCTGAAGTGCAAAACCATTATTTTTCGAACCACACGTCTTCCTGCCCCCCAGTAATTACCTGTTGGTTAAGCACTGTATGGCCCAACAGTATGTGAGCTAGCTAAACAATGCCACAATGCCAGCATTAAGACGCCTAATGATGTTTCAATCCCTTGTTGTTCATGCCACCATGATTCCAATTGTCATGCTTCCCTTTTCGCTTACAAACAATAATAATCAATTTATTCACTGTGTTTACCGTCTTTTCTACGTAATTATAATGTCAAGAGATTGCATTATTCAAGTCCAGGAATGCTACAGATTGTGAGTGGGGAATGTTTGCAACTCTTTTTCTCCTTCAGGGGTATCATGGGTAAACCAAGGATTTCTTCCCAACTTGAGACTGTGAAGGGAGATTTCCAATTAGTTGACTGTAACTCAAGCGGACTCCTTCCCCAGACCCCCAGAGTTTGACACAGCATTGTCATGCGTTTCTACAGAGCCGAGCACATCCTAATATTACTAATACTGCAGACAGCAATGTTACCAACTCTCCTACTCGTTCTAGTAGCCCTCACCCCCTTTTTGTCATATTTTTGTATGTTACAAAGTGATTTTGTCCCCTGGCCTGAGTACACAACATCCCTGGTGAAACCGTCTCCCCCTGTTCTAGTAGATCTTAGTCTAAGGGTGATTCATAATCCTGGCACTACCAATCCTCCCTGCCATCCTCCCCTCCCTCCTCCCTCCTCCCTTCACCCTTCACCACCTTTCCTCACTCTGTCCTTTCTACCCTTTTTTCTCCCGTTAGCAACTCCCTCGGCCTTCTAATCGTCATGGAAACCCTGAGAAATAAGAGTGAACTCCCTTCCCTTCTGGAAAGGAACGGATATCCAAGTGTGTGAATGGGGGCTGTATATCTTAAGCGTGCAAAATGCATTTT
Organism: Aplochiton taeniatus; assembly: GCA_017639675.1. Lineage (NCBI taxonomy): Eukaryota > Metazoa > Chordata > Actinopteri > Galaxiiformes > Galaxiidae > Aplochiton > Aplochiton taeniatus. The sequence continues at coordinate 22,204,717 of CM030174.1, read as the reverse complement.
GGAAGACTTGCCCCCCCCCGATAAACAACAGGATAGATGCAACGTTGTAAATGCCAACTTCACTTCGGTGATTTCTTTAGCTAAGATGTTGCCGTTAACTAAAATCAGCTGCGACAGAAAAATGTGGCGCTTAATTGTCACTGGTGTTGTCAGCTAAATGACACCGTGACTTGAGATGTCAACATGTTGACTTGCTTTGACACCCTTTGACATCCCTCAGGCTCAGCTGCAGGGGCAACTGTTGGTTTGCAGGCCTATAACACCTCCCCCCAGCTACCAACCCCCGACACATAATAATGAGAAACCAAATCTGCTGCCTAAGTTTTGAGGGTGGTGACCGCCAGGCTTGCCTATCTTGTTAGCCCTTTCCACTGACCCAGCCGTGCGCCAAACCTGATTGCCTCATTGTAATCTTGAGCCACACCAACATCCTGGGGCTTGTCAAGTATCTGTAGGCTTAGCTGCCAGTTCCAGGACCTCCCAGGGGAGGTATTTCCAGTCGGACAGGTCAGTCTGCTGTTTAGGGAGTTTACGGAGATACTATCGTGCATGAACATTATAGCTCTAGTGGACCCCTAAGCAGCATGTCAATAGACACATTGTGAATGTCAGCATTGGATATCTCCCATTCACCCTTTGAACACCTGATAGGGAATGTGTGTGGCTGTTTGCACAAACAGGAGTGTAGGGGTGTGTTCACTCTGTATACTTTTTCATCGGAAATGTGCGTTGAAGAGAGTACGGGCAGAGTGTGAATCACCATTTTGATCATCTGACAGTTTTGAAATGCTCTGTCAGTGTCATTTGTTTTAGTTTTTTTTTCTTCAGAGATGTGGGTGGTTTCTCTTACATTCCTAAAATGTCCAAGATATTTGGGACATCTGATGAGGTTTCTAAGTAGAGCTAAACCGTCCTCTCGGTGTTACAGCCCAAATGGAAAGCTTCAAAAGTACTCGTGTGTCCTCGGCTGACAATTCACAGATCGAGCGACGGTGCCTTAATATGGGAACACAAGCACTCCTCCTTCTCCAAATGCATGTTTTCACTTTACTTTTGCTGGTTATGTTGGTCCTTGAAATCTTTAACTAAACTTTCTATTTTCTTTCATCTATATCGAGGAATGGTCGGTATAACCCTCAAAAGTGGTCAAAAACATATACACATACAAGAACTTTCTCTCTTGAACCCTGTTTTTAGGCCTCTTTGTTCTTCTTGCTCTTTATTTCTCTTCATTTACCCCCCTTCACCTGTTTTTCCTTCAAGAGCCTAATTTCCTGCTTGGCGAACAGAGTCTCTTTATTTGAAGAATGTATGTATGGCTTTGTTGCTCCGGGAAAGATGCGTGCACAGCAATCCCTCTACAATTAACAATTACTGTAACTGTGTCCTTGGTTTACATACACAACCACACACACACTCTCAAAAGTACTAAGCCATTCACATATTCTACATGAAAGCAATATGAAAGCATTCATAGAAGAGCACTCTGTCCTTGTCCCCATGTGATCTTTAACCAATCGCTTTCCAACTCCCCTTCATTGTCACTCGGCCTATGCCCGGCCCACTGTAACCATAGCAGCCTGGGTAACCACAGAACCATTTTGCCGGATAGACACGCCACCATGGAAATAGTTAGGGGCGGGGTTGCCATGGACACGGGGATAAGTTTAGCTATACTGTGTGTAATCAGCAGTCAGGATATACCACAGAGTGGATACATTGTGGGTTGTTACTGTCCCCCTCCCTGACTGCCTTGTACTCTCCAAACTCATCCACATGCTTCTTACTATGAACACTTAAGTATTCTTATGGTACTTTTGTAAACACTCACTTACAACAATTCAAAAAAATATACAAAAAACAAAAGAATCTTGAAAAAAATTGCTCTTTGCCATTTTCCAGTGGCAAGTTGTCTACATAAGTGATTTGATTAATATTCTAAATAACAAAAAAAGCTACTAAAATGTTCTGTGCAAAACGTTATTTTAATGTAAATTACGCTCTTTTAAAAAAAAGTCAATTTGTAAAGTCTAACAAATAACAGCAGAAATATTTGGTGTTAAAAAAAGCCTTTCACATTCTGCAGTGTACTCAATGGTTCTAGAACCCTGGATAATAAATTGCGTTAATGATTAACTAAAGAACCAATGATTCACAGAGATAAATCATGTGCAAAAATAAAAGCATTCCATTTTCTCTTCTGCTGTCAAACACTTTAATCATACAAACGGAAGTCAGGGTCTTTTGGTCTGTTTGGGCATATTACATGTCCTTGAGGGAAATGTATAGAGTGTGATTTATTTGTTTAAGGGAGCTCTAAATATTTACAACTACCTAATAATTAGGTCACCAGTAACAGCTAAAACGGGTTGATAAAAAGGTCTGCCTAGAGCTGCTAGCCTGGATGAGTATTTAATTAGCAAGATGTACTGGTTAAGAACAGGTTAAGTAACACCACAGCAGTCCTGTGCCAAGCTTCCTGTCTGGTTCTACCTGCCCTTCTGTTTAGCTGGTAAATGGTAAATGTTACTCTCTAAAGAGCGGGCCAAGAACAGTACCAACAGTGTGATTCAAATGTTTGAGCCCGGCGTCCTAAAGACTCTGAGATGTCGGTAAAGTGGATGGAAAAGACACGTAACAGGAACAACTGGCTTCAGGCCCGGAAAGGAAAGTATTTTTGGTTGCAGTGTGAACATTCTGAAGAAAACTTTAGAACCTTGCATGGATCATTGCAACCCTTGCCATAAGCAAACTTTTTAACAAGACCATCTTCTCCATTAAAGCTCTTATCACACATCAGGATGTGTGTGTTCTGTATCTGTGTGTGTGTGTGTGTGTGTGTGTGTGTGTGTGTGTGTGTGCGCTTGAGAGTGACAGAGAGAGAGAGAGAATTTTTTTTTTTAAATGCAGACATCTCCAACGTGGTCTGTCAGGTTGACAGACGTGCCCTTTCTCAACACTACAGAAATGATCCCTATCTACAATATTACTCTCAAAGCTGGAATTCAGTTTGCGGACGACTGTGCGAGGTCCACTCATGAAATCCGGGCTTCCACTTGTTCCTGCCGAAAACAAATGATGTTAGTCTACATCAAGATAATCTATCTGGTTTCCACTGCATTTCCCGCACACAAAGTTTTGCCAATTTGTGACTGTGCTAAAAGCTTACCATCATACACAAGCAAAAACGAACACACTTACCTTGATACCACCCTCAAAATGGATCAAATTGATTTTAAAATATTGCTGTCATTATTTTTGCTTCTTCCACTTCCTCAATCTGTTCCATTCATGTTTGGCATTATTATTGATTGATGAGGATGCTATTATGATAAAGGTCCTTTGACCAAAAGTTCAGCAATAAAACAGGCAGTGATTAAAAAGACAGTCTGTTGTGGGCATAGGATTTATTTTCCTAGTAGATTGTTCATATTTTCACTTTTGCTTCTTCTGAGATAGGTGGGAAACTATTTTTCCTTTTCACAGAGTAATACAAATATGCAAAATTCATAATTCAGAGACAAACCATATTTTTTTAAGTTATATATTTCATAATACACAGATTGCCAAGTGTTGTTGATGCTAAAAAACTTTTATGGATATACTGCCTATATAATAATAACAGTGTGAATATAAATCGAAGGATCCCTATGACAGAATACAAAAGGGGAAAAGAGTTGGCATTTAGAGTAACACGATATGGATATGGCCCAAAGCCACACACAGCGGGATGGTAGAGCACCGCACAGCATAAACCCATATAAAGCCATGTCAGCTCTGATCCCCTAGCATGTTTTTACACCCTACTTATCGCCGTTTAGTAGGTCCGGACCCTTTGTGGCGGTGCCAGACTGGAGTGTCACCTGGGCAGGTCTCCAGATAGGTGTGTCTTCATGTGTTTGTGTGTGTGTGCGTGCACATGTCTGTTTGTTTATGTGAGTGTAGGAGTGTCCATGGAAGGGTGTAGATATGCACGACATGCTTCAATTTCCAATTTAGTCTGCATGCTGAACCGCCTGCACAGGGGACTTGGAGGTCGCTGGAAAACAATCTGTGCTGCTGATCCCGCCGCTTTTCTGGCTACTCCACATTTCCTTCCACGGACATATACTGTACATATTGCTGTGAAAGTGCGTGTCGAGTCCTATTTGGGTTTATGTGCGCAACAAGGCGTGTCAGTGTGTTTAAATGGCACACAAAAGCACAGGCTGATAGCTGTGTTTACATTGTACAGCTCTTATGCGGGGTTGCTGAGTGAGGCCCTCAGCACACTGGTATCAATGAAGTTGAGAAGGGGGTTGAGAGGAAATGATCAAGGCCGAGCATTTGGTGCGAATCTAGACTCTCTGCAATATTGAAGGGATAGTTCAACAATTTGGGAAACAAGATATGCCCCCAACTTACCCCTAGTCAGACGAGGTGATTGATTTTAATTTTATGTCCGTACGTCCAGTATTGAGTTAATTGCGTGGTACAAATCCAAATCCAAAGCTGTGATATTGACGTGTTATATTTATTTATATTTATATTTCTGTATTTCGCACGTGTTGAAATGAAAATGTAAAAGCAAGACATTGTGCGAAATACAGAAAATATAACATGGAAATAACAGCTTTGTTTTTTTTAAGGAGTATTTAGCCACTTTTGGAAGCCATGCTGGTGGTTACCTTGAGCTTACTCTATCGCTAGGCTACTATTATGACTACCACGTAACTAGCTCAATACTCGATGTAGGGAGATAAAATTGATATCAATCATCTCGTCTGACTAGGGGTAAGTTGGGGCATATCTTAGTTCCCAAAATGTTGAAGTATTCCTTTAAGGTTCTGCATTTTGGATGTGTGGGGACTTGGGGGAAGTGTTTTTGATCACTGACAAAAGCAGCTCCGACATTTCCCAGGGTGAGGCCCATCGCTAAACAGTCACATTTATCACTGAGGCACATAGTGGTTGTATTATGTGGGCTACATACCATGTAGGGTGAAAGAGAGAGTAAACAGAGCTACTACAAACCCCTTGCAGTGTTTTACAGCCATAATCGGGGTGGGTGTGTCCTACAAAGGTCCAGCAATCTTTCACTCTGAAAACATTCTTAGCTAAAGCTAAGAGGACCCAGTTGCCATCTTGAACATGTTGTGTGAAGACCAAGAGAAGTGTGCAGGACTCTCAAGGCCTGCATGCGTACAATCAGAGGTCTGTGGTAGGTGAATCACAGAATTCCAGGTCTCAGATGTTGGCCGATAAATGAAAGTTGACACCTCACCGCATAAAGATAAAAGATCTCGGAGGCTCAGCCTCTCATCCGTGTCCAAAAACAAAGATATGTGACAGGGAACTGTAAGGCTGAGGCCAAGGTGTGTCACTTGACTTCAGTAGAAAATGGTCTGCCATCTTGATCACAAGTTATTTTGAAGTTTGATTTAAAAACTAAAACAACACTTATAGCAACAACCGGTTTACATACTCGTGTTTTTTCATAAACCGCTGAATGTGCTCAAATAAAATTGGGTGTTGGCACGAGGGGAAAAAACACAATAAAAAATAAACAATGGACTCGCCAAACAGGAGGCACTCACGAAAAGGAAATTAAGTCAAAGTCGGACTCACTCCCGGAAGGCTGCTTAGTTTGGAATAAGACAAAATAAACTTTGAAAAATCTGGACCTCAAATCTGGTGCTCTGTTCACCACAAATGACTCATAAAAGACCATTATATGTTATGCTGCCTGGATGGGTTTCTGTGCCTACCTTCTGCCCAGGAAATGCAGAGATGCACTGCCCAACTCCCCTCAAAACTGATCCAAAAGACCTGCAGGCTGAATAGAACCCATTGCCCTGAACAAAACAAAGGTATGTAGCAGAAAACAGACAGAAGGGAAAGGGGAGAAAGTTATATAGTAAAGAGAGAGAGAAACAATCACAGAACAGTTAAACCATGACACGCTGCGAAGCACTTGGGCAAATATTTCCCCTAGCGTTTCTAGCGTTACCAGCCTTTTTCCCCCTGATGGCGTGCAGAGGAATGCTGTGCCAGGAGTCCAGTAAGACCAAAGGGTCTTTGTCCAGGCCTGTTTTACAGCAGGCGGAAAGCTCTACAACCCTGGAGCTTTGGGTCTATGTGAAAAGCCTTCAGGTATGATGGCAGATGATTGGAATGCACTGCAATGGGCAGTCAGAGGAGAAGGGTGGAAATGGGGGGGGGGGGGGTAGAAGTGAGGGTCAGAGGGCTGGTACAGGGAAGGGAGCAGCTAGAAGGAAGGGGAGGGGGAGAGAGAGAGAAAGGGCTGAGGGCTTCTTGAGGGCGAGGCGTTAAGGGAAAAGGCTGGGCCCGTGGAGAGATGCATTGAAGTGGGAGCGGCGGGAGACGGGCGAAGTCCAGCGGGATCTAAGGAGGGAGCCATGGAGGGGAAAGTGGGAGGGGTTCAGGTGCAGTAAAGAAAGAAAAAAAGATAAAAGTCTTGCTGTGGAAGAGCAGAGATTTATGGGTTCGGGAAAAGAATGCAAGGTGTCCAATTCCTCACCTCCCCTGTCCACAGGCCACAAACCCGCTCTGTTAAGAGACGATGAAGAGAGGTGTTCAGCATGCTGCAGCTCGCCACATGACCCTACAAACAGGTTTCCATGTCTCTGGAGTAAAATGACAGAATTATATTCAGACCGCTGAGATATTCCACACCCAACTATTGTTGTCCCTTAACTCATCTTTGTTTTGTTTCGGCATTTTCAGCTCTTCTGAGTTTGACACACCAATCTCAATAATTTGGCATGGACTTTTTGAGTAACTGTAAGTTTTGTGTTTGTGTTATATAGTTTTTTGATGCTAGGAAAGGTTTTGACGTGTTGGGGGGTTCTTTGTTATGAATCTTTGGTTGTCAGTCAAACCATATGTTAGCATGCGCACATGGAAGGGATAGGTAAAGAGACGTCCGGGAGAGATAGGAGAGGGCTGTGGCGTTGGGCTGCATGACAAAGATGTTATCATCACCACTTCTCTGCAGTGTGTCCTACTGTTATCTCAGCAACCCTGATGATGTAAGCCACCCACTGTTTCTTAGACACACAAAATGGACCCTGCCCAGATCAAATGTTTAAGCTGCTACTCATCTCCCCCCTGTCAGTTCCTGTCATTCGTGTCACCCCCTGACCCCCCCCCCCCCACCACCACCACCACCACCACCACCGATTGCAGTTATCTGGAGGCTCTGTCACAGGGTGTGTCACCAAGGTCTAGTAAGACGTCACACAGGTCAAAGGTCAGTTATCTAAAGGGCTGCAGATTGGCCTGACTGGACGGCTTTCCTGTTGATATTCCGAACAATTATCAGCGTCCGGTTGTTGATTTGGGAGATCTGTTAGAACAGTTGCCAGTTGTGTGCAAGGGTTAGAGTATTGTTTATTCTATTTTAATTACCAGTGCTATGGAAGAAAGGAGTCGACATTCTTTTGTTCCGATGTGATTCAGTCACTGTATAAAAGTGATGCTTACTGTTAAAAGGAGTTAATTTCAGACTGACATGGGTGCTCCCTTTAAAAAGTAATGGAGATGTGTCATTTAAAACAAGTTACAATGAGGGGTTATTTGTCTTGGAGTTTACTCTTTATTATGTAAACAAGTCAGTGATTCCATAAAGATAGAACTAATTGAAATGATAATAGGACTTTAATCAGCAGTTCATTCATTTCATGCCCTCCATTTTAATTTGTTTTTCTTAAATTATTTAACATACAATGGCCACAATTAATCCCACGTGTCATGGGACTCATAATGGCTAGAGTAACAAGGCTGATGCTGTTGCCTCCCACTTTGGCTAAATTATTGATTTGGGTATTTGCCCTTTGTGTTAGTTTGATCACACACTAGAACCTGATCCAAAAAAGAGACACATATCATGACCTCCTTATCTTAACATGGATTGACGGATGGATTGAAGGATGAAGGAAAATCAGGTTGGTCTGTGTTGTCAAACGGAGTGGCCTAATCGGTGCAACAAGCGTGCCTTGTTGCGTGATGACTGTATTGTTGCCTGTGAGTTTACCCACACGACCGACCATGAGATGCCTTTTAGTTTCTTTCCAGTGGCTGTTTTGGTAAAAACAGCTTTTATGTAGTTGGGTCGGGGCAGTTAACAAGAATGTGGATGAGGACACACACCCACACACACACACACACACACACACACACAGACACATACACATATTACAACAGCATATTACAACATTACAACAGGAGAGTTAGCTGGGCTTGGTTCAAATGGAGGCAACAACTTTGTAACCGGAACCATGTGAGGCCATTTAAATCAAGAGCAGCGACCCGAGCAGTTCAATTACTGGGCGGCGACTATATTGAGTTGGGTGGTGACTTTCTACCTTAGAGAGCTCACCTGTCTTTCACCTGCAGTTCACCTGTACGGCAACTACCTGCCCTCTACTGCCCCCTTCTGCTGTGTCAGCATACAGCTTCCTGTGGCCATTACAGTGTAAAGACATCAAAGGTGTTACCTAAACGACAATGCTATAAGTGTCACCTGACGCACTTACTTAATAGCTTAGTAAATACACTTGCACTTGAACGTGATTCATATTTAGCTTTTATTTATCAATCCCTGTGTGACTTTTGCTCCATTCAGTAAGTTAATGATTTCTTCAACCCTACTCTGGTCAATGAGTCAATCGACCCATCCCACTTTTATGGAGTCCTGCACATCCACACCCCTCGTTTCAAGGATAGAGCAAGGCCTCCATGACTAAGTGGACACAGTCATGCCCAAACAGCTGCATTTTGCCTTATTTGAAGTCCACCACCCATTTGCCTTAGCAGAAGAAAGGGATTTTGCAATGGTTTCCTATAAAAGTAAATATGGGATGTAAGAATGAACTACTTGCATGTGCAGATTGCCCAATAAAATGTCATGAACTTTATTACTAGTATTTCTGATTGTAACTTTAAATATATGTTGTGTTTGGTGGTACGAGGAGTTAGAACAGATATGTGGACAAAGGTCCTGTAATGGTACAGTAGCCAGAGTCTGGCTGTCTGAAGGACTGCTTTAGCAGATGGTAGGCTGTCCTTCTGGCTGACTGCAAAGTCCTTATCAGTTCCTCTGTCATGTTTATGTAGACACAGCACATTCCTCTGGTCAACATGGGGCCAGAGCAGGATCCCTATCCTGGATTCAAGCTTGGGGCAAGAGAGAGGGGGGCGGCAGAGATATGAGTCATAGAAAGAAGCTTCTGGATTTAACCTGAATGAGTTAGAAAAGGGGGGAGAGAGAGAGAGAGAGAGATGATTCAAGAAGAAAAAAAATCAGTGATAGCTGAATCTGGATAACAGGTAAGTCATACAGAGGTAGAGAGAGATGTGCGGAAGAACAAAATATGTCACTGGAATAACAGAACAAGAAGGGGAAGGAGGGAACAGACATGGCGTCAGCCAAAGCGAGAGGAAAAACCAGAGACAAACAAAAGAGAATGGAGGATATTGTCTGGATATACAGGACGTGGGTCAGAGAAGACTAGGAGACTAAAGGGAGGGCTTTGCTGTCCGTAGGCAGGCCGTCCGCCAGTTCTGCATTTTTCCAATACACTCTTTCGCCTTTTCTGTCCAGAATACTGCTTCTCCCGTGTCAGAGGTCAGGAGAGACAAGAGACTCAACCAGTCTCCACGCCCTAAAGTCAAACATGCGTAACAGCAAAGCCATGTGCACACACAAATATACATTCAAAATGGACGCACACACATACACAAACACACAACATGACTGTGTTTTTGTGTGATTGTGTTAAAACACCATAGGGTGCACTTCACGAGAAAATAAATGCAATGATGCCTTTTACTTTGAAATCCTTCACGTCATTAGACCGAAAACCAGAAGGGTGCCGTCTCCGAAAGTCAGATACCGGCCTCATGGACGCTGACATGTGGTCGCCAGACCAGACTGATAAATGATTGTAGAACCTACACTAGAGATCTGCAGTGACCTGACCTGGGAGGGACAGATTGTTCAGCTGAGAAGCCAAGGAGCACGGGGAGAAGAGGACTCTCCGCCGTTCGTTTTTCGTACTCATATGCTGCAACTAGCAAACACATGAGGCATTTAAATGCCACTGTGTGTGCGTGTAAGTGAGCATGTGAGAGAAGGAGAAAGACAGAGACAGACAGACAGACAGACAGACAGACAGACAGACAGACAGACAGACAGACAGACAGACAGACAGACAGACAGACAGAGAGAGAGGGAGAGGGAGAGGGAGAGGGAGAGAGAGAGAGAGAGAGAGGTTGAGCCAAGGCTTTGGAGTAAGTGACTGCAAGGTTTTATGGCCCCAGGGAATGCCATATACCGCCACTGTTTCGGGATGTGGAAAAAGAAAAACGGCAAACAAAGAAAACTGGTGAAAGATTAAATGGTTTCCAGAAGGGCCTCTGATTGTAAAGGATCTTGGAGGAGTGGGGAGGAGGAAGGTGGGAATGCCCTATCGAAGGGGCTTTCCTCGAAAGGACCGCCCTCCACCATGTAGGTTAGACACAAAAACTGAAGCTGGTACTCAGGATACAATGAGTCACTTAAAGTCTGAAATAGACCGCGGTTTGAGGAAGATGAAACTATGTCTGTGTCCACAAACTCAGTGGAGACTCTACTATTCCTACTGAGGCCCTGCTCAAGGCTAAAACGACTTTAAGCTACATTCCCAATGTTGCCCTAACCTTGAAATTGTCCATTTATTTGAGCCATTTACAAAAGTAGGTCTTCCATTTGTTGCCCTTCTCAACACAATAACAGTAGTCATACAGGAGAAGCGGGATACCCAATTAGAGTGGTTTAAAAAGACCAAGGGATGCCCGAAGCAGAACAGCTTAGTACTTTGTCCAGTGTCCTCACATTCCCTTCAAAGATACCTGGGTACAATTCCTTTTTTTTTCTTTTTTTTCTTTATCTTAACCCAGGCAGCTGTAAATTCTTCAAAATCAAGAGACCACTATTCATCTTGTGGATTGGAGTGTTTTTTTTTCCACAGTGCCTATCCACTCAAGTGAACCCATTGTGTCTGAAATCCCCAGACTCAGCGCCTTAGGCCAAGCAGGGCAGCTTTCACTACGCGCTGCTAGAGAAATGGCTCCCCAGCTGAGTCTTGCACACGGCTGTGAAATGTGGTGTGTCAACTATACCGCGGATCGTCAAGGGGAGGACCCAGCATAAATAGAACGTATAGTTGCCACCCTGAAACTTCCCCAAAATGAACAATACGTTGTTTTTAGTTGTCAAGGCAACCTGAGATCCAGTTTTGGAACTTTCCCTCTTTGGACACAGTCTGCGTCAGAGAGAGGAATCCTGGGAGTAATTACTGGGAGGGAGTGTGGGTGGCTGTGTGGGAGAACGGGGAGACGTGGAGGCGGAGAATTTGAGAGCGTGTGAGAGAAAAAAAAGGGGGGTGAAAGCAGTAATTTCTGGATATACTGGTGAGAAAAACAAAAAGACAGTGGGGGAAATTACAAATGCACAGTCCGTTTTGCGGCTGAGGGTGCACGTGTTTGTGTTTGTCTTGGTCATGTCTTACCAAGGCCCAGCCCAAATTGGGTCACAATTTTTAGTCCATCTTGACACTGCGCACTAGGCCTCCCAAGTGCTCATCTACAACTCCTCTCGTCAAATTAAGGCTTTCATTTTCCCCTACACACGCTCTCGATCTCAGCCCTGCCCAGTCCACCCGTAACCTCTGTCATGTTCCTCTCATATTTACGAAATGCAGTGCCCCTCCCCAAACCTTTCTGCTCAATTACAACTCAACGTACATTCATTTCACCTCCACCCTATAAACCTTCCACAACCACCAAAATATACAGTCACACACTCTCCCCTTTCAACACATCATTTTGACACCATATTTCAACCCAACTTACAACGCAACTCCCTTGCCGGAATCCAGTAGAAGTAATTTGTACTATTCATCAATACACACACACACACACACAAAAGCACTCGCGCGCGCGCACACGCACGCGCACACACACACACACACACACACACACACACACACACTCCTCCCCAGATCAGGCTGTCTCCAGGTGTGATGAGAGTAATCTCTGTGGTCGGCTACTACACCTGTCTGGAATGTTTCACACACCTGTTGATCGTCTGCGAGTCACAGTGAATCCCACACGTCGGTTGATGTCATGCTGCCTTACAGCTATGTGGCTCCCATGCAGTGAGACATTCTAACGGAGGCGTCAAATAGAGACAGTCAGTTAGAGAGCAGACGCAAGGAGCTCTCGGAGTAGGACGTTAATGGGGAGTCTGGGGACAAAGATCTATGGGGGTTTGTTCCCCACTGAACGAGGTGTTGGAAGATGTACAAGCGCTGAGTCACAATCTGATCCGTTAGGCTTCTAATAAAAGTATCTCAATAGATTGATTCAAGAATTATTGGATTGAAGAATGATCAGAATTCCCCCTGGACTGGCTTCTGTTCGGATTTAGAACCTTCCGTGGGTGTTCTTTGACCCATAGGTCAACTCAAACCGAGGAGGGGTCCGGCTGGAACAGATATTCTTTAGTTCGTCTTAGCTTTTCAGCCCAGTACAGTTTGATGTGAAAGCCTCTTCATGTCCATGTGACAGAGAGCTTGTCATCAATGAACCCATGGCAGTGGGGGGCCCAGAGTCAAGTTACCGTTCAATGGTTTTTGTTAACACAGAACAGATTTTACTTGTTTCTTTACTATCGTAAGGATTGCAAAAAACTCACTAGAACTGCCCTGAGTCACAAGGGAGGACTATCTCGTGATACGTTTGATGCCCCAGTAAAAACCATAAGATGTAGAAGTTTACAATCCAATAAAGCACAAAAATGCCTGGTTTCTTTATCTCCTAATACAAAACAGGAGTGACTTTAACACCCTGTTTCTGAAAACCACACACACACAGCTGATAAGGCTGTGGTAAACTAAATGTTCTGTCAGCAAGACACTAATGCCAGCTATAGTTGTATAATGATTATTGAGCTATGAAACATGAATTTGCAGAGGTGATTCTTTTCCAGTTCTGCCTTTCATGACAATAGTACATTTCCTGAATCATTTAATGAATTCCACCACTGCCATTACATGTCCACATGCGATAAAGAGTATAGGCATCCTCTTCTTAAAAAACAAGAAAACAAGGAAATTACAGTTGAAATTGAAATGGTCACTTGGCTCCCTGGAATGAAAACAGACTTTTTTGTCTTTCTACCAGTGACGCCCATCTTTCCTGGTCGGCTGAAGCCAGCACATGTAAGAACCTGTTGGTGCACCAAAGTGACACTGACTATGTAGGGGGTCACTATGTACTGGCAGTTTTCCTTCAGAGAAATTTCACAACATCCTACAGTGCATGTCTGAACATTGCGGATTGAAGGACGGCAGCTAAATGTTCATTAGCACCCAGTGCTACAATAAAGGCAGGAGACGCCAGCAGAGATTGTAAAGGAAAACGGTGTAAAACCTGAGATTCCAGTAATGGTTTGATAGTACACAGCGTTCTCTCTGAGAGTGTGTAAATGGAGGTAGCGCTGAAGAACGGCAGCCCACATCATCACATACAGATTACCCACGTTGTAAATACCTGAAAGCTTCTTGTTCCTCTTTGACCTAAAAGGGCTATTCAAAGACAAAATCAGGGTATAGTGGGCCACATCTGGTTCTGACCAACACCCCACAAACAAATCGGTTTTCCATGTTGGGCGTGGCACCCAGAGTGAAGCGAGGCCTGTGGGGTACTGGCCCAACCAGAAAGCGAGGGGGAGTGGAATGCTAACATTAGTTAACCATTAAAGGGAGACCATGGGAGCCCTGTAGCCCCTACTTTTAAAAAGTGAGCTTTATTCTCATGTGCAATCTAAAAAGAAGTATTTACCGTATATTTCAATACGACAGTAAAATATAGTCAATTTTTTATGATCTTGGTCTGCGGGGGAAGTTTGTCATACTTTTAACTTCCCTTCTAATCTTCCTTCCTGGAAAACAAACAAACACCACTGTTAGGATCAGACTGAGCATGGCCACCGACCAAAGGGAGAGAAAATTCCTGGCTTTGTCACCTTTGTTTGGCCGGTAGCTTAGGTTTGTTGGTTCATGGGTGGGCTTGACTTATTGCTGTACAAACACTGCTAAATTATTGTTGGAACAATGTGTACAATATGCGTGTCTGTGTACAGTGCTTAAACACACAAATGCATATGCAACGCATAGGATTTCCAGCTACCACTATCACACTATCATGAGGATGGATATGTATATTCATAAACTCATAGACAGAGAAAAAATAGGGTCAACTAATGATGACAGAAAGGCCAAAGCAAATAAAGATTTGGGTAGAGAAATACAGATAGACAAACAAAAACAGTGCATATGTTGCGACAGCCAGAATCCACCCACACAGCCCAATTCCTTTGATCAGATGAAAATGTGCAGTACCATTGTGGTATCAACTTTCGATCCAGGGAAGATATCAAAGAAAAACAGACAACAAAAAAGAAAGCTGTGAGTTTTCCCTGCTCTTATCAGCAGTATGTAGGAGATTAAGATGGCCGAAGTGGGAAATGTTCTCGATCTGTACACAAGATTAGACCAGTTTATGTTCCTGAATGCCTGTCCAGGAGCCAACTTAATTGTTCTTTTGTTTTGGCAGTCGGGGATCATATCCTGTCATAGGTGGGTGGTGGGCAATCAAAGGCACGTCCGGCTACTGAGAGAACACATTGTGACTTACATAATAAATAATAACAATCAAACCATAGTTAAAGGATACATACAGCATTAGAAAAATAAGCAAAAAAAATATATATTATTAATTATTGCATGTTTACCATTGATTAATACTGTGCAGAAGAATAAAACTTGGTTTTGTACAGATGTACTTAGCAGTCCAGTTTAGTTATCAGTGTACACTTTTTGATATTTAGCATACTTTTCTGTTAACTAAGGCTTTGATCCTGCTCATGTAGTCTAACCAGTGTTGTTGTTATGTAAACAGGGACTGTCCCATGTTTTACTTTAAGTGGTTACACAACAAAAACGTTCGACAATCAATAAAATGTACAAATAATGAAATTTACCGGGAGGAATCGTTTTTTTTTTTTTTTTGGGCTGTTAATGAAATGTATTTGTTCCAACATAAAATGAAAAGGGTGTGGGACTTAAGTTAGAAACAGACCATGACTAGACAAGGGATGAGTATTTATCCTTGTAGCTCATCCAGAAAGATTTCCCAACAGGCAGTCATACAGGTGGTGACAATTGCTAACTAAGCACACATTACAGCCAGTGGGTATACATCATCATACAACCTTCTTTGGAAACCTATGCGCCTAAAAAGCAATTATCCAATAGAATAACATGGGTTGATGTATTGCCATAAAACCTCATATGGTATGTTTCCCTTTCATTTCAATTTGGTTTGTGTAACAACTAGGTAGTACAGCACCTCAGAGACAAAGGGGACTGTAATTGTCTGTTTATATGTAAAATAAGTCATATGAGGAAGACACACTCTCATTCACACTAGAAACGTTCTCATTTATTCAAACCAAGTTAGAAAAAGCCTTCTCAGACTTGAGCAGGACAAAGGGAGGCTATGAAAAGTTTGTGGTTTCAGTGGAAAAGAGGGAGGTGACAGGGGGAGTGGTCTGGAGGCGGGCTTTTTTAGGGCCGGTGGGTTTATATAGCTGGATTGGCCTCCTCTCTCTCCCTGCCTTGTGTGTCTGTGAGCTGCCGTTTCTGCTTACTCTGCCTCTGTCTCACCGTTTCAATTAAAATGAGTTTCCATACCTCGTACTCCGTGCGTTCATCTAGGGCTCCATCTACGAGTTCATCCATCACTCGCTCCTCGGCGGCCCCCTCCTACCGGGCTGCAAGTATCTACGGCGGGGCCGGGGGCCAAGGGGCCCGCATATCCTCCTCCTCCTACTCTGGGGTTCGCAGTGGGATGGGTGCCGGCATGGGGGGCTCAGGAGGCGGCATCCAGGTGAGTGTCAGCGGAGAGACTGGCAACATCATGGGCAACGAGAAGTTTGCCATGCAGAACCTGAACGACCGCCTGGCCTCCTACCTGGAGACCGTCCGGAACCTGGAGCAGGCCAACGGCAAGCTTGAGATTAAAATCCGGGAGGCCATGGAGACCAAGGGCCCGGATGGCAGAGACTACAGCAAGTACAACGCCATCCTGGATGACCTGAGAAAGAAGGTGAGACCTGCACGGAGAGGTGGAGCCAGGGGCCTAGTGGGGTGGGGAGGGTGTAGGGTGTTCAACCCGCTATCTAATATGTTACACATCACAGGGACAATAGAGAATAGTGCTGTCATGTGAGGGCAGTTGCACACGGTAGTCTTTGAGAGAATCAGTAACCGGGGATGTTACACCAGGGCTACAGGATGGAGACCGTTGGGGACGGAGGGTAAAGAACGAGCCAAGAGAACACGCTGGGCCCATTGTTGCGCTTCAAGGTCACTGACCTGAGGAGGCTTTGAGGGCCAGGTGGCCTGTTTAGCTTCTTACTGAATGGTTACGATTAAGCGTGATGGGGGAAAGTTGGGTGGGTGGGTGGGGGTGGGCAAACAGGAAATAGCAGGGAGGATTGTAAGGCTCTCACAGAGAGAGAGGAAAGAAAACTCAGAAAGATACAATAGTTGGGAGAGGAATTCCAAGAAGTTCAGTGTTCTTAGCTTCAGTTAACTCTAGCTGAGAAAATACCAAGACTTCCTCTTTGAAGTAACTATGTGGTCTATTAATACTTCAAGGAGTACACTTGAGGGATACAAAAAAAAACTGAAATACCTTCTTTGTTCGTATTCTTCTCAAGTTTGCTACAAAAGTTTAAGCCAGGACCCAAAGGATTATGTCCCTGTTTACTTAGTGAAATCTTACCTGTCATTTACATTGAGATAGCAGTTGAGTCATTGCTAGGACACCATGACAGCTGGACAAGAAATGGCTACCAATGTACACTTGTTAAACTGATAAGTTAAAACTGAAAGTGGAGGGAGGATGCCCGGTAAGACTTGAACAAAGATTAAAGACAATTGTAAATCCCAACATTTTGCACAAATTAATCTAGTAAGTAGCAGTTTGTCATATATTTAGATCAAGGTTTATAAGTTGTTTTATAGACAGTGAAGGTGTGAGAAACACAGTTTGAGGACAAAGCAGACTTGATAAGAAAGGTGAGCCATCACCTTTATCTGGGTGTCCTGAATTGACTTTCAAGGTGGAGCCTTATTCATTAAGAACAAATCATTCTATTCAACAATTACATCCACATTTGTCTGATATAGCCTCGACAACAGTGTTTGTGCACAGCGATATTATTTTGTGTGTATTTATGCATACCATTTGTTCCCACCATTATGTTTCTTCAGAGATTATAACTGAAATACACTTAGCTGTAAATATTTTCAAGCGACAAAATAACTTCAAAGAAATGAAAGGGTAATAGGTGACCACAGAACAATATGACCAGGATAACCTGCCCAACCCACAATATCAAGTTACATGATGCGAATTGTTTCTCATTGTAAGTTAATGACAAAAGCGGCAAACTTGAGAATAAGAAAAAAATAAGTATTTCCCTTTTTATCTGATCACCTCAAGCAATACCCTTGAAGACTTTATAGACCACATAGGTTCTTTGAAGAAGTCTTTGTAATTTGTCAGTTAAAGGCAATTAATTTGTACCAGTATTTGTTTGAACTGTCCCGTGGCGTCTATTTGAACAAATAGCAGCGTTCAAATGCACCCTCCACGTCAGCCCCTACAGAAAAGAAAACAAACGTTCTCATCCTAGCAACAACAGGAAACCCAACCCAGTGACACACTCAACTCACTCACTCTCCCATACACACCAACTACCCACACCATGCAAATCAGCTGCCTCCATCCTGCTCGCAGGTCTGGCGCTGTTCCTAAGCAGCCGTCTGCTGTCTGTCGATGATTGGCTAACGGACTTTGCCACCTGTATGCATTTAGTCCAGGTCTTCTCTACTGCACCATAGTTGTTGAGTAAACACTTGCAGGCTTATACACTGCCAATGTCAATACTCTTCAAAAAACACAAGCGCTTTCACTTTTACATACATGTATTACACGCATTACAGTAAGCTAACAAATAAGTGAACTTGAACCAATTAAACATATTTTAAAAAGTCTAAATAATAAATTTACTTTATTATCACGTTTCACATAATAACATGTTGTAGGTATTGCAAGAACACTGATGGTAACTATACTCCTTTGTCATTTTATGTAAAGGTGTTTGATGCTACTGTGGACAACGCCCGACTGGTACTGCAGATCGACAATGCCCGTCTGGCAGCCGATGACTTCAGGGTGAAGTAAGTCATGTGGTGTTTGTGAAATAGCTAAATGCTGATACACCCCTGTATAGAATATATATATATACAGTTAATACCCTTACGGCTATTATGACATGAGACATGTTCCTGCTAGCGTCATCGACAGGCGTCATCATACAGTAATACCTTTTCATTATAGTAAATTGAACATATTAACATCTGTAGTTGGTACACAGTATTGTAATTGGCTCAGGATTAACACTTAAGAAGTCTATTTCATTACTTGAGTGTTATTGAAAAACTGACATTACTATCTAAAAGCAAATTGGTAATTGCAAGCCATGGGAAAAGTTAAGCACCTACAGCAAGTTCAGTAGACCAACCACTGTGTTGTTGTGTACAGGTATGAATCTGAGCTGTCCATCCGCCAGTCTGTGGAGGCGGACATTGTTGGCCTGAGGAAGGTCATCGACGACACCAACATGGGCCGCATGAACCTGGAGAGTGAGATTGAAAGCCTGAAGGAAGAGCTTATCTTCCTGAAGAAGAACCATGAAAATGTAAGCTCATCAAACAATCTCAAACTGTATCCGAAGTTATCTGAGCTTTTACATAAGTGTACCTCTGTGTTGACAGATGTGCAGTATCTTCATCAAAGTCATATAGAGTTACCTTTGAAAAAGTAAAAAGTACAATGATGTTCCTTTTACTCTTCAATGTTTCAAAAACCCAATGATGGAAATTCGATGTTTGTATGAAAGTGTAAATTGTGTGAATTATGAGCAGTGAACAAAATTACTCATTAACGGGAAACTACCAGTGGAATTCAATTGAACCCTAAAAATGTTCATCAACACACAGCTTCGTATTACCATATTGTAACTAATCATATGATCACAGCAATGTCAGATGAACCTCACGTACTATTTTCATGTTGGACTGTACCAACAACTGGAAATATTGAATTGCTTGAATCCCAACAGGAAGTGATGGAGATGCGTAACCAGATCGCTCAGTCTGGAGTCCAGGTGGACGTCGATGCTCCCAAGGGACAGGACCTGGCCCAAATCATGGCAGAGGTCAGGGCGAAGTATGAGAAGATGGCCCTGAAGAACCAAGAGGAGCTGAAAGCATGGCACGAATCTCAGGTAATATCATCATCCATCCACTCTACGTAACCAAATTATGATGTTGACCATTGTTAACAGCACAATGATAATTAGAGGAAATATTGAAGCATACCAAAGGAAATGTACTGATGTATCCATTGCCGATGTTGTGTCTACTAGATAACCGAGGTGCAGACTCAGGTAACGCAGAATACAGAAGCCCTCCAGGGTGCTCGCACAGAGGTCAACGACCTGCACAGACAGCTCCAGACCCTGGAGATTGAGCTGGAGTCACAGAAGAGCCAGGTAAGACGCATTCAGGAACAATCGCCTCATTGCACTCATTTGCGACGCTTGCTCTATTTGTTCAGCCAGCTAGAGCGGCGCCTTTGCTTCTTCCTCCGCTCTTCATCACCGTCTCTCCCGACAGAAAGGGTCTTTGGAGGGAACGCTGAGGGACACAGAGAGGCGCTACAACATGGAGATTGAGAGTTTGAACAGCGTCCTCATGGGGTTGGAAGCAGAGCTGACCAATTTGCGCAACAATATCCAGCAGCAGACACAGGAGTACGAGGCTCTGCTCAACATGAAGATGAAGCTGGAGGCTGAGATCGCCACGTACAGGAGGCTTCTGGATGGGGAGAATTTCACGTGAGTTCCATTTATTTGTGAGAGAAATTCTAAACTGGCTACGAGGTTTCGATTCTGCAAAATGTATCATGAGAATCATTTGCAAATGCATGATGCAAGGTGGAGAAGAATTGAAAACTGCTTTTGTAGATTGTAAAGATTTATTTTGGACCTCTGCTCCTCAGGCTCCAAGATGCTCTTGAGGATCAGCGCACAGTGAAGACCAAGGTGATGACAGTCACACAGACCCTGGTGGATGGCAAGGTGGTGTCCTCCAGCACAGAGACCAAGGAGAGGAAACTGTGATCACCTGAAGATCACTCTTATTGGTCATGTCGCTTACTGATCTTACAACACTTCCTGCCCATTGATATAAAGTGCATTGTACCAGAATGCCTTCTCAACTAATTACATAGCTAGATACTATACGATTACATTTTGAACTTTACCACTGCCATGTTACTATCTGGCTCTTCAACACTAACAGTTTACTAGCGTGACACCAACTGGATCAGAGAAAATAAATCATCTTTTATTTATTTCATCATCTCCTTCATGTCCTTTGTTGTCTTATGTGTTGATCTCTTAGAGGAGTGCAAGCGTTTACTAAAGTCCAGCGTTCAGAATCAAATGTACTTGTTTGTAATTTTACATTTTAATACGATCTTGAACTAACAAATTAAGTTGCTCATTCCATTATGTCCTTTGTTTTCGTCATCGTCTTTCTCTTACTGACCAGCGTGTTAGCCTAATGTGTTGTAATTTCCTTGTGAAGACATTCCAATAAAGATATGTTTCATGGAAAGATAGCTGTTTGTTTCGAATTGATCAATTTATCCCTTCAAAAACGATTCATATCTTTCTCTGTATATAGGAGTATAAAATAGCAAATTAAAATCAAGACTTTCACCTATATCCATGTGCAATATAGTAATCATTGCAAAAGAGCACAGTAAAAAACAATGATATAATTTGATAACCTATCAGTGCTAAATACCTTTAACTTGCTTTAACCTTTGAGGGGGAAACGATGTGTCTAATTAAAACATTGCATTTTGGATATTATTTAGCTTAATTAGTGAAGACATAACATTTTGAATGTGAGTATGAAAACCATGTTTTCAACTCTGAAAGCAACTGTTTCATTGGTGGAAGTTGGTGACCCTACCAACTATCATAATAGCACCTGTTTCAAGTCAATTAACAAACTTTATGCAACAAAGTCAGTATTAGTTTGCGTTTTCCAGTAGGATTCATTCATTAAAAATGTATTACATTTAGAAGGAAACACTAAACATTTCCTCATGCATCTGACCAATGGGAAAGGGTCACAATGGGATCTTAGCTTTATGTAAGTTTGTCTACCCGGAGCTTCTCCTTAATTGATCCATAAAAATAGTTCTGATTTGCTTGAACTGCCGATCCTAGCGCTTGCAGTGTTGCCAGGCAGGATTGGTTTCTTCAACAAACTGTTCTTATTAAAACCATCCAGCAATTTTGTAGTCCGAATAGTATTTATTATAAAGTGACTCATATCCACAGGCTTTTCTATGACACGAAGCCTTGGCAATGGGGATAGGTGGGTGTAAGGAACAAAGTTTAAGCAGTGTGGACAAAGGTCACATGGAGATAGCAACCTGGGGAGTGGTACAATACCATGCAACCTGGTATAAAAAGACACCGTCCTACGTTCTCTTCGCTCCACTTGTACCTGCAGCAGCGTGAAAGTACCTTAATCTCTCTCCCTTTTCTTGCTGTCTGAAATCCTCACCTGCCCACCAATGGAATCTTTCATGCGCCAAAACTCAGAGGGTATGGGTCAACCCTTCTCCCTGCCTGGCAGTCTCAGAGGGTCGAACTATGCTCACAGCGTCGTCGGAGGTGCAGGGGGTCATGGCACCAGGTTTTCCAATTCCTACTACCTTCAACCTATGAGAAGTGAGACCAGCGGAGAGATGCTTCACCAGGCCGGCGCCCTCAAAATTGGTAACGAGAAGTTGACCATGCAGAACCTGAACGACCGCCTGGCCTCCTACCTGGAGACTGTTCGGAACCTGGAGCAGGCCAACAGCAAGCTGGAGATTAAAATCCGGGAGGCCATGGAGACCAAAGGTCCTGAAGCAAAAAGCTATGACAAGTACAATGTCACTATAATGGACCTGAGAAACAAGGTGAGTCAGTCAATCAAATATGTCAAAGTTAATAGATTTTTTTTTAGACAGTCCATATTTTGTTTTTGTTTTTGTTTCTTGGTTATCAAAATGGAGTCTAGAAGGAAACAAAATGAAGGTTTTAAAAAGAAACAATACAGTAGATTTTCTATAATCAATCAACCATATCTACATGATACCAATGCACATTCATGATAATCTAGAGCCAGCTTAGATCAACGCACGTTTATTGTTAATAAGCCTGCTAGAGAGCCAGTTGAGAAGATGAACATAGACAGACCAGTCAACCCGATTCTCACTGATAAATACCAAGTTGAGTACAAAACATTATTGGGAGACAGACTCTGAATTGTTTTAGTCTGACCCTAAATTCTTCAGAAGAAAACCCCCCTCCTTAAAGCTATTTGTTAGCAGAAACAAAAACTAGAGTTTTATGTTAACAGCTTTCTAGTTTTAATTGTTTATTTTCAGTTATCTATTGAAAGTCCTCCATCTTATGGTCAGGGGACAATGTCCAAATAGCTTATTGTAGCTACTTCCTTTAAAGATTCTTGACGCCAAAGTGTGGGCTAAATTACATATATGATAACATACTGAAGGTATGTACATGGATGCCACACATTTCACTCTTTCTTTTTTAATGAGGGTCACAGTCCAAACACGGCCACCACTCATACATTTCAGAATGTTTATTGCTCAGTGAGACTTTGTATCACAATATATTTTCAGACTATATGCTAGTTGCCAGGTACAATTAACTGCTATGTTTAGGTTGATCGAATTTACAGCAGACTATTCAGCTATATACTTCTCCCCCAAAAATATTAGAAGCCCCACATTTAACATATTACACTGATTTCAGAAGCTATCGGTGTAATTTATTTCATTAGTAGTGATTTTTCTAATTATTTTTATGATTTAGTTACTGCTTTGTTTAATCAGAATTTGAAAAGATCCATTCTTCCCTAAACTAATAGTGTGTTGAATTAGTAGTTGAATCTAATCATCCTTTGATTGTTGCTGTCCCCAGGTATTTGAAATGACTAAGGACAATGCAAAGCTTGCTATTGCATGTGATAATGCTAGCCTTGCGATGGACGATTTCCGGGCCAAGTGAGTGTAATCAAATAATTAACATATTGAGGGGTCTCCTTTGTGAAATTCCTATATGGAACCACTTGTTTCCATAAAACATTAATAAATGATGGTCTGTGGTCAAAGTGCTATGTCATTGCAAGAAAACCCTGCCCACTTTGTCGACATGTATGTTTGAGGTCAATATGTATATGCTTCTTTTAACAGGCTGGAATATGAGATCATGATGCGCCAGTCAGTTGACGCTGACTTAGTTAAGCTGAGGAAGCTTTTGGATGAGACCAATGTGTCCCGCCTTCATCTGGAGTCTGACATAGAGTCTCTTAAGGAGGAATTGGTTTTGCTGAGGAAGAATCATAAAACTGTGAGTGACAGATACATAGACGGCATCATTCTACATTGTAACTATACGTGTAAGCTTTCTAAATCTTGACTTTTTCACAAAATACCAAAAGAGCTTAATTTATGCAATTTTGGTCAGGACCTTTACAGTTTCTCTTTCCAACAGGAAATGGCAGAGCTGCGTGTCCTGGTCACAGCTGGCTCGGTCCAGGTAGATGTTGACGCTCCAAAGGGACAGGACCTGGCTCTCATCATGGAGGAAATGAGGAGCAATTATGAGAGGATTGCCCTGAAGAACCAACAGGAGCTCAAAACATGGCATGAATCCAAAGTAAGACTTCGTCCAAAATATGGCACTTTGTTATGTGCAGCAAAGTCATAGGTTAACACTGACTGTGTATGTGCTTCTGTTCTTTTGTGATGGTTCAGATCACTGAAGTTCAGGTCCAGGTGACAGAGAATACTACAGCTCTGAAGTCGGCAAATAGCAAAGTTAGCGAGATGAGGCGAAAGTGGCAATCGCTGGAAATTGAAATGCAATCCCAGATGAGTTTGGTAAGAGTCTAAAATAAATCTATAACAGCTATCAGAACAGCCTCAGCATGGGAACTCCTATTTATTGGGGTAACATTTAGACAACCCAGTCTGAATCCATCTCTTCGTGCGCTTAGAAAGCCTCCCTGGAGGGCACCCTGCGTGATGTTGATATGCGCTACAACATGCAGCTGGAGAAGTACAACGAGACAATCATGAGGCTTCAGGCTGAGCTGACCCAGATCCGCTCCAGTGTCACACTCCAGAAAGAGCAGTACCAGGTACTATAATGCAGCTCAAACTCATAGAACAACATTCAATTGGAGATGGATTTTGCCCGTATATCAAGATGTTAATGTGAAATGTGTTAATCAATTCATTCATTCATTCATTCATTTGCCAGGCCCTCTTCAACATCAAAGTAAGGCTGGAGGCTGAAATTGCAGAGTACAGGAGGCTCCTGGAGGGAGATTTAATGTGAGTTTTGTCGAAAATTGGGCTAAATGAGCCTTCATTTTAGTAGTTGATTATTATTTATGTGCTGTCCGATGGTGGGAAATGAAGGTTCTTTATTACTAAGAGGAGTATTATGAGAATGAGATGATATTAGCTATGAATATATATTAGTGCCGTCAGGCGATTAAAAAAACGAATCTAATTAATTACAGGATTTGTAATTAATTAATCTAATTAATCGCATTTTAATCTCATATTGCTAAAGGTCCCCAAATAAAGTATTTGAATTCTAGGGCATTAAAAATGTGTAGTGCGTGACTAATCAATTGAATACACTAAGAAGAGAAGATTTGAAATCCACATTTTTATTGGTGAAGTCTGCTGCTTCATAAATGAAATTCAAAAGTAAAAGGTCAAGCACATCAGCAAACCAATTAGGCCAGGTGCATTATTCAAAAATGTGCGGGTGCTAGTGCTCACGGTGGCACTAGCATCCGTAATAGTGGAACTTTTACGCACATGTTTAGCATTTAAGTGATACGTCAGACTGGAGCAGCTTCGGTGATAAGAAAACTCCTTTTTACAAAACCTGCAAATCACCACGTCCTTATTCATACTCCCGTCTAAGTTATTTAAAAAAAAAAAACTTGCCGTTCAAAGGCCCTAGTGAATATTTATCCGCCTCGCTCCCCTGAGTCGCGTCCATGTTACTCTGTCTTGTTTGTTTGCCTAGCGACGCAAGCAGGAAGTGGCGTAGCACTGCCAAGTAGCCAATGGGCCAAATTTAAAATGCGCGCACATTGATTAGCCACCCTTGATACTCCCGATTAACGCGATAATTTTCATAACGCGTTAATTTGCAGTGTAATTAATTAATCTAATTAACGCGCTAAACTGACATCCCTAATATATATATATATATATATTGCTGTATTCAGCCTTTAATTACTTCAGTGGCTATTTACTTTAATTGATTTATATATTATATCTATTTCCCTCATTGCTAACAGAATTGATGAAGAGGAAGAGAGGAGGAGGTCCAAAATTGTTCAAACCAAAGTTGTGACTGTCACTCAGACTCTGGTAGATGGCAAGGTTGTGTCCGAGCACACGGATGTCGATGCCAGTCAAAAAGAAGTAGAAGAGTAAAATTTTTCTGAATTTACAAGAGAAGCTGCTTAAAATTCTGCAATAAATACAACCCTGAAAAACTTTGGGGGAATGTGTGGAGTTTTTTTTTATTCATGTTAACGATAGAGATTCTGGCAAAAGTTTATGAAATTCTAAGTTAAAGATAAAGGCACACTGTCATCCGTTTTGTGAGGGAAAATGTACAACAGGCTTGGCATTTCAGGGTCTAAATGTCTGACCGCGGAGGAGATATGGACTGAGGTGTAGAATTTGTGAAAAGCAGTTTAATACCGCAACTAAAATTTCTACTTAATTTCATCACTGAGGAAAGAATTGCAGTACCATTCAGCCAAATATTCTGAACTGACCTAAAGTACTGTAGCTTCAACCCCTTCCAGTAAGACACTCCCTCATTCCCATGCCTTCCACTGACACAAGTCACAGTCCAGTCACGGCAAGAGTTGTTTACTTTCCCATAGTCTGTCTGCTTCCGGCCTATTGTTTGACCCAACTTGACTTTTTCAGGTTATTCTTTGCAAATGTTTATTGGCCATTAAAATATTATTGCCTGTTTTTATGTAATAATGACGGCCTGCATGAACTGTTTTCTACCCAGACTGCTTTGGGTCTTGTAATACATACATGATGCTCATTATTTCCCATTTAGACGACAACATAGCATTGTAAATTATAACAGATTTTTCACTGTTTTGACTCTTTTTGTCTCAAAAGCCCATCTGCCTTGTATCAGAGAAATGTAAGCAAGGCGGTCTGTAACACATTCCAAAGAGGGAAAAAAGTAAAGAAAGAAACAAAAGGGGAAATAAATCATGAAAGAAAGAAAGAAAGAAAGAAAGAAAGAAAGAAAGAAAGAAAGAAAGAAAGAAAGAAAGAAAGAAAGAAAGAAAGAAAGAAAGAAAGATAGGGTATTGGGTGGAATTGAAGCTCCACAATTGCATACGTGACATTCTTCAGGGAGAGGGGCCACTGGACAGTGGGTAAATCAGCATGGGCTATGGTGCTTAGTCATACCATCTGGCTCTGCCCACCTGTGAAAACAATCAGGAGGACTGATTGTTTACGAGAAAACCCTTTGCAGTCAGGACCCCCATGATGTGTTTCAGGTGTGGACTATGAACTATTTTCTACCAACTACTAACTTAAT
Organism: Aplochiton taeniatus; assembly: GCA_017639675.1. Classification (NCBI taxonomy): domain Eukaryota; kingdom Metazoa; phylum Chordata; class Actinopteri; order Galaxiiformes; family Galaxiidae; genus Aplochiton; species Aplochiton taeniatus. The sequence goes on along the minus strand of CM030174.1, from coordinate 22,177,764 downwards.
ACATTTACCAACCTTCCAGTTAATGACTATCCTTTAAAACAAACCATATGGCAAATACTTTTCAGAGGGGCACACTGCATGTCCACTTTATTTCGTCCAAAATGGCCTCTCTCAAAGCTCGTTGTCAAATGTTATTAATTGCCTTGACAGCCATTTACCAGTCGAATTCCAGTTATTGTAAGGACGTTGTCAGAGAGGTTCATTCATGCTCCACTTCTCTCTCTCTCTCTTCCGTTCTATTCCAGTACTGACACATTTGTTGGGTGTGTCGGCTGGGAGTCCACTACTGGTTTTCCTTTCGGAATGTGGAGAAATGGGGAAGGGAGGCAGAGGGGTTATGTGATATAAACAATGAGAAAAGAGAGAGATGTTTTGAAGTGGTGGAAGACGGTGACTTTGACTTAGAGTGTAGGAAGAAGTGTCCTGGATAGCAGATAAGAAAATCTAGTTGGGAAAAGAAGTGAAAAGCGGCAGAATTTCAAGAGAGTGTAGAGCTGGGGTTTAGACTGAATAGAGACAGAATTATTAGAAGTGGAGAGCGGAGGGGCCAGGGCAAGGAAAGAGGGGGGGGGGGGGGGAGAGAGGAATGAGGGGATTAAGTAAGAACAGAACTGGGCATAATGCCACTGTCTGACCGCAGGTTTTTCTCTCAACCTTTTTCATTTTCCAACTCTGTGGCCTGGGTTTAGAACAGGAAATGCAAGACCCTGGTCTCACTCAGAAAGGACTGTTTTGGCTTCCCTGGTGATGTGTGACTCACTCAGTCTGGTCCCAGTGGAAAATCCGGCACCACTGAACTCAGTGACCAGGCATCCCTTGACGCACAGACCTGAAATGATTACCCCTCCGATTTCTGCTAAAAATACATTTTTGCTACTGTACTGTAAGATGTCACCCATGTCCACTCATGTGTGTTTAATCTGTAGATATATTGACTTGTTTGACTATTAAAATGTACAGAACAGAACAATTGTTCAGAATGGTCACCAAAACCAGGACAAGAAAGATGAGAGTAGCTCAAACAAGAAACAAGGAAGCACAGAATCTTAAATGTAAACCTGAAACCTGTAAACTCTTTATCTAAAAGATTTTAGTATGCCTGACATTCTTTAAAAGATTATCCAATCTGAATTACAGGCAAGAAAAAGTTAATCATTAAAACATGGTGCTGTCCCACTACCTTCTTTGGGGATCCCTCAAAATTATGTACAAAGTACGTGTTGTGCAAGCAACGTTAACGTCGGAAGGGAGAGGCAACTTAGACTGTGAACAAAGGTTAGAATGACCGACAATCATAAAAGCTCAAGTAAAACATAATTGCATTTTCTTGTACTGCAAGCACACGCACACGCACAAGCACACGCACACGCACGCACACACACACACACACACACACACACACACAGAGACACACACACACACACACACACAGAGACACACAGAATCGTTCATAACTTGGAGCAAAGTGAGGGTGATATTCAGTCTGTTACTCGCCCTGGCTATTGGTTTGTATGATGGACATCGTGACAAGTCTGTTACTCTTTCAGTTCCTTTCATGTCACTAGTATGTTGTTGATGATATTTGTACTACGCGCTCCTTTGTTTTTATTTCGTTTGCAAGGATTCTTCACTGGAATTTTGGGCTGACTGATTTTGACTATCCAACTGAAAAGAGGAAATGAGTGTTCTATCCATCACGCTTTAGATCTACAGGTTGGAGGTCAAGTCCTTAAGGGTTCCTGTTTTTCTGTGTTGATTCTCTTGCCCTAGCAACATTCCCAGGCACAACTGTCAAATGGTAAAACAAACATGATAAATGATTGTGTAAATAATGATTATTGAGTAGTTAATCAAAATGGTTGAGTCATATGAGTTTTGTGTTGCTCAGCTGTGAACCATGTGAATCGAGGTTGCATGAGTTTGTGCCCGTTTGTGTTTAAGCTCGGAAATGTTATCCAATTACTGTACATATTTCTAATACTACTTATCATTTTGTGATTTTTTCATTGTATTTACAATATAATTTGTAGATTGAATTAAAGCATGTAAAATGTGTATTGTAGCTAGAGGTGTGTGTGTCCGTGCGTTTGTGTCTGTAAATCTGTCTGTGGTGTGAATGCAAGTATAACCTCCCAGCCACAGTGTTAACAGCGGTCGTGCAGAGTCTGTCACCACAATAACACTTCTCTGATCCCCCCACAGTCCTGGGCGTGGTGGTCACAGCACTCTGCACTCTAGTCATGCAGAACAGCTGGGTACTATCTCACACCCACAAACACACACTCTCACACCATATCCTGTTATTTGATATCTGTTCAGGGGTAGAGATAGCCCTAATGATAAACGAATGCACAGGAAACTGCCTGAATACTAGAGTAGTTGGGATTTACTATGAATATGAACTCGAAAGTAAGTCCTCCAAGGCAAATTCAGTTGCGTTTTACTGCTTATTGCTGGTAGCAAAATACATTAGGTGACGTATATATTACAGGATACGGTTTTATACCATCCATTGTGGCTTAAATTCAAGATGATCACTCTGTAAACAAATATTTAGAAAGGATTTGGGTTGAGAGGAGATATATCATTGGGGTTTTCAACTGGCACCTTCCATTCTGGATGTGTTGTTAAATTGAGCCCACGACACCTCCACAAGGCTTAACGGCGAGTAATGAGGTCTCAGAGGCACTCCCTTCTATATCCGCTCTCGGCACGGTCAGATAAGACAATTTATTAAGCTGTGTGATATCCCTACTCTATTCCTGCAGGCTCTTTTAGGCAGCTCCGCAAGGATACTTACCATCACCTGAAATGAAAACTCCCTACTATATTCCCGAAGGCTTGGTAAAATCACGCTCGGCACGAAAGTTTAACTTTATAACTTTGTCCTGAGATGAAACCACTTTCTTTGGTTTTTCAACATTATGGTCTTTCTTTTTCACCCATATTGGATCTTTCCTTTTTAGCCACAGCCACTGACTACTCTGCCAAACCTGATAACGTTTTTATAGTCTGGCGCAATTCGTTGCTGCAGATTCCTATTTCCTTAAGTAGTTTGGTTGTTCATGTCACGACATGTCGCTTTTCTGCCTCAGCTGCAAGTTCGCAGTTTCTTTCTTTCGTATGCCTCGTCTATGGCTTCTTTCCACGGGATGTTTTGCCACAGACGGAGTTTACGGGAAGGCATAGCCCCCCCTAGCCGCCGAAATACGTCACAACATTAAGTCTAAAATACGCACGCCACGCCAACACACGCCACGCATTAACATTAATAATAAATGTCGTCGTCGTCGTCGTCCCCCCAATCGCTTCCTACGTGAAACAAGGTAAAACCCCGGTTCAGCATCGCAATACAATAGGTCCACCAGTCTATTTGTTTCAAAGGAAACGTCTCGCTTTCAGCTTTTCATTTTGACACGAGCTTTGGAGTTTTGTATTTCGTCACTTTTGTCTGACAGAGCCATGCTAGGACTTACCACTAGCAAACAACTGTAGTTAATTTAGGCTAGGCTACATTTACCAAACAACTCATTATTGGACAAACAAACATACGATTGATATCGTTCATCTCGTCTGACTAGGGATAAGTAGGAACATATCTTATTTCCCAAAAAGTTGAACTATCACTTTAAGTAAATATTCCCAGACTGTTTATATAAGTGTCAAACAGTTAAGTAGCAATAAAGCAACACTGCTAATATGCCAGTGTTTCTCCCTCTGGACACAGCAGGCTTTGGCCTGACCTTCCATTCCTTTGATATGACCAAACAAGGCTTCAAATCAGAAGCCCACATTGGGCAGGAATGTTCGAAAATCTTGCCGGACGTTAGCACAGAAGCCCTGTGAACAGAAGCCGTGTGCATTTGTGTGTGTGTCAGAGTGTGTAGATGCACCTTTGTGTGTGTTTTGCACAGTAGGGTGAGTAGGAATGCAACTGGAACAACTTAAAAATATCTTTCTGCATTGAAATACTTTTAAAACAGGGTAAATAGCAAAAATGTACTAAAGTTAGTGTGTGCGAACAACATTATTAAATGGTAAGCACAGATAACAGGCACATGCTCTAGGAAACAATCATAGACAGGTGAATGTAATAGAATGCTTTTGTCATGTGCAACAACTCTTTCCATTTGAAACAACCAAATAACGCTGGAAAGGTTTTCAACAAGAAGTCACATTAGTTCCCTTGAATACACAATCATCTTTTTTGGCTGTATTTAATAACTGATATGGGAAACTTCTCGAGAACTTCAAGTGAAAGTTATGACTTCAACCATTACTGTTCAGGTTCTACAACTACGCTATTCAATTCCAAATAACCTTGAAAGTGTACTTTTGGCCGGTTTCCCTGATATTATGTAAGAGGACCAACCAATCAGAGCTGTTCTCACGGCCTCTCACGGATGCCCTGATGTTTGATGCCGAGGGGCAAACAGACCCACAGGGCTGAGCAGGGAATCTGATGTCAGATAGCAGCTATTTTTCTTAAGAAAACGACCAGCTTCCCTTTTTGACTAGTCAGTGTGACCTCTCCTACACTCACGTATCTGCTGGGAGGTAGCTCACCTTTGGATGGCCTTGGCTGCTCATGACACTCCCTGTTCACCACTCTCATGGATAAAAGCCTACCTTATAAGTGCAGGAATGAGCTGCCTCAAGGTTGACCTGGTATTACTCGAGTCGGGAGGTGCTTTTTAGTTGGAAAACTCCTCTTATTTGGGCTGAATGCTTATTTTAGACTGTGAGAAAACAGAAACAAACATACAGAAACTGGACCTTTGAAGTTGTTCAGTAAAGAGTAACTCCAGAATTCTGTTATTATTGAAGTTTGACGGTGATGCCTGCCCCGCCCTATAATTATCGTGGACAGTACAATATATCTTATTTACTGATAGACCTCATACGTAGTCTGGAGATGCCTGTATGAGGATTAAGAACCGCAGACCACAGGTACGTCCCTGTCTACACTCTGTAGACACAGCAGCTCAGATAGCAGTCTCTACCAAGGCCCAGGCACGTCTGACAACAAAAACAGAGTAAGACCAGTCACGAAGACCAGATTAGGTTGAATAGCATAAGAGTTCACAAATATATGCAAATTCAATTCCCCAAACTTGAGAAGATCTGATTAGGTTAAACCAGAATCATGTGTATTTAACAGTACCAGTTAAAAGCTCTGATTAAAACGTCTGTTAGGAATCAGAAAAATCCCCGTCCCTTCATGGTTTGAAAACACTTAATCACAATTATGTCATCTGTCTGAAATCCTCCCTCATTAAGCATTAAGCCCGGGTTCACACAGTGAAAAGTTTTGGCCTCTAAATGCCTTCTGAGGTGTGTCTAGCTCAACTTAACCTTGGGTAACGTGTTTACAGATACAGGGCTACTCTGAGTATAAACTGAGTCCTATCGGGCCAAATAATAAAACTGTCCAGAAAAAAAGAAATATTTCATTGACTTTATACTTTTGCTAGTCACAAGCACTTCAGGTCAGAGATAAACAAACACAAGGTCATAATTGGAGAGCGGGAGATGGATAACTCCGTTTCTGCTCACCGCTCCTCTGGAGGAAGAGGCAAACTGACATTTCCATGTGCCCGGCATCTGTAAACCCTCACAAGGCCTGCTCGCCTGCCAAGAGGGAGTGACGGGGAAAGAGAGACAGACGCAGAGAGGAATTTTTATAATTTGACCAAGAGCAAGGACAAAGTACAAAGAAATAAAAATGAGAGGTAGACGAGAGATAGGAGAGCGAACAACAAAGAAACAAAGAAAGAGAGAGTGACAGAAAGGGAGGGGGCATTATTGTGATGATAATGCTTCATTAACTTTTTTTTGCCGGCCCCATAAGCCTTTCCCTTGAACAGTTTCACATGGAGCGTGACACAGTAAACAGACCATTATCTCTACAGGTTTACAGCAAAGGTTTTAGCAGTGATACACTACCATGGTAGTAAAATAAAAAAGAAATGCTCAATCGCTGGTGTGTATGTGTTTGTACATGCATACAGCAGGTGTTTGTAATGACCCCAAGAGTTCTGGCTAAATCCTGCTTTCCATTTTCCTGTCAGGAAAACTTTCCTAAACTCTCAGGATCAGGGGTGCCACATTATACTGCTAACTCAGGCTTTGAAACAGTTTTTAATAACCTATTACCATTGAGTTATTTGCCAAGCACTAAGGGTGAGAGAATAGGCCTTCAATCCGTCATGTGTCTTTTGTGTGTACCTTATTCTATGATGACAGGTCCATATTTTTGTGGGGATTTTCATTGCTATCCCACAGCAAACAATCATGTCTGTGAGGAATCCAACAGCATGGCTACAAAGTCAGGAAGGCTCCAGGTAGAGCACTGCTGTCCACCACCAGGGAAACAAGCTAGCAATGGGCTCAGCGTGTGGATAAACAACCATAGTCAAAGGTTTAGTTGACTTTGACTTATATACAATCAGTATACTTGCAGTCACTACATTAGCACATTGTTTTCAGGTTGGTTCGGAGTGTGTTGTAACATTTGATTCAATTGACTTAGTGCTTGTCCAGAGTAATTGGTCCAACAACGGTCTTTGTTGTCTTTCTCTATGGCGGGACGTTTTGGAAGTCAACCATGCATTTCACAGCAATTACCAAAAGCCTTCCTTAATCTCTCTTCGTGTAAAAGAATGTAGTAAATGACTCTGCCAAGAACCACACACAGACTCAATGTTCTATCCCCTCGTTAAGGCAATCACTTACCTTGGGTATTTCAACTGAACGCACAAAACGATCCTTCAAGTCCTTCCCATTCCCGGCTCACAAGCACTTAACTGAGCACAACAACAAATCAGAAAGGGTGCATGTAGTCTTAATCTTAAAACGATATCTTACGTTAAGGTCATCATAAACAGGTGTGGTTCTTGAGAACAGGGGAAGTCACAGTGTGATTTTCTGACAAGGGGTGAATCCACAGTAAGAGGATTATGGAAGCAACTGTACAGACCAACTTGATTAGAGCAGCAAGTATTTCTCACATGAGCAGATGTCAACAATACACTGTGTTTTGTTCGTTCATGTCAGGAGTGGTAATCATCACATCTGTCGAGTTCCATCGACTATGTTCAGCAATATACTTTTTGATCTTGTGATGTCAGGGGAGAAAATGTCTAGACATACAGTATAACTCCTGCTTTTGAGTTGCTTTAAATTCACAGGTTTCTAATCAAACAAAAAAAAAGCAATATGTCAACTTGAAATATTATGTTGTGCAAAGACGATGTGCACTTCTCTTTGAGTTCGAGGAATATTTGGCACCTACCACTCAAATAGGTTTTGTTTGGGTAATGTTATTCTTCATGGATTAATTGTCTTGCTGTGAAAGACAGTCGCGCTCTAAATGATATGGGGCAGCTGTTCTACTGACGGATTGGTGTCAACTCCTTCACACAACCTTGACTCAGCATCCCTTTATGTGATGTGACATGAGATCCATCCATACACTGCTGCCTACTGGCAGGCCTGTTCCTGTGTGTGCAAGCTATCACCTCCTCCACAAAACGATCACACCAAGGTTTGTTTCAACAGATCACTTTGGAATTAACTACAATTTCATTTCCGAATCCAAAGTCAATAGCAATAAGTGATGTCCCTCATCTCATAAATCATGTTTTATGTCTCACCATGTTCAGTGAGTGAACAGAGTCCATGTGTTTTGTATAGATTGTGCGCAACTGGCAGTCGAGGAGTTACCACTACAGAAAAACAGACAGACAGACACACACACCCACAAAACCCTTCCCACATACACAGACAAACAAACAGATTCATCACATCACCCAATACCAATGAAATAGACGTATTAACCCATCAGCACTGTTTTCAGGAGTCTTTCTATTCTGCTTCGTAGGAAACCCAGAGAGAAGCTGCTTGGCCAGCTTACCACAGTAAACACCTGTAGACAGTCAACAGGGGCCTCGTCAGACCCTTCAACATTCAAACCAGTGCTGGATACAATGGTCCAAACTCAGGGAATTAAAGGGAACCAAACTATTATTTCGAGACCCCTCCAAACACAAGATAGCGTTGTGTCTGATGTAGCTTTTTTTTGATTAATTGATAGTGTCTTGATAGTGGAAGATGGACGCACACACATCCACACTTCCTCTATGCTATGCACACACACGCATACCACAAATGGCTTATTTCCTGTCTTGTGAAGACCAGTACTGTTTGGGTCCTTTATGTCCATTGGTGCTTTTCACTGTTGTCATGACGACGATGACAAACTTGCGTGATGAGCGTACAGTAATACTCTCTCATTGGGCATCTGACGAAAACTTACTTCACAAACACTAAAACAATGCCTTTAGAACAATAGATTTTAGGACTCTACCAGCATCCAACATCTATTTTATAAATATAAAATCACCTTGAAACAAAACAAAACAGCCAACTTTTTGGACAGGAAACAATGCAAAATGTACTACAGCAGTTCTCCAGTCTACTCCAAGTCCATAGGCCGCTGTTGGAATGTGTGGGGGAGGTCTGTTGTCAAAACAATGACTGAGCTGTTTGAGGTAGTTAAGTGTATCAGGCCTTAGTTGCAGTAATCAGCGGGAAAACATTTGTCTGGGCTTTTGTTATTTTATATACCCTAATGGCCAAATTTACGACAGTTTGACGCATCCACACACTGTGTCACACATGGCAATCGCGCACACACACACACACACACACACACACACATACATGCACACCACTACACTTAGCAACAATGACCTTGTCCTTAAAAACTATCATACACGCTGACAGCTGAAGCTGTTTCCACAGTGACAGCCGTTTAGGGCAAAACAGAGAATGAAAGGGGAAGCTGAGGTCAATGACTGGAATAACTGGGTTTTCAAACTGCCAAATAACAAGAAATAGGCATTACTGGTAAAATCATCTCAGTTGCACTTATTGGGTTTATGCCAGTCTTTGTGAGGATCAAACACCAATGCTCGTATCAAGCGACTGTTCAAAAGAATTGCAAGAAATAAAATAAAAATCCCAGGAAAGAGATGAGAAAGACTTACAATCACGGAATGTGTAATAGTCTGAAAAGGTTACGATTTGGAGCCGGATAACTCTTTCCAGATGTCCCATTTCAGGATATCCTTCTGATATCACTGTTCTGTTCCCTTGATCTGCATTGCCCTCCAGTGGCCTTTTCCTAGTGCAGATGCTTCATGACTTATTAACGTTGTTCAATAATAAACTGGTTATTTTATGTCTGAACCACTAGATGGCACACATTAACCTGTTGATGGTCAGAGAAATGTAAACGTGAAATAGTCTTGACCATCCTTCCTGTGCAGATCATGATTCCTTATAAAGAACATGTGTCATCAATTAGTGCAAATGGCCAAAGAGAGATTAAAGTAATATAAAAATAAAAAATATACTAAATTGATAGTTTGGTAGGAGTTACGAATGGACAAAGACCATCCAGTGAGGAATAGTAATTGAGTAACACACACACACATATATATATATATATATAGATAGATAGATAGATAGATAGATAGATAGATAGATAGATAGATAGATAGATAGATAGATAGATAGATAGATAGATAGATAGATAGATAGATAGATAGATAGATAGATAGATAGATAGATAGATAGATAGATAGATAGATAGAGAGAGAGAGAGAGAGAGAGAGAGAGAGAGAGACAAAATCAAGCGCCTAACTAAGACAAGACATACCCATCAGCTTTAGTAGCTTAATTCATATAATTTTCTAAATCCTTTTCGAACTAAAGATAAAGATGTAGATGCTATGTATTCCAACTCCTTTTTAACTTCTGAGATTGATACTGTCTTTATGTGATTTGTAGTTGTTTTTTGAATTTATATTGTCAAATGGCTGGAAGGGCTGTGTTATTATGTCTCCATTGTGTATGTTTGTCATTAGTTAATAGTTTCCAGTTGACTTTTCCCAGGCAGCTTAAATAGCTTCCTGTCCTGGCAGGAAGTGCCTCTTCCTTTCGTCTCATACTCCGGGCACAGAGAGCAGTCACACATAGAAGGTCAGACACTCTGGGCCTTTCTCAAACCGCCCCCTACACTCTTTCCCTACCCACCTCCACTCCGTTCGCGCATTAGTGTAGAGGGTCTGCCATGTTAAGTGCCATCCCAAACGAACCACGCTTCGTACAAATATAAGTTATCTGCGACCCGTACATACATCTGCTTAAAACTAATATATGCATTTAAGATAAATGTTAACTTAAATGTTACATTTTATTTAGTACCAAATATACCCCTCTATAGTCTAGAAAACCGTAGACATGTTTGTTTGATTGCTAAGTATATTTACAGGGTCTGTTCCAAAAACAATGTAGTTGATTACGATCAGAATGAGAAACAGATGTTCATCAAAAAAAGTAATGCTGCCAAAGAAGCTTGGAAGTGATTTAGATTTTTCTCCATAGGCTTAGGCCCACACTGTTACTAGTTAGCACTATTATTAGTGCTGTATATAAGAGATGATGGTTCTAAAAACATTGTCTTGACTATCCTCTCTGACATATTGTGTGCATTATCAAGGAGCACCTAAAAAAGAACCCAAGATACATTTATTGTCACAGAATGAACACACTACTGTCTTAAATACTGTACTGAGATTTCTACTTCCAACGGCTGGTGGATCATCATGGCAATACTTACTGCAGCTAACAAAGGTTGCTGATGTGAAACCATGGTGACGAAAAGTTACGACAGTTCCCGTTTCGGCCGGAGAGAGGGAACTTTGTCCCGAATATACAACTTCATCAACGCATTTCCTACAATTAATACATTCTGTTTAAGGGGAATATTTTAAAATACACAGGACACTCAGTTAAATATCTATTATTCCATAATACAACATTTGCATTTTAGAAACTAATATACAGAAGGGTTTTGGGCTGAAAGCAGAGATGTCATTGTGGTTTTCAAGTGGGGACCTTCCTTCCTGAATAGTTGAATGGAGCCCACCACATCTTTAAAAAATACTTTGCAGAAAAGCTTGCCTTTCTTCCATCCTCCTTTACTGTCTTGCTGATTGGCTTTTAATATATAATATTATATCCTTACTGGTGCTGTTAACCCAGCCTGCTCAGCAGGAAACTTACCTTTGCTATCTTTCTCCATGATATGCCTGCTGGTACTCTTAATAATAATTTTGTTTGTATAGAAATAAACCCACTACAAATGCTACTACAAACAGTCACCCATCAAATCAATTTCAAACTGATCAAAATCAGAATGTGTGTGATGGTTTTATTTCGAGCCTCAAATTTATTCGGACAATGACGACAATTAGATGTACGCTGAATACTTGCTATACTATGCCGTTATAATGTCGTAGTGAGCTTTCAAAGCTGTGTTGCAGACTTCAATATGTCCAGGAGTGCAGAACCAGGGTAACTGTGGAACTGTTAGGACCCTCATCAATGGGGAGGTCTTCTTAAGAGGGAACTGTTAGGTTCCTTTGTAACAGGAAGGCCCTCATCACAGGGTTCTGTGTTCCTTTTCATAGAAAACTGTTAAGTTCTTCCATAACAGGGAGGTCCTCCTCAGAGCGAACTGTTAGGTTTCCCGATAACAGGGAGGACAACTTCATGGGGAACTTTTGAAGTCCTCTGAAATCTGTTCAAATTTGAATGTTTTTGAGTGGTGAGTTAAACCAAAAAGTACACAGGGGATTTACAGAAGATCGACCCCAAGGGGAATGGTTTACCACAAAGCTCAATTATTATGTTTTGATTGTTTAAGTCTAACCCCCTCATTCACATCCTAAATTTACCATCACCAAGAATAAGACACTGCCTTTGAAAACTCTTGAAACGTTCTTTTTCCACAAATTCATAACAAAACAACAGGTTTAATGGGGAGCTTGAGGGATTTCGTAACATCCTGTCCATCCCGATAGCCTTCCTCTATCTGCATAGTTCTGCCTTCTCCCCTGTGACTCCTCAACTGTATTATGGTCCAGAGCCCAACGTCTGAATCACAGTGACAAGGCCCATTACACAGAGAACCCCTCCTCCCCGCCCACCACCACCACCTATGGCAGTGGTTCTCAAATGGGGGTACGCCCAACGGCATACATCCTTTCCCCATGCCTGTACATCGACGGGAAACAGTGGAGTCCTGTAGCAATTACCAAAGGCAAAAGAACAGATAGAGAGAAAGCAAGACAGAGAGAGAGAGAAAAGGTTCAAGTACTTCCATGAAAGCGAGCTGAAAAACGAGAACATGACATTGGTATGAGACAGAGAGATAAACAGACAGCGCGGAATAGATGGAGAAAGAGTTAAAGTCATGGGGGAGAGAAGAAAGACAGAGGAACAGGACCCGCTGTTTTCAATACGTATTGTTGTTTTTTTTTTCCTTGGCCAGAACAGCTGCATGTTCTCTGAGCCACCATTAAACCCCTTTGACATTTTCCCAGCCTCTGCTGCTGTGTGCTTCGTGTTGTGGTCTATTCCTGGCCAACCAGGCATGGCGGTCAGCCCTGGAGACAACAGGATGTCCTCACCAAGTTGCAGAAGTACGAGGCCCCCCGAAGAAAAACAAATGATTTCTAGTTTTTTTTTTGTCTATTTTGTTTTTTTGTCCAACTGTTTGACAGCTATATTCAGTTATATTCTTTAGGGTTGACTTTTGAACCTTATTTGCTGGCGAATGGGAAGGCCTAAGGTAATGAACGAGGAGGTTTTTTGTTGTTCCCAGTATTGTTTTGAAAGAATAAACAACAATTTTCTCTGTTTGAGCCCTTCAATCTACAACCAATTGCTGACAAGTTTATTGGAAAAAGCAGGCCTAAGGGACACTAACTAAAGTTTACTGCTATTGCTATCAACCCTGAAGCTCCACCTGTGTATCTATCTATATATAGAATGTATATATACAATATTGTGTTCTGAAGCCTATTTAAGGCACCTTATATTAAGGGATTTGAATCCTGGCTTGTATTTGATTCAAGGTTGATTTGAAGGATCCTCTACAGAGCATTACCTTCAGCAGAGCTGCAAAGAAGACAGTGGCCCGCCAAAACTAAAACAATCTTTAGATTAGATACATGAACATGCAATAGACATAGATTTATGCTATAGCTTGAGAATGAAGCTGTCAGGGATCTTCCTTAAGAATCATGCACAGCTTTGTGATTCATGATTGTGATTAAGAAATGTCACAAGTGGTTTCCGGCCTTTGTAATAATCAATAATCAAAGGCAAACAGTATTTACACCAGTACCAAAACAGACAACCTTTCAAAAGATCTGATGGACCCCCAGTATATTATATAGCCTTAAATTAAAGTGTTAATCCAATGAAAGCCAAACAAGAGTCATTTTGCAAATATTAGCAATGTTTTTAAGTTTATACCTTTTGGTTTCACTTATCTTGCATTCAGTTGCATTGCCATTGGTCTGCTTTATTTTTTACTTTTTCTCCTTCTGTCTGTGTAATTTCAGCGAATAGTTTCAGGAAAGAACTTTCCTGTTTATGAGCACAGAGGGCAACAGATGCTGTGGACTTTGCCCACACCCTTGGCACAATGATGGCCTTGGTCAATATGCTGACCATTGATGTTAACATGCACACAAAACTATGTTGCGGTTACCCCACAGACGTATATAAATCAACAAGCAGAGGGTGGCCAAAAACCTAACAAAACAGAGGACTAGAGGCCAGTGGGAACTTTTGTGATTAGAATTTTTTTTTATTATTAAGTCTACTGTTTGTAATGGTAAAGTTGTTGAGGCACTTGTTTAGGGATCACACTTGTAAGCCTTTTATTTCTAATGAAAAAAGGTTTGCAAGGAGCTGTGGAAGAAGAACTTAACATGACATTATTGCTGACATCACCCAAACAATGTTCTAGTGTCTATTTCTGTTCCCCTTTGTTCCATTTCTTACCATTGTGGTCTATGATGTTCTCTCTCTCTTTTCTCCCCCTGTTTTTCTCTCTTGCTCCATATTTGGCCTGATGCATCTCACGGTGTGCTTCAACTATCTTCTGTCCGTTCTGCCCCACTCTCTCCTTCTAGCTCTTCAACTCCCATAACTTACTTTAATTTATCAACAGAACCTTTGGACTAGATAGATTCACCACCACTCTTTACTGCTGCAGACGAAAACAGGCTGTTGCCAAGGCTTGGCTCAGGTGCTGGATAGTGAGACTGTGCAGCCCGCTGCCAAAAACAGTACCTCATTTACCAAAAAAGGCTCCATCAGAGAGAAAAGTGAGGACTTAATCCCTATTTATCTCTACATCTTTTTGTCTTATTACGTCTTGTCCTTGGCCGTATTGTTCCCACTGTATTCCAGTTGTACCAACCGTAACATAGCCCCAGCTGCAAGCTCTAGACGTGGGGTGAATTGAAGGAGTTAATTTTACGGTGGTTAAAATCAGGAGGGGGTTATGCAGTAAACCTAATGTCTGGAGTCTGGATTTTAGGAACAGCGTCACATAGGAATGGCAGGGGCCTAGGAGGTCCAGAGGAGTATGGCAGAGTTTCGCAGCAGACGGAGGGAAAAGGGGGTTACAAGGGGGACGGCTGGGGGAGGGATACCTGCTGGAGTTGTCTAGAGAGAGCAACACTTTTACAACAACAAGACTTATGACCCACCGCCGGATATGCCTCGTAGGGAAAAGGAACAGGGGGTAGGGGGTCAGAAGGAGGGAGAAGTGCTGGGAGAGGACGGGAGTGAAAGAGAGAGGGGGTGTTGGCGAGATTTCAAGAATTTTCCTTTCAAGGGGTACAGTGGCCCTCATACAGCCCTGCAAGTTCACACGCTGCAGCCAAAACACTCGGAGAAGAAATAAACAACTCCAAAGAGGCCGAGCAGAAACAAAGGCCAGGCTAATATTATCACCTCCTTCTTCCTAGTGATGGCAAAAACAAGGGGCCCTCTTTCAATAACTTCAGCTAAGGTTTAGAGACTTAAAAAACGAAAATGGTTTTGTCTATGTGTGAAAAAAATAAACATTGATGTGAAAAAGAACAAGGGATATTTATGGTGAACTAGCACTTCTGGTCGAGAAAAGGCTAAATCTGTGGGCTGTTGTTCTTTAACCAGATAACCAAGGAAAAGACCATTGTATATCGTCAATTGTAAGTGAGAGACTGGTTCGATCTATTCCCAAAGTCTTCTCCTTCCCAAGCTTCAAAACTGTTGCCTCTACTGCTGCAGTTCTGATTTCTGAAAGCCTTACAAACAATACATACAATGTTTGGCCAGAGTAGCGCCTGCATAGGAGCTGTGGAAACAGAGCAGCCCTAAGCGGGAGAGAGGGACAAAGAAACAGAGAGGTATTGTACATGCAAGTATGAGTCAAGAGCAGGGCCAGTTTCAGTGAGGAGGAGGAGGTGGAGGAAGGGAGAGAGTTGTGCTTGGGACAGCCTTAGCGACGAATAGAGAGGGCGGTAGGAAGGAAGGGGATAGAAAGAGCGTGGGGAGACCCAACTGATAGAGAGAATAGGGAAACAGCCTGAAGACAGGGTTGTATTTTAGGGTGTGTGTATTTGACCAAATAGGGATGTGTGGGTGTACGCTTGAGACAAAGAAAAAGGGGCTGCATGTGTTTAATAACGAGTGCTGCATTTGAGTGTTTCAGAGCGAAGTGCGTAACCTTCTATAAGAGCAAGAGGTGGAAGAGAGAGAGAGAGAGGTATTGTGTGAGAACGTGTGGAGGAGAAAACGAGAGAAAGTGGGGTGTATACATTTGTGGGGAGGGGGTTTAAGTGGGGAAAGTGTTTTCTGTAAAACCAAGTGGGGGGGATAAGGTGTGTGTGTGTATGTAAGGGTGAAGTGGAGTGTGTAGGGGACAGCTAAGGTGTGTGTTTGTGTACACCTCAGCCCCTGGACGGGTTGGTCATTCTGAAGCTGAGCTAGAGCCAGGAAAAGGGGAAGGGCCTCTTCACTACTGACAAAAACAGCTGCCTGGAGGTCTGGGCTAGAGAGCCCGCAGAGTGAATTGAAAAAACGAGCGATCAGGACGGAGACAGAGGGGGACAGACAGAGAGAGAGAGAGAGAGAGAGAGAGAAAGAGAGAGAGAGAGAGAGAGAGAGAGAGAGAGAGAGAGAGAGAGAGAGAGAGAGAGAGAGAGAGAGAGAGAGAAAGAGAGAGAGAGTAAGAAAGAGAGAGGAGAGACTGCTGGGTCCAGGACCGGGACCATACATCTCTATGGGTTGTGCCTTGAGTTGGGACGGACGTGGGGAGGACGTGGAGCAACCGGTGGTGGTGAGAGGCTCTCTGAAGAGAAGGAGTCCGGAGAGGAGCGACAGCTACCGGATGAGAATGACCAAGGTAAAAAAAAAAAAAAAAAATGAGACCACACATCTGGACCGACTTGTTGACACACGTTGACACAAAGACACATGCATATATGGGTAGACTAATGGACGGACGTGAAATAATGCATACTCTGGCAATAGCCGTGTTGCACACAACTATATTCTAAGGGCTCCATTGAAAGCAGGGCAGGTGCAGTTATTTGGAACAAGACAGTTTAAGAAGAGGCACTCTCAGTCCTCCCGTATTTAGTGGGGTATGCAGTCCTTCACATTGCTTAGCCAGTTAAAGATCTTCACCTGGGCTCTGTGGTTTGGTCCATGCCTATGCTTCCATATAATAACAGCAGGAAATGAGCTGGCTAGGACAATGTTGAAAGAAAACACCTGAGCAAGCCCCGCTCACTGCAGCCAAGAGCATATGAAATGGCTGGTATTGAAATGTATGATACTGTTGTAGCCACTGTCTATGTAAAGTTATTTCCCTTGCATTTTGATAACTGAAGTCTTCCTCAAATATACTTTGAAATTCACAAATATTTTGAGACTTATTTCATTGTATAAAATGTGTTAAATTGACATCAGCCTTTTGTACCGTCTGATGAACGATGTGCATGACGTCTGTAGTGTGAGGCCACATCTGGACAGCTACAATAAGGCTGTTGTGATTGGGTTGAGGACTTCTGGACGATTACCATAACATAAACAAAGTGGCTGGCGGTCGAAGCGAAGTCTTAAAGGGACAGACCTTGCTAGACTTAAACTGGTGCGCAGTTCCCGGAGTGAGACGTCATGTTCATGTTATGTCCTAGTGTATTTGGTTGTGCTGTGAAAGTTGTGTATTTGTGTGTGTGAATGTGATGAGGGACTTTGTTTCTGTCACTTCATGTTTAACCGGGGCTGGTTTAAAATACCAAGCCATTTTCCCCCCACACGCAGTGCAGCGTGGGAACGTCGAGTCCTCTGGAGGACGCCAGACTACAACAGCTGACCCATGGTCTGTCTGAGTGTGGGAAATAAGGCCCACTGTCTGAAAGAAGGACCACATGCGTCTTATCCTTCTTGCTCTCATGACTCACAGTTGCTAGCCAACTGTAAGTTACCCCTATGCTAACTTGATAACTTGACTTGTAGTAATAGACTTTGTAGACTCATTTTTTTTGTCAAAAAAAGTCAACGGTCAATGGTTCACTCAAAATTGCCACACTTTTTAAATAAACAATACATTATCGGTCAAAAATGCCTAATGAGGGTTTGTGCTGGCTTTGGCTTCAATGTTGGTTGATTGGCTATGGTCAATGGTAAATTCATAAGACAGTCATCAACAGATCATGGACATTGGTAAGAGGCTCTCTTGCAATCAGTCAATAATTTACCATCTCATCACAATTGGGAAGAGAGTTTATGATTTACCAAGCAACACAAATATGAACTAACCAAACCTAAGATCCAAACACTGTGGTTGTATTATTTAATCAATCAGTTAGCTTATTATGATTCTAACTCTGCTTCAAAGCTACATTTTGATTTATGGGTAACATAGGGAGATGTCTACAAACAAAATGTAGCCAGCATCCCATTGTACGGTGATATAAGGCTGCAGTTTAAGCATAACAACACGTAGAATGCACAATATGTTAAAGGTTAGAATCATGCCACTGTTGATAGATTATGTCTGTTAAGTCTCTGTTAAATAAGTAGGGTGATGCTGTACTAATGTACAGGATAGCTATAGTACTATACCTTTGACTGACATCGATGAGCATCGCATTCCGCTAGACATAAACAGAAACATTCGCCTGGCCACATCTTACCGCAACCATGTTCCACAGGCATTTACGACAAACACACCCACCACAAGAAGGAGCATAGCTGGGTCAAAGGATATATATACAGTATATGTATATAGTCATAAACGGCAATCCATGGAATAGAATTAGATAGGATGCTTTTGCCATGCAGTAACATTCAAACAGACTAAATAAGGAGATAGATACACACAGGGATCCAGATGGCAACCTGGTAGCATTTGCGACCGTAAATCTGTCCAGTGGCACAAAAAAAATACGTGACTTTTGTTGGTGTTCTTTTATATTATTATAATTATCAATATTTAAATCCTTAAGGCAAATTTTTTGTTTTTTTTTTGTTTGATTATTTATTATCCTCCTTTGAACTACCCACTGGTGGCATTTCCTTCTCTGTCTCTCGCGTTGTATAGTATGCTATGACGGCCTTCTCCCACACAAAGTAGCAACTTTGAGCGTTCAGGTTGTAGGTCATCATTGCCGGTCACAAAACATTAAGAATAATGAAGCGTATTAACATCAAGAAAAATGCCCCACCACCAGTTTTTGTCCTACTGCCACTAACTGAAAAATGTAATGGTAGAACTGTTACCAGCAAAACATGTAAATCTGGAGCCCACGCCACGCAAACAGACGACCCCACTAAGATAAACACAATATGACTATACTAGACTATATTAATATAGAATAAAATACATAGTCTATTTCATATTCCTGCATACACCATTCCATCAGACACTAGAAAGCCAAACTAAGTGGTGGAGGGGGTAAACTGGATTCCTGTGGCCTGAGAACAACGGTCTGTCCCAAACTCTGACCAGTATTTGAGGAATGCTTGTTTGTGTGTATGGCTTCATTGAAAGGAGTGAGATGGGCCATGAGTTGAGAGCTAAGCGATGAGGAAATACAGTATAAAGCTTTTTCCCTCTGAAGAGCCTGTATAAACCCTGACAGATCCTAGTACCGCCCTTTAAAGAAACACCCTGTGCAAAACTATAAAAGCAATATATTTTTTTCCTTTCCCCAAAAAATGTCTGGACATCCAAAGAGATATTTTGAAAGAGTAGGAAATCTTTGGGGAATGAGCTGACAGAGTAAGGAGTTATGGGCACCTGTGATGTGGAAATTAATCAGCATTTTATTAAAGTCTCATGTACAATAAATGTAAACACGAATTTCCCAGGATGATATTTCAGAACGGGCCCCTCTGTTATGTTTTCTTATGTGGGCCAGTGTTCGTCATCTCCCTCTCCCTCTCTCTCTCTCTCTCTCTCTCTCTCTCGCTCTCTCTCTCTCTCTCTCTCTCTCTCTCTCTCTCTCTCTCTCTCTCTCTCTCTCTCTCTCTCTCTCTCTCTCTCTCTCTCTATCCCCGTCTAACTTTCTCTCTGTTCCCTCACCCACCCCTCATCACTTCTCCAAGCGCGCCACAAGAATTTTTCTCTCTCAACAGCTGTACTTTATCAACCTTTGGCGTACTGCTGTCTTACACAATCATTTCTCTAGCATCACGGCCCCCTCCCCCTTCTCCTCATCCCCCTCCCATTATTTACTCTCCGTCAAGGTTCCCACTACCTTTAGTTCTCTCTTTCGTACCTCCATGTAGCTCAAAATGTTTACAAACCCTTCAAGCCATTCTTTACCCTTTGATTTAAAATCCCTGGATGTTCATGTTGAATATGACATGCTGTTTTAGGTTGTGATATTATATCAAATTGTCCTGTGGCCTTCTATGTAAGTCTAGTCTGGGTAGTGTGTTTTTAGCAGGATTCTCTTTTCTTCTGACTGAAGCTTCATGTCTTATTCATGTTTTCTTTTTCTCTGGAACTCCCCTTCCTTTCTCTTTATGTATTAATCAAAGTAAGAATGTTCTTCTTCACACTGATTTGACAATTGCTGTAACTTAACATCTCTCTTTCTCTCTCAACCCCCCTGGAGCAAGCCCAACCTCATTCCAAGATACAGACTCTGCTTCCTGCCCTGTCAGGTTACCCCCTCTATTTTCTTAAGCTCTCCTATGGCCTTTCCTGCACCCCCCTCTATTTTCTTTCTTCCCCATTCTCCACCGATTGCTTTTTTCCTCTGGTCTCTATTATTTCTCCCTCCATCTCATTTGACCAATTCAGGTGTGTTTTTGCCATCTTCTCTGATTTATCGCTAGCAGCCTGGCTAGCTCTGTTATCCAACCATACTGCCTCCTTCCCTACTTACTTCATGATTGCCTAAATGAAAGAAAAAAAAAATCTAAGGATAAACAAACGACTGTGGACCCTGATTCTCTCAATATTTTAATATTAGCCGGAAATTCCATGGGGTTGAGGGCTTCTCCATGCCTGGTCTGAATTAGCCAGCGTGTTGTTTAAGGGATTCTAGCCTGAGTCACTACCACAACCTGTTCTGCTTGGTGAATTTTGTGTCTACAAACTTGCATATCCCTTATCTGAGACACACTGTAATGTGCTTAGTTACTAGAAGAGTCAAACACTATTCCTGAAACATTTATTCGTCTCAATTTCATGGTCAGGTAGGGCTTCCAAAACTTTCACCGGGCTAAGATCTCCATATTTTGGGGAATTCCTAAATGTGCTCAGATTGAGTAATTTACAGGGATCAAATGCCTAATCTCAAGGCTGCTGTACCTTGAACCTTTGTGTAATCTTGGATGCAGGTAATGTTTGGGCATGTCACAGCTCATATGTATGCAGAGGCACCTTCCCATTTACACTGAGGGGGCACTTCCCTCTTAATTGTTTGAGACAATGGTTTGAAATCAAATCCATAGTGTTATGTATATACGCTAAAGCGGCATATAGTAAATGGGGTTTGAAACTGTGCCCCCACTGAGAAATGAGGTGCATGCCGCCTCTGTGTGCATGGTTATTACATCACACCGTGTTAAGCTTTGGCTGGCTTCTTTTTTCTACAGAACAGCAGGTAGTCACAATGTGAAATGCTCTTTTTCTGCCACTTGGTGCTGCTGCTGTACTGGCTGTTGTTTTCTTCGTTTCCTAATATGCCCCGACTCTGGGAGTTCTGTCGTAGTGTTAGTTGATAAGACCTCTCATTTTTCTCTCTTTTTCTCTGAAATTGTTTAACTGACCATTTCTCTTTAGGATGGTGAGAGAGATAGAGAGAGCAAAGAAGGCAGTATTGAGGATAGTCTACAGGGTGATATTTCATGGCAAATTTGTGTCTTGTTACCGTCTCATTGTACAATTTGATACTAGACCTATCTGCTTACTTTGATCTGATGAATACCTTCCCGAAGTTTACCCTTACCTGTACCAAAGATTTTCACCCCTAATATTGCTATAACAAGCTCAGAGGGTATCTTGATAACATGCACAGAAAACATTTCTTGACTTACCTCCAAAAATCACATATCTAATTCTTGGTTCTAGCCAATAACGAGAGAATAGCTTTATTCTCCCACCTCTAGACTAACCAATCAGCAAGTGGAATTCCTGTAATACAATTCCGCACTCAATTTTGCTTCGTGGCTCCACCCACAGTCATACAGAGAGTAGAGGGTGAGTAGGACTAAAGAAAACAAGTTATCTCATAGCCGCAAACTATGTTTTGGGTTGCCTGTCCTGAGATGGAGGAAGTGTTTCAATAAAAAACAGCATAAATACTACGGATAGCAAACATGAGTAAGGTAAGATTACAAAGTTGGCTAAGTTCAACGAACTGGTAACTTTTATTATAGTAATCAAGTATTTTCAGTATCCTATTTAAAGACAGTTCTGATGCTTCTTGCATGCGCTCCCCCCCAAAATATATTTTGACAGGAAGATAATGCGCGCTGCAACACCCTGTGTGTGATCATCCTGCAAAAGAGTTTTCTTACTAACAAGAGATGGATTAAGGAACCAATAAGAAATAATTACTTGTTTTAATTTACACGGTGGCCAATCTTGAGTTCGTTTTATGTGTGTGTGTGTGTGTGTATATGTATATATATATATATATATATATATATATATATATATATATATATATATATGTATATATATATATATATATATAGTTTGAAAAGAGTCGATATATTAAAATATCTGATTATGCACAAAAGTTAATAATTGTCAAAGCCTAGTGCTATTTTTTTTATTTATTTAATTTAAGTTCTTAATTAGTCTGCACCAAGAAAATGTCTAGGAAAATAGGTCATGTGATTTCACGCTCGCACCATGCCCCCGGCCCATTTCTCCATCACTGCGTCATAATATTTACATACATAATTCTGGTAAAATCACCATTTTGCATGAATTGCCTCAATAACAAGTACCTTTGATGTTATCTCAAAAGGGTTTGTGTAATGATTATGTCTCTCTCTATCTCTCTTTCTCTCTGTGTGTGTGTGTGTGTGTGTGTGTGTGCAGGCATTCCTTTGTGTGTGTGTGTGACAGTGTGTGTTTGATTGTGTTTATGTCATGCTGAACTCAGGGTGCATTGCAACAAGCTAAATAGAATGTTCTGAACAATGTCCTGTGATATGTAGAAAGTGTACAGTTTCAAGGTAGAGGGTTGTGTGTGGCTCCAGAATCAACCCATCCATCTCCTTCTATTTCGTGTTCCCGTGTCAAGAGTTACTTTTCCACACTCGAACGTTTGGGTTGACATGAGGAAAACCCACCATGAATTAATAACACGATAACATTGTCCAACCTTTCCTCTGTTGCTGATAACAGGTTGCCGGTAATGGATTATTCTCAAGCCATGTAAAGTTAGTTATATTTCCCGAGCTTACCCGAGGACAAAACGTGTTGTTTCTATCAAAGATCAACAGTTGGTGTTTCCTTTGACTCTGTAGGATTGAAAGGCACTATAGTGTGATCTTTCTCAAATAACATATTGCCAAACAAACATGGACACAGTGCCAAAGGACCAACCAATCGACATATAAACTTTTCAACCATGGTCAGGAAAAGAGAGTCTAGCCTAGAGAGCCTTGAACCAGTCCCCTGTTGCAATGTCCTGATAAGGAGAGCATGTATCTGGAAAGAGAGATGCTTAGCACATGAACTCTATGGGCAGACCTCGCGGCTGCTGCTCTGTGCTGCCGCCAGGGACAGGAAGTGTGTCATGGCGTTGCGCTGACCTCACCTTTGGAACAAGCTGTCTCTGTTCCCTGGATTGCCTGTCCCACCCTTCTGGGACACACACACACACACACACACACACACACACACAATACTAGCCTTCAACATGCAAGCCCTCAGGATCATCTGGGACACACTGTCTTTCAATGAACAGAAGGGTTGAGCAGCAACAGTTGTCATGGCCTAGTGTTAAACCCCCCATCTGACTGAGAGTGCCTGTACCTCCCACACTCCGGTCCTCAAGGTGGGCCTTAGTTATTGTGTTATGTTTATAATCTTAATCCTAAGGTCTTCCCATATCCCCTTTTCTGCCAACCTACAGTATATTGGTTAATGAAAGAAGTAGACAGGCCTGACATAGCCTGACATATGGATAGTTATGTTGACCTTTTTGCATTGTAATTATGTCCATTGTATTTATTAGTATTGTATGTAAAGCATACGTAGAATGAGTTTCTGGTTAAAACATGTCCCCTCTGTCCATTGTAACTGATGGACGCACTGAGGTCTTCCTAAGGGAAGCCTGAGATATGACAGAGGAAGGGCACGTTTATATTTGGTGCCTGAAAGGCCATCTGGAGCGGAGGCTGAGGGCAGTGAGAACACTTCTGACCTCCACCACACAATGGACGTCTTTGTTGTAAATATTAATACCCAGCCATTTTTGGGGAGGGAAAGTGACAAAGAAAGCAGGGGACCTTTCAGAGGATTTTTTGGTGCGTATGTGTATGTATGTGTGTGTGTGTGTGTGTGTGTGTGTGTGTGTGTGTGTGTGTGTGTGTGTGTGTGTGTGTGTGTTTCCAGCTCTTTGCATCTTCATCTTTAGTGTACGTCTCCAATCTTCCATTCAATTCAGCTTCTGTTCCTTGACGCCTGGCAAACAGGCAAAGGGCAGGGGAGGGGCTTCTCGTCAGAAAGCGCTTCTTTGACTCCAGAACTTCTGGTCTTTTGCACCGGATGGCTAAAAATAAGAACAGGACCCTCTTATGTGTAGCTGATGTCCAGGGGGGCCGTCCCCCGCCGGAACAGGGGATTCAGAGTGCTGGGTGTGTGGGCTGTACTCTTAAACAGACGGTCTGCAGAGAAACCCCTTCACTGGTGAGTCTGGGTGCGTGGTAGTTGTCATATATTTATGTTTTTGCTACAGAGATGAGGTCACAGGTGTCTGTCTCCTAGAAAGTGTGCGTGGAGGCGATTTTCCTAGGGGTTGGGTGGTGACGTGCTGCATGACCAGAGACGACTGAGGCCATACTTTAAGGCCATACAGACCGATAATTGGATGGATGAATTTCCCTGGCTTGCAATTTATGGAATTTTGTAGCCTCTAAGTGAAGATCGAAACCACAGAGACAAAGTTGTTTCGGATATGTGCACTGAAAGTGTGAGTATTGTAGCAGAGTTTAGCTCATTACAACTACCTCCGTATCTGTTTTATCTCATGAATCTAGTTCAAATTATATGGGGGGGGGGGGGTTGAAAAACTGTTCATAATAACGCATTTACTTACTAATTATAGCTGCTGTTTTCCTTCTAAGCAGTCTCAACTCCTGTAACATTTTCACACCAAAGTACCAAACTGAAACACATAGTGGTGCTCTTACCTGACTGCTCGACATGTTTAATGGGTACAAGATTGTGGCATTAACAGGAATAATTTTGGCCATCACTGTGGTGCAAAAAATGCCTTCAGAGGTTTTCCTTTGAAATATAACTCCCCCTAACTAAATGTAATGTGCTCTGCTGGTCTAGTGCTCATTTGCGTTACATTTCGACAATTTGTCGATAAATAACATGCTAAAAATCCTTTGCCTAATGCTGTGAAAAGATATCCTCATGGAAAGAGCAGAGCTGCTGCTCCCCACCAGGAGAAATGAAGACTTGTTTTGTAGTTGTGGAATGCTTTATCACTGTCTGGCTATGATTGCATGCTGTGGACAGTGGTGCAGCCTTGATTGTTTCCTAAACAGGAGACATGCTGAAAGCCTGCAGCCCCCTCTGTTTATCTGACCGGCCACAGCACCACAGTCGGCTGCCCGTAGGTTAATGAGTTGCTCTATTTAAACCTGGTGGCCAGACTGTGCGATAGGCAAACTGCTCTGTGGTCCCGGCTGTCTATGTGCTGGGGGCCCTGTCTCTGTCTGTGTGGGTCCTTACAAGACATGCGGTCTCTTTATTTAAGGAGGGAAGGAGTACCGGACGGGTGTAGAGAAAGGGGAGAGGCTCGATTCAGAGAGAGATCGTTGATTTGAAGGCTATGCCGTGTGAGTGGATCTGAGGCAAGCTCTTGATTGTTGGCCTGTTGTTCTCTCGGTCAACCTATGTTGCGCTGTCAGTGGCATCCCAGTGAACAGGGCTGGCAGAGGGGCTGGCAGCCTGGCAGCCTGGCAAGCAGCTATCCAAGCACAATGCAGTCTTAGCGGCAGGTCACCCTGAGGAGAGAATAGAGAAGTGAGCAAACAGACTTTCAGTGTCGAGGAAAAGCACACGCCATCTGAACAAGAGTCCTTTATATCAGTGTGACCAATGAAAAAACTCGTTCCGAAGAGGTGAATGTAATGAACATTAAAAAGCTCTACTTTTTTTGGTGTGTGTGTGTGTGTGTCGGGGGGGGGGGGGGGGGGGGCGGGGTTCTGTTTGTGAGTGACGTTGCAAGACTGAGCTCAGGTTTTCACATGCATATTTCGCCCCCGCATCTCTTCATGCATGAAACATACTAAGCTATCCTTTTACCCCCTTTAGTCTGCGGGGGTCTTATGTTCAAAGACCTGGGGTTTAGCAAGATTATGTGGCTGTGTGTTTGTGTGTGTGATTGTGTGACTTTGTGTGTGCTTGTCTGTGTGCTGGAGAGTTGTTGGGAAACAAAGACGGTCTTCGGGCGGGAACCTATGGGATTACTAAAACACTGTTACACAACCAGAGATAAAACAATGTTTTTTAAATACAGTATGACCACATACACCATTCACTCTCTCTCTTTCACTCACATTTATGTTCACACACAAACATAACCACTCTCACACAAATATTCAGAATAACAGAGCAGTACTCAAGCTAAACCCTGAGGCTTGTTTCCCTCAACTATCAACTATGTACGGGTTTGACAGCGCTAAGCTCCTGTCAGTCCATGAAGGCCCTAACTCCTAGTACTGTGGGACTTTTTAAAGCTTTTGGTTTGTAACACACCTTGTATTTTGTCCTCTCTTCCTTCCTTTCTCCCTGTCTCTGTCTCTGTCTGTCTATCTATCTATCTATCTATCTATCTATCTATCTATCTATCTATCTATCTATCTATCTATCCATCTATCCATCTATCCATCTATCCATCTATCCATCTATCCATCTATCCATCTATCCATCTATCCATCTATCCATCTATCCATCTATCCATCTATCCATCCATCCATCCATCCATCCATCTGGCAGACTGCAAAGGGGGAACCCCATGTCTTCAAGGAGAAGACGTTCAAAAAGAAGCGGCAGTGTGCCGTGTGTCGACAGGGTGTGGACCACGTGGGCTCCTTCTGCCGAGGTGAGCCCTTCTGCTTTCTTCATCCTCGACTCTAGCAGACCTCAGACTCCATGGTGCCTTGAAGATCCCAGTCCCCTCCGAGTCTGTCTCACTTCATATGTATCTTAGCTATTGGCCTAAAGAGAACCAGACATAAGAGTGTGTAGTAGATTGAGAATACAAGTCGTTTTATTCAAATATATTATGATTTTCTTCTTATTCCCCATTTTCCCCTTCCCGCCTATCCCTGGTCCTTTTTTTCTCTCTCAGTGTGCAAGACAGCCACTCACAGGAAATGTGAGGCAAAGGTAAGACCCTGTTTTGTCTCTCCGTTGCCTGCTCATTAAACTCATGTTCACAGTGGGATTGGCCTGAGGTCTGCTGTTCTCGTCTCTGAGGACCCTGTCCATACAGTGCACACTGTTTGGCTCCAAGTCCGGCTGCCAGCTCGTTGCATTAGGTTATAATTCCTCCACCTCCATGCAATGTTGACACTACTGGGAATATTTAATGCAGAATTCCATATTGGGGCCAGCCAACAACGGTTTACAGATTCTAGAGTTTGGGCTGCGAGGGGACGATTTTCTTTACCCCCGTCCAAGCAAGACGTGTAGCTAGCGGCTCGGAGGGTTAAGAGAGACACCTTAGTCCAACTTTAAGTGTCGGCGTCTAAGTTTTCCGTCTCCGTGAAGGCTGCTCTGTTCCATTTCTCGGGGCGAGCAGCGGACGCGCCCGCCACGCCCAGACCCCGCGCTGCTCCGTCTACTGACTCACTGAAAGAGTCATTGATGGCAGAGATGGGGGGGGAATAGAGGGCTGGAGTGGGTGAATGCCAGCCATAACCCTGGGGTGAGGAGGGTGAGGTGGGGGTTGGGGTCTTGGCAGTTGGAATGGTGGTGGGCGCCAGGCATCCCGGGCCAGGACATGTGGCAGAGAAAGCCGCCCTGCAGCCTCGTTCAACCGCAATCCCTCCGTCTTCTCCTTTATCTGAGAAGAGAGGCCAGAGGTGGAGAGGGAGAATGAAAGGATGGCTTTGATTGGAGAGAATCCATAAAACAAGACAGGCTCGAGAGATTGGCCACACCAGCTGCTACATGGATGTGTGAGTTGATTGTGCAGTCGTATTATTATTACCTTTGTTCGGGAAAGTTTCTTTTCATTCTAAACGGATTCTTTTGGACCCCAGTAAGTTTCAAAATGTAATTGTTTGAATGCACTGTTTAATTATAGCGCGTCTATTCATGCTGTCTGATAGTCCTTAAACTGTTGTCTTGACGTTGATTGGTGGCTAACCAGTGATAGCCATCAGAGCTGCCCAGGAAGGGAGAGGTCTGTCTCGGCTGGGAGGGCGTGGGAGTCTGGCCATCTCAACTGTTATCTAGCCTCATACGAGGCTGACCTGTTCCCTGGGAGGTTAATCTGGATTTGGAAGTACAGAACACCACCCCTCCCTCCATTTTCAGCCCAGGCCGACTTTAGTGTGGGAGAAAAAAATTGAGAGAGGGAGAGAGAGAGAGAGAGAGAGAGAGAGAGAGAGAGAGAGAGAGGGGGGGGGGGGGGGGGGGGGAGGAGGAGGGAGGGAGGGAGGGAGGGAGGGAGGGAGAGAGAGAGAGAGAGAGAGAGAGAGAGAGAGAGAGAGAGAGAGAGAGAGAGAGAGAGAGAGAGAGAGAGAGAGAGAGAGAGAGAGAGAGAGAGAGAGAGAGAGAGATATGGAGAGATTTTTCTGTTTGGTGTTGTTGACCAGATGTTTCTGGCTACAAGGTGCTTTGTGCCATCAGGTCAAGTTTTTTTTTCCGTCCCTTTGCTGTTTGTTTTTAAACGTTACCTTGAAACTCCTCGTTAAATTTGACAACACCTCCGCCATCCCCTGTGAGGGCCTAACAGTTCCTACATCGTGTGTGCGCACATCTGGAGTCTTCCTTGCTCCGTGGGCCATCTGTAAACTATTGTGTTTTCATCAGCGTTCTATTTACATCTCGGTCAGACAAATGTTGCCGTGAGCCCGATGACAAACGGTCTGCTCCCACCACGCACCGTCTCATGGGCCGTCAGAGATCCGCTCCATCTCCCCGGGAAAAACCCCTAGTGGCTCAGATTCCCAAGAAAGACGCGTTTCCGGAAAACAGGAAGGAACGAGAAGAAAAGAACACAGTTCTGCCTGCTGAATCTCTACCCTGTTGTTTTCTTGTATTGTATTTCAGTATCCGTCGTTTTCTCACTCTAGGGATATTGTACACCATCAAGGTTGACGACCTCCAGCTGTCCCAGCTCTGGCTTATAGTAAAGAGCTCCACTTAAAGGACAGGCTTACACACACAGTGAGAAATATGCACACACACACGCAAGCACACACACGCACACACACACCCATGTCCAAAAACTTGACTTTATTTCACTGTGATCTCAGCAAACAGTACCTTCTTATCTGTGAACTGCAGTGGAAAATTTGGTCCACAGGGAACAGAGGATCTGGTGTTTGTTGAGGGAGGGCTGTGGTGAACGGAGGAGTGGGGGGCTGCGGGATTAAGGGTCAGGGAATGTTACCCATGACAGGCCGACTGCCTTGCATGGCTGCCCAATAAGGCAGGAAGAGGCATTTCCGCTATTTTGGGAAAAATAGCAGGGAAATATGCCCCCCACTATTATCAATCTCCTGGGCAATGTCCAGAGGAAAACTGATAGGCTGGTAGGCCTGGTTTTGGTCTTATCAGTGAATACACAGGCCTTTGGGCTACTATGTAGGTGAATGGTTTGGTGTAGCACTAAGTTGCTATACCAGGTGGCTCAGTGTTCTTACCACTTATCAATCTAGCTGTCCACATTGTGTGCTTCCTTCAATTCACTATCTCATTTAGCACCAAGTTGCATTTCCTGGACCCAGTGATTTACAGAAGATGAAAGGAGGTCGAGAAGATTGGGAGGAGGGATCGTGTATTTCCACTTTAAAATATAAGGTCTGTTTTGCGGGGGCAGGTTAGACTCTACAAGATCAGAATGTACAGCAGGCGTAGAGAGACAGGAAATGGAGGAGGGTACAGCGCCACGTAAACCCCTGGCTGTTTTCCTAACCCTTTCATCAGCGCAGCTCTGACCCAGCATCCCCAAGCTTACTATCAGACAGGAGCATGGCGTGAAATCACTTCCTGGTTCAAACTGTAATGTCAATATGGCCCCTGCTGTATTATGTTTGTGGTACGCTCTTAGTACCAAGTAATACAGCAAGGAATTGGGGCGCAGTTTTGTGCACTTTAAACCCCTAGTTGCTGCCATAGATAAAGGTTTCGGAATGAAACCTTTGTTAATGTTATCAGGTTTTTGTTTTTATTTTTTGGTGAAAATTCCGATCAGAAAACACCAGACCACCCCAAATACTTCTAGTGTGACTATTGCCCATCCCCTGAGTGTACACATCTAATTTCTACTGTTTATGCCTACTGTCCATGAATCCCTGGATGAAACAGATATTTCAGATATTTAGACTAAAAAGCATTGCAAATAGGGCACTTGGTTCATAGGCTTCAATGGCAGCGTTGGACTGGGACGTGGTGGGACGTTTTGAGTTCAGGGTGCAGGTTCAGCAACTCGGTGCGCTGCTCGATGGTCTGCTCCGGCGCTGGCCGTGAGTCGAGACAGACTGTGAATGAGTAAGTTAATCAGAGCGATGATGATCTTGGTTAAAACCATAAGCGTGACAGCTAGCTTAACAGAGTAAGGGGCTGGAGGAGGGGCAGGGTGTTTTGGCAGACTGGCCATGTGGAGCAGCCAGGGGGAATAAGCCAGGATAATTGGCCATTGGAACCGCTGTGTCTGCATGCAGGCTCAGCTCGACAGGAAGGAGTCTCACTATTCGACGACCATTTCAAGAATGTCCCTTCTGTCTCCGCTTCCCTTCCCTTTTCTTCTTCATTTATATGTCACATTCTGTCTGGTCCTCTCCTATTAAACCAGCACAGAACATCCCATCCGGGTTAATTGGTGAATGTGGAAAGACTCCAACTACTGGCTTGAGTTGAAAGCGCATTTCCTGTATTTTGGAAAGTTTAACGGGGTGTTAAATCAAGCGATCCTAAGATCAGGGTCATATATTTAGATGTCTCGTTCTTCTAAAGGTGGGCACGCCCCGTCCCTCCATTGTCTTTGCAAAGAATGTATGTTCAGCATAAGATTCCGAGATACCAGAATACAGACGTTTCCTATCAGTAATAGATGGGATGGATGGACACAGTTGCAGAGCAGAGGGGTGGGACAAGGGAACGTTTTGGCCTATATAACTGGCTGATGTCGGTTCACAGGGGATTTTCCATTGTTGATTTCTCCCAATCTCGCCTGGCTGATGGGCCCTTGCTCTGTTTATTTACCAACGTTTATTTTTGTCCTGCTTTACTTCTCCAGTACTTGTTTGGCTTTGAAGTAGGAGAGCCGCAGTGGGAGGATGGTTGCGTGTGTGTGTGAGTGAGTGTGTGAGTGTGGGTGTGTGTGTCCGTGTGTACATCTTGTTGTGGTAACATGTTGACTATAGCTCCACAACAGGGAGATGCGAACCGACTGAGTCATTACAGATACCGTGGGGACCCATGTGACCTCTGTTCCAATATGTCTGTCCTCCCTTAGTCGGTGGCCTACACTAGAGGAGGGCCAGGCAGAGAAGAGCCGGAAAGGAAAGTTTGGGGTTGAAAGAAAGGACACAGCCTAGAAGAATTGACAGCGACTGAGGAGAAAGTGCAGTGAGGGCATGCCGAATTGGATTTGTTTCTGGTAGAGGACTTCTGGAAAGAGTAAAGAAAGCCAAAGGATGGATAGATATTATTCCTCTAGCTGACCTTGGCCTTGGAGCTCACCTTGGTTTGCTGGTATCTGGTTTTCTTACGGCCCTCCTCCCAGCTCACCTTGTAGTGATTAAAGGGCATTAGGCCTGTCTCCAGAGGGATCCTGTTCCACCTTAGTAGATATGATGATCTAGGGGGTTGCCAATTCAAGGCTCAGAAACTGTTCATGTTCCTCACCCAAACCAAGTTCAAATGTGCCCTACCTGAACCCCCTGCTGTGGGGGCCCAGCTGATTTACATTTTCACCCTGGCCTTCTGCACTCGTGGATGTTCCAGCCCCAATGGACAGGGACACCAGGGTTGCATTCCATTTTAATTTAGCATCCCCCCTCTCTCCCTCCCTTCTTCCCTTGAGGAGTGTGGTCACTCCAGTGACACTTCTGTGACATTATCACAAGGGAGTCTTTATCAAAGATGAGGGAGCGATACAGAGACTTTTCTAGGAATATTATATAAAAAACTTCTAATTATCATCAGTAACTGTGGAGCAGAACAGGTGCTTCTTAAACAATTTAGAAGGTTACTTTACCATGTTAGAATTGACAAATAACTAAAGACTTCCAGATAAGTTTTTGGGTGCGATGCCATGCATACATTTTTACGGTCAGCTTTCTGTTTAATGATTGATTTTGTTCACTTAGTATCAGTGTGAAAACACAATTTCATTGAGAACAGACCGAACTAAAGTTTAGGATCTATGCATCTTGGTAATCAACCAATCAAAAAACACCACACGATATCCCCTCACTCTGAAGTGTTTTTGGTAGACTTGGTGATAATGGAGGGAGGAAGGCCCCCTTTGCCTGCATTAAAATTGGTTGGAATCTCTCTTTAGCTCAGAGGGACTTTGTTGTTTTTGGGTATAACCTTTCTTCTATAAAGGAAAAGGAGGGTTCAGAAGGGAGCGTTTCAGCAGAATG
Organism: Aplochiton taeniatus; assembly: GCA_017639675.1. Lineage (NCBI taxonomy): Eukaryota > Metazoa > Chordata > Actinopteri > Galaxiiformes > Galaxiidae > Aplochiton > Aplochiton taeniatus. The sequence goes on along the minus strand of CM030174.1, from coordinate 22,145,298 downwards.
GAATGCAACCCAGTACTGGCTCAACAGAACTGGCTGCCGAGCCTAGATAGCCCCTCGGAACCTAAAGTTAGTCCTTGTCCTCTTGAAATATTGTGACCCATGTCAATGGGATAGGCTTTACAACAAGGCATTCTCTGGATCCTTAACCAGGAGGATATTCCCGGGCTAGTGTTGGAGAATATAGTTGAAGCTGCAGAGGGAGCCGTGTGTAGAGGCTGTCTAGTAAATATTTGGTTCTTGAGGGAAGGCAGGTGTAGAACAGACTAATTTCTGGGGTGCACCAACATGACATCACCGACGGTCTGGTCAGGGCCCCTCACTCTGATGAGGAAAGCACAAGGTAATACTTAGCGTCTCCTTTCAAAGCTGATTCGCCCACCCTCTATCTCCCCCACATCTATTTCAGCTAGCCCACTTACACCTTTTAGTATCAAAAGAAGCAGAGATGATGAGGACAGGATGAAAGTGGGCCTCTTTAGTTCTATATTGCACCTGATTATCACTCACAGTATTCCCCCCTCCTTAGTTTCCCTTTCTACCTCGCCTTCTCACACACACACAGTCTCTCTCTCTCTCTCACTCACTCACTCACTCACTCACTCACTCACTCACTCCCACACTCACCCCCACACTCACTCACACACACACACCTGACAACGCTGTACATAGAGTGCTGCTTTTCTGTCTCCATGAATCTCCCTGCGTAACTCCCTGTCCCTCCGTCACACACACACACACACACACACACACACACACACACACACACACACACACACACACGTACGTGCACACACACACGGACGCGGACACATGCGTTCTAGCCCTAACAACATACCATGGCTGCTACCTCATCCATCCTTTAGCTCTCAGACTGGCTCTCTAACCCATGGCTCTGAACCCATGCGTTGAGAGTATGTGCATTAGCCATGCTCCTTGGCTTTGATGGATCAAAGCTTCCTAGCAGGCAAACAGGAGCTGAGGCCCCAACCAAAGGAGCAGGAGAGAGGGGTCAGCACCCTGAGCCTTCCCACCTGGTGAATGGGGAGGAGGGAGGTGTTGCCATGAAAGGATGGATGGCTTGGGAGGGAAAAAGGAGTCGGGAAAGCAAAAGAGGGGTGTGAGAGAAAGAAAAGCGGCAACATAGGCAAAGCGAAAGGGGGAAAGGGATACAGAAGCCAAACTGAGATTGGTTTGAAAACGTTTTATTGGGTTTAAAAGAGAGAACGGGCTGGAGTTGGGCGACGCGTTGACAGGAAGCTTGTGCGTAACCGTTGGCCATGTAAATGGAATTTGCTGTGTTTGTTCTGGCTTAATGTGCCCTTGTTGCTGGCCCCCTCACTCCCGTACAGGACAGGAAGGGAGGCAGGGACGGAGGGAGGCAGGGAGGGAGGGAGGGTGGGATGATGGTGGGACAAGACAGGGGCACTTTAGAAAAGAGCCGGACTGATAAAGAAAGAGTTTGATAGTGAGATGGGGAACATCAGAGAACATGGATACTGCCTGGGTTAACTCTGTCTGTGGTTTGATACTTTAATCATGCTTTTCCAGTGCAGCCCAAACCACATCATATGATTCTATGTATGTTGAGTGTTCATTCAATCTTCCTAGTCATGTTTAAAGCTTTTTAAGCCTGTTACAGATTTGAGGGGCACAGATTTAAGGGAGGCTTGTGCGCACACACACAGGCACACACACACACGCACAGCACTCTTAGGAGACACACCCCTTGCTCAAGGCCTGTGTAACTTCCTTCTGTTCACAATGAGGTATACACAAGCCCCTGCCCTTTCCTGTAGCCAAACAAACATGCCAAACAGGGCTGGAGAGTGGAAACATGGCCCAGGCACACATTCTGCCTCTGGTGTGTGTGTGTGTGTGTGTGTGTGTGTGTGTGTGTGTGTGTGTGTGTGTGTGAGAGAGTGTGTGTGAGAGTGTGTGTGAGAGTGTGTGTGTGTGTGTGTGTGTGTGTGTGTGTGTGTGTGTGTGTGTGTGTGAGCCCCCCCTGTTACGTAAGCATGGGTCTGCTCACCACACCCCGACCCAACCAGCTGCTGTTCCTGCTGTCTTCCTTTGGTCATGGGGCTTTGAGCTACAGGGCCACAATGCACTTGGAAATGGGATGTCAGGCCACTGTGTGTGCGTGTGTGTGTGTGTGTGTGTGCGTGTGTGCGTGTGTGTGTGTGCGTGTGTGCACGCGTGTGTGCGCGCAGGTGCGTGCGTGTGTGACGGAGGGACAGGGAGTTACGCAGGGAGATTCATGGAGACAGAAAAGCAGCACTCTATGTACGGCGTTGTCAGGATGTCTCTCTGAACTGAAATCTCTAAAGCAGTGCATGACAGACCAGTGTGTTTGTGACCGTTGCCCCTGGTGTGCCTCGTGATTAAGTGAACATGGTCTCAGGCCACACGATGGATCCGTTCTGACTGACATCAAAGGGCAGATTGTTAAATGTTAAACCCCTTGACAGTTTAAAGGGTGTTGTTGTCTTTCGCGGTCAGAGATAGCTGGGCCTCCTCTTTTCTATTTGCCCTTTCTGGTCTAGAACCCACATCAAAGGTCCTTTCTGCGTCTCCGGATGCTTTGGGGGTTTTCTATGATCCTGCCAAACCACATGGCGCTGTACTGGACTGATCATGGACCTGTTCGGGGAATGACAACTAGATCCGTTTGGATCGAGGTCCTGTTTGCGGCACAGTTTGACGAGGCTGTGTGATATTTGACAGGAAGCGTATGCATGATGTACTTACTATTCTAATCAGGTGGAGGTCTTCATGGTATGCTCCGGTCTGTCTTATCGTGGTTATTTTTCTTCCTTTATCTTTCTGTCGAAGGACGCATTTCCTTTTACTCATCTCCCGGCCTGACCCATACACCACTCCCTTGCCCTTTTCCTTGAGGGGAAATAAAACTATGGAGAGAAAAAAACTGAATGGATGGCCTTGTAGAGATTTGTGTGTGTGAGTTGAATCGGGTGTTTTTGGTTGGGGGTTTGTGTTTCCAGTTGGAGTTATGGTTTGTTTGTATTTCTCTTGCAGGTGACCTCAGCGTGTATTCCTGCACCTGCCCATGATCTGGTGAGACGACATCCCATTTCCTTCTGCGTCAGATCGTTTCCCATCTTCACTTGCCTTGACACAATCACCTCTGTTGTACTGTACTGGGCCGAGCTGTGCCTCGTCTGCGTTGCATTAATGGAAGACTACCCCGGGTCTGAAACCTAGAGTATCTACTGCGGCGGTAGACATATAGTGCGCCAGGTTTATTTGTGGAGCAGAGTGAGGTCTACGAAAGCCGGGTTCCAGAGGAAGTAGTAATGTTTGTCCATTAGGAAGTCTGTTTGTTGAATTAACTCCACATCCACTTCTCTCCCCCCCCCACCTGCTCTCCTCTCATCCCCCTCTCCTCTTCTTCACCCAGCAGCGCAGAGGGACCGATCCGGCGCGACACGTCCAGCACCTGGTGAGTGGTTCACCAGATGCTCGTTCTCCTCCATCCTCCCCTCCTCCCCTTTTGCTGCCTGATCCAGGTGCATGGTTTCCATCTCAAAGTATGAAGGTCAAACATGTCTGTGGTGGAATACTTTATAGCGAAATATATACGAGTTGGGTACGGCTCAAGAAACAAATGCTGCATGTATTTATACAGTACCAGGAAAAGACTGAAATACCACGTGGCGTTACCCTCTACAAAAAATATGATTCCTCTTAAATGTGATTTATATATTGGCCAGTGTTGCCTTTTGAGCACTACATGTCTAACACAGCAGATCTATCACGTTTATGGACATGTGAAGTCCATCTTAAAGGCAGTGTCCGTGCTTTTTTCTGTCCATAGGGCTCCACCAAGTCTTTGACCTACACCAAACAGAGGAATACACTCCCCAGGTATAGTGCATCTCTTAGTTGCTGATTTTTTTTTTTTTTTTGTTAAGAGCGGTTTGATTTGAATAATCCGATCATAAACATACAACTGCTTCTGCAAAGTAGGTTATCATTGGAAGCCACCAGTTAAAAAAGATTTGTTTTATCCACTGACACGAGATGCAGTCAGAATTAGCTAGTTGGAAAAAAGGAATAGTAAACAACAGGTTGTCGATATACGTTGGCTTTTATGGCCCTCGCTGGAAACTGTAACACCAGGAAGAAATGGAATATCTGGAATTATTTTAATACAGATGAAAAGACAGGAACAATACGTAAAAATTACGAAGATGTCATCATTTTATTTATTTGACATTTTAACATTTTAGTCAATGTTTCAGAATCAGAATGATATGACCAAAATCGGACACAATTTAAAGGACATTTCAGTCAAAATACTAAAATATGATTAGGTTATGATCAAATCAAAAAAACTAAATAAAAACTGTTTTAAGGTTGGGTTTTTTCTCAAAAGCCGTCGTCATTGAACATCGGCACTAACATAAGCAGCTGTGGGACTGCCCATCTTTAATAAGTGATAGGTGTTCTTCCGGTTCTTTGAGCAGGAGCTTCAGTGTAGACCGCGTGATGGAGCGTGTGATGGAGCGCCACTACGACTTTGACCTCACCTACATCACCGAGCGGATCATCTCCGTGTTCTTCCCTCCTCTGCTGGAGGAGCAGAGGTACCGCCTCAACCTCAAGGAGGTGGCGGCCATGCTCAAGTCCAAACACCAGGACAAGTTCCTGGTGAGTCAAAGAACCCTCGTATCCTGGAGACAAGATGGGTGTCTTTCAGAAATCTCAAGTCCCTATTGTTTTTTCGTAAAGTATTTTACAAGATGTTACACTTGACTGAGTGATTTATTCAGATGATGTGTTTAATAAGGTATTTGTGACCAAATGGCAGTGACTCATAATACGTTAACCTGCCATGAGCTAGCCTGGTTATTACAGAGCAGTGGTGCCTGGTGTTACTGCTGGGACGGGAATAGTGAAAGTGATACGTTGGATTTGTCTTTCAATTTCAGCTCTTCAACCTCTCTGAAAGGCGCCACGACATCAGTAGGCTTAATCCAAAGGTAAACATAATCATCCCGCGTTGAATGATTCTCCAACATCCCTTTCCCAGGCACCCCATACCGTAAAACATGTGCCTGAATAGCTTGCTGTGTTTACAGCAATGTTTTACTGAAGGGCACTGTGTCCGGCTAAGGAATGGATAAAATGTAATTAAATCACACTGTGGCTTGGTATAATGTAACAAAGTGCCACGGTCTAGATGATTCTGTCTTTTTGTGTCCAATCCTCTCTCTTTCGTATCCCTCTCTCTGCCTCTCGCATTCCATCCAACTCTCTCCCCTGACCCCAGGTCCATGACTTTGGCTGGCCTGACCTCCACGCCCCTCCGCTGGACAAGATCTGTGCCATGTGTAAGGCCATGGAGACGTGGCTGACTTCTGACCCACAGCACGTGGTGGTCCTGCACTGCAAGGTCAGGGTTCAGGGGTCGAGACCTGGGACCATGGCGTGACCGAGCCACTCGCAGGCTGGGTGGGGTCTAATGATTTAAAGTGGTCTAAAGGAGCCATCTTATTTGGTTTGCATAGAGCCCTATGATAAAACCAGACCTGTAAAATGTATGTGCTTTGATGGGGACTTTGAATAAGTTTAAATATGAAATGGCAAATGAATCCCCTAACAGTAAGACTTGCGATAAGTATAGGCTGGTGTCTATTTGATTTGAAGTCGTGGTATGTTAACATGGAGAATCAGTAGGGGTCACCTGGGGAATTTCAAATGGAATGCTTGTGGAATGCCTCAGGAGGCGAGGAGTGGCTCAAGGGGAAAAAAACATACACCGCAGGGTACATTTTAATTTGCTTTTTGAAATTTGGAAAGTATTGTCCTCTCCTTAAAGTCCAACATGAAAAACATGGAAGTGTTATTTGGTAATCAGTCTCATTCACCCAGAGCTCGGATATCAGTTGCTATTGTGCGACTGTTGTGCTGATGCTAATTGTGTTCTTCTTGCAGGGAAACAAAGGTAAAACAGGAGTAATCATAGCAGCCTACATGCACTACAGCAAGATTTCTGCAGGGTAAGTTTGAGCCAGCCAAAGCCCCAGTTTCCATTCTGACAGTGTTTTTAATCCACAAGCAATGGAAACTGGCCTGTCCTGTGGCTTATGCCAGCTGTATCATATCCATGTACTTCTGGCACCTAAAGGGGCCGGGTTCTGGGCTCCTGATGGAAATTTTTTCTCTGATGCGTGTGATTGTGTGTGTGCTTTTGTGCACATGTGCTTGTGTTTGTGTGTAACAGGGCAGACCAGGCCCTGAGCACTCTGGCTATGAGGAAGTTCTGTGAAGATAAGGTTTCCTCAGCCCTCCAGCCGTCCCAAAACAGGTGAGGTGAACTATATACTTCATCTATCGGCCTTTCAACTTCTTGCCATTTTGGATGGATTTTTGGCGAGTCGGCATTCTTATAACCACACTTTCTCGTGGCAGACTGGCTCACTGATGTCTCTCTCTTTCTCTTTCCCCATTTTCTCATCTCTCCTAGGTATATTTATTACTTTGGAGGCCTCCTTTCTGGGGCAATCAAAATGAACAGCAGTCCTCTTTTCCTCCACCAAGTCCTCATCCCGTCGCTCCCCAACTTCCAGGGTGAAGGAGGTACGTGTGTGTGTGGGCGGGCTTCAGGGTACTTTCCCTTGTTTGTGTGCTTATGCTACTCTCTGCCTGTAAGCCAGATGCTAGTCTACAGCCTGTCTTGGCATGACGTTCTAAGATAGCTGAATGTTTGTGTTTTCCTGTTGCTCATCGCCACCCTCCACCCCCACACCAGCCTGTTTATCTTTAATCCGACGATAAAGTACAGGACGGGGGGAGGCGGTCAGCACATTCCTCTGTCCAGCTCTTTTATTGTATTATTGTATTTGTTGTGTTTCTCTCTTTTCTTTCTCTATTCTACCCCCCCCCCCCACACCCACCACCCACTCTCTCTCAGGTTACTATCCTTTCCTGAAGATCTACCAGTCCATGCAGCTGGTCTACACCTCTGGCATATAGTGAGTCATCATCTTGTTCTGTCCTTACACCTAGAAACAAGCCAGATATCCAATACCCATACAGTACCTTATGCCTGTGTTACTGCCCATCCAGCAAACTATTTTGATGTTCTATGCTTGTGTATACTGTGTTGTCTATAGTGACTTGCAGGGATCTGGGGGTCGGAGGCTGTGTGTGACCATCGAACCTGCACTGCTGCTCAAGGGAGATATTATGGTGAGGCAGTCTGACTGACACAGAACAGGGACAAATGAAACAATATCAAGACATGAGCAAGTAGTAGTAGTCTTTTGTAAACAATCACATTTATGAACGGAGTCTTTGTGTATCGGTTGCGTACAAACTCAAAACGACGAGGATGAACAAAAATATACTGTCACAGAGTCTGTCTCTCCTCCTTCGGAACCAGCTTGTTGTTCTTATTTGAAGCAACACAAAGTCTTCAAAACATAATTTTCCAGTGGGTACAAGTCTTAGCAAAGTCAAATGCAATGCCGAGAAAGTAACTAATATGTCTCTCTGGTGCCCCCTTCAGGTGAAATGCTACCACAGGAGAGTCCAGAGTGCAGACAGAGACGTGGTGTTCAGACTGCAGTTCCATACCTGCACCATCCACGGAGCCCAGCTCTGGTTTGGCAAAGGAGAGCTGGACCAGGCATGCACTGGTGTGTAGGCCTCTTAGAAAAGCTTCAGCGTTAGCAAAAGGCAATGTCTGAAAACTACATTGTTATGTTTTTGAGATTTGAAAAAAAAATTGGTTGCATTTGGCTGCAGTGGAGTAAATAAATGAAATTACTTAACCAAATACTGGCTGAAAGAGGTTCCAGGACAGAATATGAAACAGAACCATCTATCTAGTTAAGGGATGCTTATTTGAGTCTACATCTACAGACTGGACTCTTCCTTTGTTTGGGTTGATAGCAATCTATCCCACTTGTTTAATACGCCCATCCCATTGGTCTAATTTACTTTTTCTTTTTTTTCTTTATACAATTGGTGGTAACAACTCTCTTGAGGAGGGCTGAGATGCATGGAGTATGTGTTTCGTAACGACCCCTCAAAGTATGTTAAGAAAGTTCTGAATAGCTGTCAGTCCAGCGGTTAACTCTATAATGAACACTCTCATTTCCTCATTTCCTCAGTACTTATTAGCTGTCAGATTAGTTCCAGCTGAAACTCTGTGCCGTCCAATTGAAAAGTCACAGGGAGACACTGTTCACCACTGTATATGGTAGTCATTACATCCTTTAGCCTAAACAAGGCCTTCGAAATATATACAATCTTGAACAGTCAATTTATTTGCCTTTGGATAATGGGGAAATTCACATATGGACTGCATTGGGCTAGAAGATGAGGATGACCAGATGCCGCTGTTGAGGTTAAGCTGCAGTGGGTGACCTTTTAATGATATGATCTCACTGTAGTGGTTGCGCACACAGGTCGGGTTTGACACTGTCGTCACTGTTGGGAATCACCCGTTTATTAATCAAAAATTCACAGTCAGAAGAAACAGGTCAGGAAAAGGTTGCTGCTTCTCCATAAACTCATATGGTTGGACTGCTTCCCTCTGGCGTCATACAGCTCTTTCTCTGGATGTCCAGCCTTACTGCAACAAAACTAACACCCATGAATAACGGTCCTCCAACTAGTCATCAGATTGAACCCACCTGTTGCAAACCCATGATCTGCCAGAGGAATGTCTCCCCACCATGGTCCTACAGCACCCTCTGCTTGACAAATGCGGTCACAACCCTGACAGTACCAACCCATTTCCCTTGTCCGTACACATTACCTCACAGTCTACCTCCCCCACTCGCTGTGACCACCAACGGTCCATGACACTTGGCAAGTAATTTTGAGTTAGAAGTGGGCAATAATTTAAGGACCTTCTATCCCGGTGCAAACTGTCTATTTTAGAGTCTAGTTCCCCTATCATAGCGACACTTATGCTGCTCCTGGGATTGCTGCAAATGTCCTCCTGAGGGCCTATGCAGTTAGTTCAGCTTTTTCCAAGACATACAGAATTTTTGCTCTTACTAGACCCCCCAGACTTCCAGTTTTCCTTAACTTGGTCTATAACCTCTCAGGGTTTCTGCCTGTACAATAACTCAAATGGGGAAAACCCAGTGGAAGCCTGGGCAACTTCTCTCACACCAAACAACAGGGAATTTGGTATTTATGCCAATTACAACTATCTTTATGTACAGATCATGGTTGTAAGCCATTTATTGAAGTGCTTATAGCGCCGAATTGCAGAAATTCCAAATAAACGTTTAGCTCCTTTAGTGTACGTGACAAAACATTCGTGCCCTGGTCAGTGGAAATTGTTTAAGGAATTCTCACTACGGCGATGCTGAAATATTGCGCCACAGCAATGCCTCTGGGTACCGGCTTGTGTAATCAATGATGACTATAACAAAGAAATAGCACTGTGCACTTAGGTCTAATTGCCCAATGATATCCATGCCAATCCGCTTGAATGGCACGTCAGTCTGCAGAAGAGGGCCCAAAGGGGCCTTTGGAATTGCCAGGGGATTCCATAGCTAACACTCCAAGCAGGACAATTGCATAAATCCAAAATCCAATAGAGCCAGGTGTGTTCCCCTTTGAGACCTTACTGAAATGCGGTACGTCGCCCCTGGATCGGGGAAGGGCTAAGGGCCTCTGGCACCGGTTGCTCCGCCTGACGGTCACTCTGCAGCCTGCGAGACGCTAGAACAGGCGATGGCCGAGGTGACACCGCCAGCTCCAGCATCGCCCATGGCCCCAACTTCTCTGCTCTGTTGTAGGCCTCGGCTTGGAACCGGCACAGATGGGTTTAACCTGAACCATTCCCGAAATGACCTGACCATGGCCACATAATTGCTGGCCTCAGACTCGGGCATGCTGTGGGCAGCCAGCTGGGCCTCCCCCATTGGAGATGGCAGGCCCATTCCTCCTTGGGCTACCGGCATGTCCCGAACGTTACCCCAAATGTGGCGAGGAAGGCTTCCGGATCGTCCGCCTCCCGCATGTTGTGCAGCTGAATGTGTGGGCGCAGAGTGCGTCTTTCGCTGCCTCCCCTTCTAGGATTCATGTAAGCAGCTTCCGATTCTCCTCCTGTTGGAGCTGGATATTTGTCTCCAGCTGCCGCTCCTGAATTTCCATGACCCGAGCCTGCAGCTGAGCCACTATGTCGGCGCCGATTGTTTTGGTTCCGGACACAGATCGGATTTGACACAGCCGTCACAGTTGGGATTCACCCGTTAATTAACCAAACTTAAACAGAGACAGAAGAAACACGCCGGTGTAAAAGTTGCTGTTCGTCCACAAATTCAAATGCTTGGAATGCCTCCCTCTGGCGTCATACGTCTCCTTCTCTGGACGTCCAGCCTTACTGCAACAAAACTAACACCCATAAATAACAGTCCTCCAACTAATCATCAGATTAAACCCACCTGTTGCAAACCCATGATCTGTCACAGGAATGTCTCCCCACCTTGGTCCTGCAGCACCCTCTGCTTGACAGATGCCATCATAACCCTCACCCTTTCCTCTTCTCAGACGAACGCTTCCCATCTGATGCCACTGTGGAGTTCGTCTTCTCGCCAGGGCCCGAGAAGATCAAAGGTTGGTAAATACTTAATCTCTCTTTTACAGTATTTACGAGTCAAAGGAATAACTTGCGTCATAGGAATTCAAAGTCAAATTTCATTCAAACTCAAAACTTTTATGCACATGGCTTTTAGAAGTAGCACACACAATTTTTGATCCAAACCATAGCCAATTCTTTTCAGTGCTAATTTGTAACCGGGTTACTTTGTGTGGTTAGGCCGTGAGTACCAGCGAAACGATCCTGCAGTGACAGTGGACTACAACACAGCTGACCCTGTGGTACGCTGGGACTCCTACGAGAATTTTAACCAACGCTATCAGGACAGCCTGGAGGGTAACTGAGACAGTACTTTAACATGCACCCTAACACTTTCCGACTGACAATGCAGTGCCTCTTCTTGTTTGGACAGTACTTGAAAGTAGCCTTCTAGTGGGACTGCTGGTAGATTGGGTGTCGTTTAGTTGGTTTCAATATTTACAGTTAAAAGTTAATTGCCAGACCATTCGGCTGTTTGTATCGTCTCATTTACCCTAATTTATTTCCCCTCTTTTTCAGAACTTATCAATACCAGCCATACCAGAGGTCCTGTGGATGGCAGTCTGTACGCCCAGATAAAGAAGCGCCGTGGCGCCGGCTCTGGCTCCCTCACCTCCACCAATGGCAGCATCCCAGGGGCGAGCACCATGGACGACAGACCCAATCATCTCCTCGCTCCCAGCTCTGACTCCGCCCTTTCGGCCCACTCTGGCCATTCCAACCAATCATCTGTTCCTCCAGAGCGACAAGATGAGCCCACTCGCCCGCCTCCCCCGACCAGGCAGGAACGGGAGGAGCTGGATCGCCTCCTTGGAGGTATCGAGGGAGAGAGGGTAGGACGAGAACGAGAGACCGCCATCTTAGATGACGGTGACTCCTTGCCGTCGGAGTGTGGCGGTACCCTGAGATTGGGACGTTCCTGCTCCTGCCGTGTGGGATACCGCTCCCAGTGCTGCGCCGAGCCCGGCTGCGACCGCACCCTCCTCATGCCGAACGGCTACTGCCTGGACCGAGCTCCAGGCACCAATGGGCACCCAGGGGCACCCCCCTCCAACAGCCCCGGTTCTGTGGTCCCTCCCTCTCACATGGACTTGTGTCAGCACTACAGCCACCCCCACCAGTTGCTGCCCCCTCCAGACCTGGTCTGGGACCGCCAGGGTGCCCCTCCGCCACACTACCTTCACCGCTCCTGTTCCGACGCAGCTTCCTCCTCCCAACACCTGTGTCCCTACCTGCCAACCGAGCTCAGTCCCCACCCACATTCCCACAGCCACCCTCACCCCCTCTCTCCCCAAGGACGTCTTCTCTGTCGAGGGGATGATTATGGGCCCTACCACCACCCTCCAGCCCATGCCCACCACCATCCCCACCTAACCAAGCCCTCTGCCAGTTCTTCTTATCATGACATGCTGCTGCTGGATGGTCTGGCGCCCTCTGGCTGCCCTTGTAGGGACTGTATCATCAGAAGGGAGGAGACGACAGCCTATCACGGCCTGCGGCTTGACCGAGGGGACAGCTTCCACTGGGACCGAGATGCGGAGTTTCAACACCGAGAGGCGGCGCTGAGGAGGAAGAGGGAGGTGGAGCTGCCCAGAGGTGCGGAGCTGCACTGGGAGAGGGAGCCGGGGCTAAGGCGGGGCAGGGAGATGTCCCTACACTGGGACAGAGACCGAGAGACCGAGCTCCAGTGGGAGAGAGACAGGGAGGCAGAATATTGGCATAGAAGGGCCACCGTCTCCTCCTACGGTCCGCAGGGTCATGATCTTCCTGCCTTCACCTTTGACCCCTTGCCTTCGGGTCACCCGGCCTACCCAGAGGCGTCGCAGTCTCATGCTCACTCGCACCTGGATCTGAAGTACAGCAGCAGTAGCAGTGGCTACCAGACGCCCCACCAGGCCTGTCCCTGCTCCCCCTACCAGGCTTCCCCCTCTGAGAGCAGGGGCTACGCCTCGGGCTACCAGTCTGAGTCCACCTCCCCTCTGCCCCTTGCCTCCTCCATCTCTACTCCCTGTAGCCATGGCCACCACCATCACCATCCTGATGGACACCCACAGCAGACGTACATGTCAGACACACAGACGGGTCAGTAATACTTTAAGTGCATATCTCCCTCAATACCTACACTTTAAAATACAGAGGGGGAACATGATGGGGTAACTTACGTAACACAACGCGCTCTAGTGCTTATTTGCACCGTCAAAGCTGCCGTGAAACACAATACATGCATCAGCACAAATATGTGTTTTCAAATCGGCACCTGCTCTATGTTTGTTTTCATTAGCAGTTGAGGACAGTTTAAGATTTACGTGGCTTAACGTTAGCCCGACCATAATGGTAGCTTTATTATTTGATAATTGTAACAACAAGTGGACACCATCATATGCATTAATTATATTTGGAAGAATAATGTCAGAATAATAACAGCCCCCTGACCCCCCTCCCCCAACCTCCCCAGCCTCGCCCCCAAGACCCACACCACCACACAAACGGCTAACTTCTTCATGAATCATTTGCTCTTAAATTTCAAAGTATTATATAATCCGTTATTACAATCCAAAAAACACAAACCTTCAAAGAATAAAAACGGAATGAGGAACATCAGCCGACCTCCAGAAACTCTTGGAATTCTTCTTCTATTTTTTTCCTTCTAAATTTCTTTGTGTCTGTCTATCTGTCTATATCTCTCTCAGATGGGTCCCGTGGGTCAGGAGACAGTGTAGGTTGGCGGGATCACGTTACCCATGGCTCCTTTAGGAGAGCATTCAGGGATGGCCCTGCTCCGTGTTCCACGCCCTCTGATGTCTCTGGGCCACCCACTCCGGTTCACACCAGCAGCCCCTTGCGCACACAAGAAAGGTGTGTTCCTTTTCATGTTCCGACATGTTTGTCTAAATTACTTAGATCATATTTGATCTGGTGAAAAAGATATTTATTATTAAGATTAACATATCTATTTTATCTAGGAATTGTATTCCACATTTTTGCACCATATATACATATGTATATATATATATATATATATACATATAATTGTTGCATGCCTGTTGCATACGATTTTTTTTTTTTTACTTTTGTGATTTTTTATTAATCATTATTTAAAAATGTCAATGAAAACTCCTTACTCATACTGGCTTCTCCACATGATTTCCTATTGTGTGCTTCAGCCCCAGTCTAGGTGTTGGAGAGTATGAGGTGCGGACCACCGATATCATCACCAGTGACTATGAGTCTGCCCGACCAGAGGACAAACATGTCAGCCAAAACCCCCAGCACAACCCAACTGACATCGTTGGCTCCTCCCCCCTACCGCTCGCTGTGACAGACACACACTCTACAGTTACCACACCCACACCAACACACACCACACCCACACCAACACACACCACACCCACACCAACACACACCACACCCATCCAGCCGCCCTCCCCGACTCAGCAGCCACCTAAGAACCACAGCGCGGGTCCAACAGTTTCATCAGTGATGCCTGAGCAAAGTGCCCAAACTACCCTTTCAGCCCCCAATTGCCCGGCCGCCCACAGTCATCCTGCAGACCACTTCCAGCCTCCTTCTTCCCCCACCAAAGCTTCCCCTCCTTCAGACGCAGCCAACGTCCATCCCAGTCCCCAAACCCCTGGTCCCATAGAGACGGCTTCCCAGCCTTCAGAAATGCCTCTGACCTCCCAGACACCTGCTTCCCCTGGACCAGGCCCAGCCCAGAAGCAGCACAACGGATCCTTGCCGACCGGAGAAGCCATGTTTGAAGTCCCTAAACCCACTTCAGCCCAGCCCTCCCCGACCTCAGCCCCCTCCTCTGCTTCGTCTCACCAGTCCCTCGCCAACAGCGTGGAGGGCTCCCCTTACTGCGAGCCGCCTGTCCCTGGCTTCGCGACCCTGGGCCGGAGGCTGATGTTGGGGTCCGAGCTCCACCACCATCATTTACCTTCGCACCACAACTACCCAGGAGCAGAGGCCTACCCTGTTGCCCCAGAGGCCTCAGAGAGACACTCAAACTCCACCTTCCCCGCTTCACCCAACAGCCCGCATGGCCCACCCTCCTCCGAGTCCAACTACACCATGGTGTCCATCCCTCAACCCCAGCCTCCGCTGCCGGAGAAACGACGACAACCTTCCCAGCCAGGGTCGCCTAATGGTGGGACTGGGTCCCTGAGGACCCCTTCGGTTTCCTCTCAGCAGCACCATGTCACCTTCTCTCCCACTGTCGGCGAAATAGCGCCATCTCCAGGACAAACCGAGATGCCTCTGGACGGTGACTCGGCAGGGCGGGTCAGTGTGAAGTTTGTCCAGGACAGCTCCAGGTTTTGGTATAAGCCTGGCATCTCCAGGGAGCAAGGTAAGACATGCCTAAAAATATATATTCTTAAAAGGTGCTAAGAAACCATTTGGAACATTGTGCTTGTGTTTATAGGGAACTGAACGTGTATTTTCTGAAGGAGGACCTTCTGAATTAGCCTGTTTGTTTTTTACAGTGGGGCTTTTTTTTTGCCTTAACTGATGACCCCTTGTTGACAATTTCTCTGTCCCTCTAGCAATTGCGGCTTTGAAGGAGAGAGAGCCAGGGGCGTTCCTTGTCCGAGACAGTAGCTCCTTCCAGGGGGCCTATGGGTTGGCATTAAAGGTGGCCACGCCTCCCCTAAACGTCAACAGTCACAGCGCCAAAGGTTCAGTATTGGTTGATGCCCTAACTTAGCGCACCACATTTTTGTGTGCACATTCGTTCATTTCATGGCCTGCTGATTATGATCCCTGCTGTTTGTGTTGTGCCTTCTACTGTCTAGTGATTGACCCATTGGAGCAGCTGGTCAGACACTTCCTGATCGAGAAGGGGCCTCGTGGAGTCAAGATTAAGGGCTGTCAGAACGAGCCCTACTTTGGTCAGTTGATAAAGCACACCATACTATCAGTTCTGAGCTCCTCCCTGTTCCGAGACGAGTGTAACATCTTAAAATGAATGTGCTATAAAGGCATATGAAAATGATGGTCTATGCGTCTGTCTGTATCTCTGTGCCACAGGGAGTCTGTCGGCGTTGGTCTACCAACACTCCATCACACCCATCTCCCTGCCATGTGCTCTGAGGATCCTAGAGAAAGGTTTTTGCTCTGCTTGCTTGAACTACATCTAGTTAGTCATGTGAAAGGAATCTTAAGCAGTCACATGCAATAGTTCCAATTTTGCGCCATGGTATTTACTGTCTGATGCTTAGCATGTTGTGTAGCAAGTGTTTTCTTAACTTGAGAGAATAAGATTTATTTTAAAAGCATTAGTAAAATGCTTTTGACTTAAACTACCAATTTGATTGCAGAAAACAGCCAACCTGAACGTTTTTGTCAAGCAGCAAAGGACAATTTTAACTCCATATTTGTAACATTGTTTACATCACTGTTTACCATCGACTGTATTATTTCATGCTTTTCCATGTCTCTGTCTTCAGACCCACTAGGAGATGTCCAGGTAGTACAACCAGTCCCCAACATGAGTACAGCTGCTGACCTACTCAAACAGGGGGCTGGTGAGTTCACTATCTCGGATTTAAGAGATATCATATTTAATACAATTCAGTTACTATTTACCTGTGTTGACAATTTAACTGAGAATTGTGCAAAAATGTTTGACCGTAGCAGTGACTGTTGTCTTCCCCAGCCTGTAACGTCTTGTACCTTAACTCTGTGGAGACCGAGTCCCTGACTGGCCCTCAGGCCATTGCCAAGGCTACAAGTGCCACGTTAGGCCATAACCCACGTCCTGTTGCCACTGTGGTCCACTTCAAAGTGTCCTCCCAGGGCATCACACTGACAGATAGCCAGCGCAGGTGTGAACCATTCTACTGGTGGTCATTGTGATGGAAATAAGTTCCGATGGATTACAATGCATGCATTTTTGTAGATTGGTTGAGTGGTTGGTTGGTTAAACGGTAGACCATGAGTTTTAAGTGTGTGATGAAAAAAAGACCAATCGAACGTAGATGAATGTGGTTTTGATGAATGATGTACTTGGTATGTATTTGAAGACATTGAACTAATGCAACTTTGGTCTTGGCTTACTGCGGTCTGCCAGTTTTACCTATGGAACTGTCTGCCTGTTTGTCCTAATGTCTTTGTGCAGAGTATTCTTCAGGAGACACTACCCAGTAAATAGTGTAACCTTCATCAGTATCGACCCTGAGGACAGGAGGTGAGCATTGCATACCACCTATAGATATGAATAATTGTACTTGACTCTAAAACCTGAAAAGAATAATAATGCACTTGTTAGCATTATTATTATTATTATTAATCATTGCATCCATGATTATCCATTGCATCCATTGCTCGAAGCCTTTGATCTGCCATGAATCTGTATTGGCTTTTGAAATCGGAATGTGTTGTGCATGTGTATGTGTATGTGAGAACGAGCAAGAAAGTAAATGGTGTAGTGTGTGTGCGTGTGTGTGTGTGTGTGTGTTAGTGTGAGAAAAATATTTAGTAGGCTGTGTTTAGGGAATGCGATAGGCCTTGCCGGCTGTGGTGTCTGTGATGGGCCAGCAGTTGTGTCTGTCTGCGTGTTTGAGTCTGGTCTCTGTCTCTCTTCACATTAGGTGGACTAACTCAGACAGCACCACTTCTAAGTAAGTGTGTTTGTGTGAGTTTGTTTAATTCAATTAGATAAGACTTGATGCATGGCATATTGCTTCAGAGCCTTGGCAAAACCGTTCCAGTATTTATTATGTAACACATTTTGATAATGCATTGTCATAATATTGGCTCATTTAACATGATACTAATGATATGTTATGTTTTCCTCATAAATGGTAACTTGATCAGCCGTGACTAGTAGTATATTTCCTGAAGATCTTTGCTCTTTCTTTCATCTGGTTTTTCTTTGTCGACTTTTCCTCATTTCTCTCAGGGTGTTTGGTTTTGTGGCCAAGAAGCCAGGCAGCATAGCAGAGAATGTGTGCCACCTGTTTGCCGAGTTGGATCCAGATCAGCCTGCATTCTCCATCGTCAACTTCATAAACAAGGTCATGCTGGGGCCACAGCGCAGATGAACCAGTGAGAATGAGAGAGTTCAATAAATACAGACCGGACCAACTCAAGCACAAGGTGCTTATGTAAAATATGTAAAATATTTTTTCCATATATCCAGGTTCAGTTATATTACAATGATGTTTATGAGTTATAAGGACACGATTTTTATCTTATCTTATCTGCACTCGATTAAGAGAATCCAAGAAAATCTGCCCATGGCAATGTGCATTTTAATATACAGTACATGAACTACAGAACCTTTTCCCAAAAAACGGGTTCATTTAAGAAGTAAAGAACAGCAATTTACATAATGTGTGTGGATAGTCTAAAATTCTTAATCAGTATTCCTTTCTTTGCTCCATTTTTGTAACCTTGAAGGTCACAGAAAAGAAAAAGTTTAATTAAAAGGAATAACATACCACCAAGGGCTGAAACATAGTGTTCGTGCTTAAACAGAGGAGGTTACAAAGAAAAAAGAGTTGTAGTTTCACTTTACATTGTCGGTCCATTGTTTTTTAAAAGGATGCATACTGTGCACCGTCGCCCGGTTACAACTTTTCAAAACCCCATAACATTTTCCACAGTTCACACGACTGCCTTTAAAAAATATACCAGATTTGCGGAGTTGACATGATTGTAAGTGTCTTTTAGCCTCCCTGATAAGTCATACCCTTATCTTGGTATATTACCTATGGAACCTCTGGTATATTATCTACTTTGTCTGTCCAGATAAGCAGACAAACATACACAGCTAATCAAAGTAAAAATGTACTCTAGTGAATTACAGTAACTGCAGCAGTTTTAATCCCGCCGTAGTAAACACTCCAATTGTATCTTAATGTAAATGTTATATACTTCAGCTATTTCACAATCAAGATTTTCTGGTAAACAAAAGGATATGGTGAATAACTTGTCTTAAGAAAGTAAACATGCATGTAAGGGGTTTAAAGTTATGATGAGTGTGTGATGGGCAAGTGTGTCTGCTTTAATGGTATTGGAGTCTTAAGAACTAACAATTCTTGATAATATGGTATTGTAATGTTAACTTGTGAGTTATCATGGAATGTACCCTAAATGGAGCAAGCTAGTTGAAACCAAGGATTTATAGTATTGTTCTACAACACTGCCATGAAATGTAAAATACATGAATCCATTGTATTTCTTCTTTTCTTTTACCAATACGTTTTAGAAACACAACGCAAGATTGCTACAAATAGTTTTACGGTAGTCCATCACGTCTTGTGAAGAATTAGAACAAACAAAAAGGCAAATATTATCTAACGTGTTGTTTTTGTAAGTCACAGAAACACAAGAAACAGGACTAGAAAGGTTGATGTTTTTTGCAACAATATCAAAGTAGTGCTCACATTTATTCATTTAAATACGTTAACAGTTTATAAAGTTAACACTTTCCTATTCCCTTAACCAAAGACACTGCACCTTTGTATTAATAAGCTTTATTCAGAAGTATTTTTGTATTTTGCTTCACATATTTTACCATGCATTTGTTTTGTCGTTTTTTCAAGACATAGAAGAACACAACTTGTATGACAGCGATAATATATACTGTGGTCTGTTTTGTATTGATCTTTATATGTAGTAATATATTTTCTCACATGCAGCTAAAGGAAAATGACAAACGAAAGGAAGCATTTGTTTGTTTTGAAATGGATTGTATGTATTGTGCTATTTTTTTAAAGGAATGCTTTGTATGCACAGATGAAGAATATTATTAAACCTTGAACATTGTGGTACCAACATATCTTTGACTGCCTAGTATTGACTAAAATGTATGTTCAAACCAAATTTGAATCTTACAGCTAATATTTCATGGCCATGTAAATTAAGCAAAGTTAGACACACAATACCCTATTAATCTGTTTTATTTATTACCACAACATTCCCTTTAAATATTATTTTTTTTACAAGCATGAAAATATAACTTTCTTGAAATTAAATTGACTAAAATCATAATTCAAACACTGTACAAATGAATGCTCTTTAAAAACCAAATACCGTTTAAAAGTGTAAAATAATTTGAGATAATTGTACCATCTTGGGAACTGTACTTCTTGTGACCACTGTAACATTGTTTGGGCTCTTGCGAGCAAAATCTTAATGTCACTCAAGTTTTATTTCTTGTATCTACAGTACCACTCAAACCTTTGGACACACTTTCTCATTGACTTGAATGTGGAAGTGTGTCCAAACGTTTGATTGGAACTGTATAAGTTTCAGCAAGCTCTCTTGGTAGTCTTACTTAACCAAACAGTTATATTTTTTTGACGGGTCAGTGGCGATGGCAAAGAGTGTATGGATGAAGGAAGATATGCGTCAACAGTTTGACATAACGAAGGAACAACTCAATGCAGAGCCCTCCTGGATCCAATCAGAGCCTCACCTTTTTACTCTAAGACAAACTTTGACTTAGATTAGGTATATTTAAGTTGGCCGTTAGAATTCAAAGCTAGTCAATTTGGAAAACTTATTTCCAATACATTGTAAATAGTACAAGGATAGCATAGCTTTTTTGGTCACTATTCACTATGACAAGCAGTTAGTCTGCCTGTCCAAAAAACAATTACCTAAATCCCTGGATTCAAGTACAAATGTTTAAAACTGAGGTAAGCAAGAACCAACAATAAAGTGGATGCATAGATTTCCCAAAAGGTGTGTAAAGAGGTGCTCATATCAGTTTTGATATTGTACAGCTTATTAAAACAATTTCCCTTATCCTTAATGATTTCAAAAACACTGAATGAACAGCGCAAATGTAGCACATAATAATATATGGTCTTTTTAAGGTGCAATATACATTGTCTTGGGCAAGTTCTTCATTTTTTAGCTCATTTAAATATCAGGTTCTCCCTCTCCCTTATAGAAGCAAATCACTAGCCATGACCACTATTCTACGGCATTCAGTGTTACAATGCCAGTTCTACAGCATTACAACGCCAGAAACCTATAGCTCTCTAAAGCTAACTAGTTAAGTGTTTATGCTAACACAAATTTGCCAGGTTCCTTACCCAATTTTTCCTAACAAATGTTCTCAATATGCAATACAGGTAGGAACAATGAGAGCAGTACTGCCAAAACAATAGCTTAAAAATGGCCACCAACATTCAGTGACTGTATGCAGAAAACAGTTCCCACAGTGTCAAAGGAGAGACTTTGGTTTCACGGTTCCTAAATGGCTCATACTCATGCAAACAACATTGCCTGTCTACATAAGACCAATAAAATCCCACAATCATTCCATTAGGAAAAAGTGAGTAACGGTAAGCCGTTTGGTCTTCTGACAAGTGTTGTGGAAGAGGTCTCAGAAGTCTAGACATCAGCAGGCAGAGTCCTTAATTGCATTTTGTCGATTCTGAACAGTGAATAAAGAAGTCTCTGAGCTGGTGCTGTTCCTGCAGTTACAGGCAAGTGCAAATTCCGCTAGTAAGGAGCCTAAACTTGAAATTGAATGGTATCCAAAATATTCAGACCAAAATCCTGTGGAAATTTATGAAAAAAAAAGCTATAGGTCTCTGTCTTTTTCAGGTATTTTCCCTTTACAAAAGGAGGGGGTGTGTGTTTGTGGTGGGAGAATGCTGCTTGAGTCGATGTCCTGGTTGGTTGTAGGTGGAGTTGGAGCCACAGTCGATGTAACGGTATGCCTCAAGAGTGTTCTGAGCGGTCCGCACCATGTAGGATGTTTTTACTGATGTCCTGTTGAAGGGTAGCACAACACACAGAAAAGCGTGATTTAGAATTAACTTAGGCCAGGCAAATGACAACAACTAACGGAAGGACAGTGACTATCACTATAGTGGGCTATTTCACCAGATGAGGGTAATGTGAATTCAAATGCAATTCACATACATAGCAAATACTGACTTGATTTATCTAGGTTTATGGTATATTAAAATAATCTACTTACTGCATGAAAACGACAATGTTGTGGACCTTGATGGAGGGCATGGTACAAAAGGCACTGAAAACAAAACAAAATTTGTTTCATTGATGAATACAGCGAGACGTGTCATTTGATGACCAAAACAAGTAAAATGTTAGAGTCACAGTTTACTAAGACCTGCAATTTAGGTTTTGCCAACTTTAGCTTGCTTATGGTGTGGGCTAGCCCCTTGTGTGTGTCCAAATTGGCATAATACTTACTATACATAAGAGGCACTTCCACTAATTTCTACGCTGACTGTGAAGTTAACCTGCAGGGGAAAAAAGGACAAACACTCACTAAAACAATCCCTACAAACTAGTGGTGACGTACCGGTTTCCCATAGAATATTCATGAGGAATTTGCGATAAGACTGCATGGTGCATTACCGTCACAGCCAGTGACTTGAATAAAGCTTTATAAGGGCTCCTATCTCAGCATGCAGGTCTTGTACCTGTCTCTAGCTGAGGGGCTGGATGGTGATGACGTTGTCGAGCTGCTGGGTCCCGATGACCGTCTTCATATAGAGCACCTGGCAGCTCACACTCTCCACCAAAACAGTGAAGAAGTTGGGGTTGCTGAAGTTCAACATGCTCTGAGGGACATAGACACACATCAGAGGCCAGACACAGGCTATTTTGCCCGATAGTGAGTGAGAATCAGGTCACAGATCATTAGGGAAGTAAATACATTGTCTTGTGTGCTGTATTAAACTTTAATGCAGTGTTCCATCAGACAGTAGCGCAAAGAAAGCACGGGAAGGTGCTAGAATAACAGCTAGATGAATCCAAAGTCAGTGCATCCTTTTTTCTAGGCAAGGTAAATATAAGGTTTAGACTTACAGTCATGTTCATTAGAACCCTCATGTTGGGAGGATCAAAGTGCACTGTAACTGTGCGTATGCCATCATCAACCACTACCACAGAGCGAGGGAAGAGGAAGAAGGCCACCAGCGAAGAAGCCAAGAGACACAGCACAGCAGACATTACAACATACAGCTTCCTGTAGACAGGACAACAGAGTTTCTCTTAGCACACAAGCACATCTTTACATTCTAGATATGTTAAAGCATGAACTATGTGCAGAATGAAATGCTGCAACACAGTTGAACTAATCTCTAGAAAGCTACACTGAAAGTGACAAATAGCCTTCTAAACTTTGAAAGTATAGATGTAGCTGTAGCACTTATTGGTATTTAAATTGGCCAGTTAAACAGTTTTATAGAGTTTCTTAGACAATATTTAAATTTGCTCCAGAGGTCAGCTATGGTAGCATCCAGAAAAGCTCAAGAAGACATTTGCAGGGGGAGTCAGTAGTCCTTACAGGGACTAGCACAGCCGGTCAAAAGGAGATCCGATGCTGAGCAAGTGTTTACTGAGAAACTTAGGGCTTACGTTCTCTGGGGCTGTAGTCTCTGGTCACTGTATGGGATCAGCGCCACCAGCTCATTCACCTGCTCTGTAGGATAATGGTTGTGATACCACATGTTCACCTTTTTTGAAAGTTCTGTTAGATTATACATATCTCTTTAACAAGCACGAAGACACAGCCTCTGACATGCTTTATCCCGACAACACCGAGAGGAAGCTAGTAGGTGCAACTTGCCAGTAAAAGTATACATTCACTGTCACATTCCTTGTATTATTATTTTTTTTTTACAATTCCTATTAACTTACCCGAGGGTATGCGGCCGGTGCCTTGGCATGTTGGACAAGTAATACTGTCTCTTCCAGTGAACTCCACATAGGGAAACTGTGCTATGTCCTCCTGCCTGTCCAGCCCATTCAGCGAATCATTATCATCTTCCTGGTCTCCCCTCTGCCGATCTGTTCCATTGGTCTCTGGAAGTAGCGGTAGAGTATTGCCTCTATGGGACCACTGTGTACCCATGGCAGATGAGGATACTTGTCAAAACTCAAGCCACTGTAGCTTCCTCCTATACATCTGCATCTCTGTGGCCGGAAAAGTAGGAAATACAATGATACTGAGTTAAAGGACGGTTTCGCTTTTCTTCGCCTAAATGAGCGAGTGTTCAATATATGAAGCGCGGGTGAATTAACTTTAGTAGCATTACACAAATACTTCCTGAATGTAATGTAATGTTGTAATATATAAGTTACATACAGTTTACTGTTACCTGCTATTGCTTCAAATAATTATTCAACCATAACTGTCTAATGTATAAATGAACTAGTGTGTGTCTCATACAGTCAGGCTAGCTACTACTGAATTTCATACTACGCTGACTAACGTTAGTGCTAGCAAGCGCAGCTAGTTACTGTCATTGGAATTTACAGTACCCGTCAGTTGCTCGGCTAACGTTAACCCCAGCGTGGTTAGCTAAATAGTTGGTTAGCTGACTACAAGTTAACATGAAGTTACCGCAATGAAAGTTAATGACCGAATGTAAATTAACATCGTTAGCTAGCTAGCCAACTAACTGGCTTGCTAGCTAAATTAGCCTGCATGCGCTGTTGTGTTCTTTATGCCTACTTGTTGACGTAGGCTACTAGTAGCAATAGCTAGAACCCAACACGTATAGGGTTTAGTAAGGGTGCACATACAAAAAATATGTATTGCTAAATCACAAGTCACGTAAATCCACATTTTAGACACTCACGTAGCAGTTCACGATTTGTTGTTGCTGCTTTTCATTGACCTTTTCTTCGATGACTGACTCACTCACTCGAACTTTAGATGCTGCAATCACTACTGCCACCTAGCTGTAGTTTATATTTTTAGCCAACGCTACCTCTTCTCACTAAAACAAACATCGAAGATAATTCGATGTTACTATTTATTTTATCACGAAAGGAACTAAACATGGCTCAAAACTAAAGCCAAGAAAACCCTGCTTAGTGCATGAGTAATGAGTAAGTTAGGCCCAACAACAAAAAAGCAAAGTAAACAAATGAACTTGGTTGTATTTTGTCATGACAATGCTAGTGCTAGAAATATTCTGGTCCAAATATGAATTTTAAAAGAATCCGTGAACACAGTTCGCCTAAGTGGTCATTGTGAAATATATTTTGCAATCCGAATTTACTGTGATATGTTCATTTGACATACATGTGTCATATATGCCCACTTGTCCTGTTAAGTGGGAAACCCTCTCTAGCTCAAACTGTGTCTATACTTCCACCTCCAAAACAATAGATTTAGTTTGATCTCAAAAGGTGCAGTCCAGCTAAAATAGTCTGCTATGATGCACTCTAGATAATATATCTTAAAACACACACCTAAAGAAACCATTCGCCTCATTACCCCTCAAATCCTGTAATTACGAACTATGGACGTAAATATTTTAAATGTCACATTACCCGAAAAATACAAACATTGATCTACAAACATCCTTTTATTTTCCACAATATTTACTTGCAGGACAAAGTTGATTCAACTAGCATCCTCAATAATACAACAACGAACACTTCTGTATTTGCCATCCATGTAAAAACATTTTGTATATAAGTTACATGCTTTATTCATATAAAAGTCATGGACAAAGGAAACTGACAACACATAATATAAGCATTTTTGAAAGATCATTGGTCAAACTAAAATGTATACATCATCTAAAAAATCCACAAATCCTGCAATAACAAGTGAATAAATTCTGTCTTGAGTTTTTAACTAGAGAACAGAAGCTCCATTATAAATTCACAGTAGAAAAAAATGGTCCCATAACAACGAGATACAGTTGCAAGTGAAAAATGGAGAACTGAAGAATAAGCCTAAGGCTAGTCCTTAAACTCGAAGTTCACATCTGTTTCGAGTTTTAAGAGATCGTGTAACTTCTCCATCTGTGATTAAACCTAAGATTTTTTTCTACGTGTTAGTGGGTGATAGAATGGTTTCACATTTGAAAAGAAAACATGATGTCCACTTCCGTTTTAGTTTTCTTGAAATATACCACATACCTACATTTCAACAGTCTGCGGTTGTGATGGCTACAGACTTGAAAAACTAACTGAGCTTTGAGTCTAATTGCTCTGGAGATGTTGAGGCATTCAGATTGGGGGGGGGGGGGGGGGACTGGGTAAATGTAGCCAAGGTAGGCAATTTTCATAATTGTTTACTCGTCAATAGAAACTGCAGCAATCATTATTAAAAATTACTGAAGGACAAAATAGCTCCAAGAATGCCTCTGTCCTTGTTATCAGCTTTTGGAACTTCACCGAAACCCGAATGCTCTTAATTATTTCAGGCTTGCTATTCCAGAAAGATCCATGTGTGCGTCAAAGCGGGTATCTCTATCAGTCAGTGTAGCTATGTGTTGTGCCACAATTTATTTTCCCTTTGTGCCACAAAACCAAAGAGAAACTATAAATATCAAGTAATAAACCTAACTCAAGGAAGGGACTGGTATAGCTAAGATAACTTCAAGCATATTTACATAGCACGAGTTTAGATAGATGATGATGATGATGATGATGGAGTTTAGATAGTGATGAATGAAGGTCAAGGAAACTTGTTCTGTGGTTTAACTTTAGATCAACACACCAACTTTTAGATGCTTGACAAAAAGGAGTTTCTGTTTTGTACTCAACACATCCAATTACAGGACAGATCTCAGGAAAGACAGACTAGCTTTTCTCTAGTCCATTCTTTGCATACTACAGTTGAAAACACTGCTACCAGTCAAGCATGGTTGGCATGTTAGGGTAACTGATCCAGCAATGTCCGTCATTATCTGGCTCCAGCTGCTCAGTGAAAGAGACTTTCTGTGTCTCTTCTCTGCTAAGTATAAAAACAACTAGTACACTACTGCCTTCACAGCCCAGCCTATCTTACATGACAACCGTGCAATGGCTTCTAACTATCAAAATGTCTCTCTCTCTGTCTCCCTCTCTGACCTTTTATAGTTAACAATTAATAGCTGGATGTTAGTTGTGACTGCTGTACATTTTTAAAGCAGAAGTTATAGTGGTTGTCAAGAACAGTTGTAAAATGAGCGTCAGAAGAAATGTAGCAGGGCATCTGTCCTAAAGATCATTAACACTAAAGATTGTGAACTTCGAGGAATAAACCTTTTAAGTTACTCGTTAGTACTCTCAGTACACATTCAAGTTGGGTGACTTCTTAGTGTGGCATGATCACCACCAACTCTACCCAATACAAACGTAACATTTGGCTGTGTACCGCTATGCAGCACTTCTCCTTTTCCAACTCATTTTATTACAATCCAGATATTTTGTATGCCAACTTTACTGTTGTCCTATTGATCCAGTCAAATCTCCATGGAGAACTTCGCCAATTCAGTTTTCTGTTGTTGCCTTTATTCAGATGTTGTTAGGATTTCTACTGCAACCAAGAACTTTATGGTAAGGGATGGTCAGAGGAGTTTGCTTGGATAATACATCTGTGTTGGCACAGCACCATCTATATATCCATAGCAATCAACCAGCCATGTTTTTTGCACCTTGTTTCAAAGCGGAGGTACCTTCTCATCATACTGTGGTGGAGGGGTGAGTGGCTCAATGCTAAAGCCTACTGGTGGTTGAGAGTCATCCTCATTACTCATGTGCGTCTTCTCCGATTTAATCCTACGGATCTTGAGTGGGAGGTGCATGCGGCTAGTTTTTCCAGGTGTACAATTTGGCACAGCGGCTGCAGTGGGCGTCGGCTGTCCAGCAGGGCTGATCTCTGACCCCTCACACTCAAACTGAACCCCGTCCACCTTGACCAGGTCATCGTAGGCGGGTAACTGTGAGGGGCTGTGGCACAGGTTGCTCTGGCGCACTGGATATTGGCCACTCCCTACCACCTCCTCATAACTGGGCACAGTGTAGCGCTCATCTTGCTCCACGGCCCTGTCAACATAAGAAAAGTAGTACAAACATAAAACATAAACTTTAAGGGTGCACAAACAGGATCAAGGCCCAATCACAGGAATCAGAATATTTTCCAGCTACCATAACAGATGAATCCATCCTCATTTGGGCATGCTTGACATTTTGGCTTCCTTTGGATAAATATCACACTAGAATGTTTCCAAAAGCCTGCCGTTAAGCCTATGCATGTCCATCCGATGGATGGAGTCATGGACGCTGATGTGTCCCGTAAATGATCCAGTAAATAGTACCGGGTTAACAACTGACTGTACTGTATGTGTTGTGCTGTATTGTATGGGGTTTAGTCATTTTGAAAAATAAACTAATGAGTAACAGGCTATTCATTCACTTACGTTTCTTCCTGCCCTCCAGCTTCTGCCCTTGCATTCTGGGTATCCCGAAGCAGGCGCTGCTCCCGCTGCTTATTCCTCATTCCCAGACATAGAGCCAGCAGCAGCATGACCACGCCGCCGCCCACCAGCACAAACGCCACTGAGGACGCCTTGCTCCGGTTGTCCGGTCTCCCTCCATTTCCTGAACCGTCACTGCTGCTGCTGCTGTTGTTGTTGTTGTTCCCAGCCAGGTCTGCAGGAACTATACTCCACACAATCATAACGATGCCCAGGGCAACTAGTCCTACCCCCAGGGCACATAGTGCATACTGTGAACCCGAGTTTCCTTCACTGTTGTTGTTGTTGTTGTTGCTGCTGCTGTTGTTGGGCGGCCTAGGGGACCGTTTCTACACTGGATCGCATGCTGTCGACCCTCTGAATGGGCTCAGTCCAACTACTCCACTGCTGAGGTCAAAGACTATAGGGGGAGACACAGTACATGCTGTTATGGCTTCACCACAGATAATACATTTCTTAGGGTTACTGTCTACTACAATTCAATTGACAATTCCTTTGACAATTCATTTGAGCTTCACTACCCATGAAAAACCTTTGCTTACCCAGCAGTTGATAACGAAGCGGTTTGGCCTTATCAGGAACAGCTGATTCTAACTTACTTACTCTACAATTTAGAACAGTATGTAATGCCTGCATTTCCCGACAATAGCTGGAAAGTCCCTCCTATATTTGTCCTAAGTGTCCGGTGTCTCCAGAGAATCTTGCTTTCCCTTAGCGCTAGCTCAGTCTGTTGGTCAACAGCAGTTTGATTACATATTGTTCTTTATGCCAACATTTAAGAGCATACGTGCGCAACCTCACTAACCTTTCTGGAATCTGTTAACCAATATCAGTGTTCTACAGTATCACTGCTAATGGCATTATGTTAGCACTCATACAATAACATAAAACATTACTGATCACTCTATGGTCCTTTAATGTTAAATCTGAATACCTAAAACCACTGAAGCTACACTTTTGCTGAAGAAAAAAGAACAAAAAGAAAATGCAACACTGCTCTGACTTCCCATAAAGCTGTAAAGATAATACTTACAGTAAATTGAGATGATCATACCACAATGAAACAAGTCACTATCAACCAAGTGAGAGCTAAGTCCTACTAAAATTCGTAGAGATGATATTCTAGCTGAACAAAGTCTTTTGTAAGAATGTATATTTATCCTACATTATGAGAAGGTTCTCGAGTATGCATGACCAGACTTGAAGACATACTCTAAGGAGCAACCAAAGGCTGAAAAAGAGCTTCCCAATTTAGAAATATCCTCTCGGTTAAGAAGAAGGTTTGGTATGACCTTAAGTCACCTACCTACCTACAGTAGCCATACAACAACAAAAAAAATCATATTATCGCAGTAGAGTATGTGTAATGTTTTCATCTTCGTAGTAGTTTGTGTGCCACTTAAAGTAGCACAAGTGTCATCATATTAATGCTGGATCTGTGTTGCTTATCAACACATTATCTTAACACATTTCCATCACTAATATGTTGACACTTTTGATGTGCTACTAGGTAATGAAAAGAGGTATATATAGAAAAGCGGTTCGATATCTTTTTATGTCTTAAGTGATTAAAAGGGTGTGTTTCCTGTCTTTATCACTTTATAGGGAGGAAACAAATGGGATCACTTGTTTGTGCAAGTCTGGTAAGGAAAATAACCCCCTGAAATCACCCCTCCACACAAACAGAATACATCTAAAAAGCAATGTACATTTTTTCAAACAAGCATTCGTAAGTGAACAAGTGTGGCGAAACCAACAAATAATTAATGTTAGAATGAAATAAAGAATGTTGATGAACAGCATATTTATAAGAAAGGTTGTATTTTTACAGCCTGCATATGGGAAGGACGGTGTCTCCAAATTGTGCAAACTCGAAAGGCTAGCCAATACTTGATGCTAGCGAGACTAGTCTAGGCTACTTTTACCACTAGGCTAACTTCCCAAGCTAAGCAATTTCTTTCCCTGTAAGCATGGACTCATGTATTACATGTAGATTTGCATACATATAGTTCTGAAAAGTCTCATCGAAACGCAATGGTAGAACCTTACAACTGTTCACTTCTTACCATAATTTTCTCTACTCACCAAAGTATTGACCCAGTCCAAAAGCAATTCGTAATTCCGGCCATTGCACTGAAGTTGTTTGACTATCTCATCCCGACATGTCGACCCACTTCCTATGTTTTTAAAGTTGCTAAAGTAGCCTACACTCTTCAATTCCAAACTCAGTATGTAGGATATCAATTAGCGCCTTTCCTAAGGCAACACCGTTGCCACATCACAATCTTCCTCCTTGAGCACTATAATTAAAAAGAAGTATCACTCCCTCAGATTTAACGTTTTCACTACCGGGCAAGCCAATAAAACCATGTTGAATGGGAGTTGCCAGCAATTCATGGTGAAACGCACGAAAACGTGACCAAGCACGACATCTCTGTAAAAAAAACAAAGAGGCACTTTATAGCTATTGCGGAATCTGTGATGCTTTGCTGT
This sequence comes from Aplochiton taeniatus, assembly GCA_017639675.1. Lineage (NCBI taxonomy): Eukaryota > Metazoa > Chordata > Actinopteri > Galaxiiformes > Galaxiidae > Aplochiton > Aplochiton taeniatus. The sequence goes on along the minus strand of CM030174.1, from coordinate 22,114,971 downwards.
AGGCTGAATAGTAGGCTATATTGAAAAGGCATACTGCCATTTTGGGCCTAAGATATGTTTTAAATATCAAAACACCTCTGGAGACCTCTATTCCAAAAAAGTGTGTTTTTCTCTTAAAGAATGTAAGCCCTATCCATAGTAGGCCTTAAACCTGGCTGTAAACTTAAAATGCTAATTAAAATCTCCCTAGGCTGAAAATCTGTTGTTATTTTTTTTTATTAAGTCAAATTACAAAGCAACGCAAAATAAATCAATATTCTTGATTTTTTTTACCCATGCATGATCTTCACAAGGCATGCCTAAGTTTATTTATTTATTTACTTATTCTTTATTTAACCAGGTGAGTCACGTTTAGATAAATATCTCTTTTACAACTGACAGGGGTTGTTCTTTTCATTTCCTGTAATGTGTTATGTGTATAGTGGATGTGTAACTAGACCATTACAGTTCAGTTCATCTTAGTTTTTAGGGTCAAAATCTCTTTGAAATATTAAGAGATCAATGGTCTTATTCTTGTAAAAAAGTACAGTGTACTGGCTATTGATGTAGATCCAAGTGTCTATATACTGACTACAAAGTAGTAATTTGAATTAAAAAAGCAGATAGCCGACACTTCACACAACAATAATATGCATATTTTTATGCCCTTTAAAATAGTTATACATAGCAAACTGGAGCAAAACGTTTTGGCACAAATCAGCAGGTAGGCCTACCTAATCATGTTCTGTACTGTAAATCCAGATGCTTGGGTTGTCTCCATCTAATTCAAAACCAAAGATTTCTGTTTTCTCCTCAATGCAGGAGGGAGAACCCAAAATGCAATTTCCACTAAGAGGGCTGGTCAGTATTTTCAGATTGTTCTGGACAATCTGTTGCCTTCAGAGAGTATTTGTCAACACTTTATCACATTCTATGGCACCCACACATTCACACTAAGAACTCTGATAGCTTCTTTGAATTCTTCCAGGTAATATATAATAGCCCAGAGAACAAGTCAAAATTCATCAATAATTAACCCACTTTTATGAGACACAGGATAGTGGGCTAGCCCTCCTAATCCAGTGCAGACAAAGTTAGCTTGTTTTTTTGCCCTTTAACAGCAACCAAGGTGAAAGCTTGGCAGTCAACCTTATTGTGAGGAGGAAGTGACACAATTTCCCTGAATCATGTAAACGTGGGGAACAGCCAATGAGTTCAACAGAAAGTGTTGCAACACTACAAAGAGATGACTAATTAGCACGTAAAACACGCAAAAAGGTTAGCCTTCAACCCCACACATACCTTTTAGTACAGTAGGCTGTCCTGCTTATGATGTGTGAAGCCACCAAAATCCATGTCATCTAAATCTTTTTTTATTTGTCCCCATTTTCTTGCACAAATACTCAAATCTTGTATTGTGTGTAGTTGAGATTTCTTCATGTTTATTTTCTTATTAAACATTTTTGTTATTTTTTTGACAAAACAGTGTGAGCTTAAAAGTGACAAAATACTATTTAACACACAGGCCCCTGTGACCTCAATCCTTGAAATGTTCAATTCAAGTTTTTACACAGTTCACAAGGCATCTGAAATAGCATGGTGAAAATTGAATGAAACAACATAGAAAGTATCCATTCAGGTTAGCTTGGATTCTTTTGTTCTGCTAGCTTAAGCCATATAATCCTTGTACTCTGATCACAGTAAATGTTTGTATATAATTACAATAAAAACAAATTGGCAAGTAAATTCCTTGCAAATTATGCAAATATAAAAATAAAAACGTTATTTTGTCATTAATGGATAGAAAATCAAGTTCCCGCACATTACCCACTTATATCAATGGAGACAGGAGACAGGGAAGAGGAATCGAACTTTCCATAAAGGCTGATCTATTTAAAAAACGTTTCCCAATTAGGAATAACGTTATTGAATTGCCTTGTCTGGACTATTAACCTTTTTACAATAAGAGGCTGTAACCAAACTTCAATTGGTAATTACCCTAAACCACTCCCAAACCACCCCCCACCCCCACTTATTTGTAAATGTTATTGGGGATCAACAACATCTGTCAAGCACATTACAGTTTAAAACAGTTTAGACAGCATGATGTTGGTCAGGTCACACGTTAGTAACCTCAATTCCAGAGTAGCCAAGAATTGGGCTTCCGTCCGTTCTAGATGGAGCCTCATGCTGTAATTCCCGAGGCAGAGAGCCATAGCTGCCGTGGCAACCGAAGTCCCTCCCACTGCGAGCTTTGGGGCTGAACCCAACAGGTGGCTGGACAAAAGAAGGGAGAAGGAACAGTTACATTATATTGTATATCTATAGCGTTTAAAGAAAGTAACCAAGACAGCTTTGTAATTTGCTGAAGTTACAAAAAATTCACATTTTCAAGTAGATAAAAAACCAACCATGAAGTCCACCTTGACAGTGTAGAATGTAAAACATGGTCGGCTAAATGTAATAAAAGGATGTTACATGTCATTATAAAGTATAGCTCTGACCCTTTGCAAGATGTCCTACCAGGGTGCATGCCCACCTTGACAGCTCGTCTGCGCAAGGACCCCTCATCGTCAGTGTGTCGACTGGCTGCACTGGCGGGTCTGCCCAGAGAGCTCTGGCGTAGAGGGGTGGGTGGTGTGCCCAGACCCAGTCTCTCATAGTCCTGCTGTGAACCTGACCTGAAAGGACAAATGTTTAGCTGCAGGACAAAAAGTGGTCCGCCAAATACTTATTATCAAAGTCTTTTATGTTCAAAAATGTATTCCACTTAAAGACCAATGACTAGGTAATTTTGTTGAAACTTTTTGGGGGAGATAGACAGTTTACCAATCGTTGTAGGACACCAAAATATTCTCAAATACTATATGTTAACTGTATCTACTTCCATGTTTGTATGTAACTCATAATTTAACCCCAGACATTCAGATAAAAAAATAAAAAATAAAATCTGAAAAATGTAATGCCACTGTATATATATGGATCTGGGCCCATAGGATTTTTATAACTAGGACCCTTCATACAATGTGGAGTTACACAAAGGAAAATATGCACAAAAGACACATGATGTCAATTAGAACTTAAGCTAAGGCATGGCATGCATCTCTGATACAGTCACTGGGGCTGCTTGGTGTGTTGATAGTCAACTCAATCAATTGATGTGCTTGCATGCTCTGCCAACACATCCAATTCAACTCTCTTTAAATTACTCTTTTAAGAATCTTCCCTACATGTCTGTCTTGTCCCTTTCTTTCTTGTTTCTCACCGAGCTGAGGTTATGAGGGTTGTCATCTCCTCGATAAGATGCTTGCGAATCATATGCTTGCTGCTGGGGATTCCAAGAGCTGTTGCCATGGAATCTGTGTTGAAAGATGGGTCAAGAACCATGACAGCACCATGAACTCCACTGTTTTGGAGACTGTCCGCAAACTCCTGTAAAACGTAGTTCGCAGAAGTCACATCACAGTCAGAAAACACCAATAATAAGAAATACGTTTCAAAATAAATGACCAAACAGCTTTATTCACAAAGAGAATGCTTATCAAGACTGACATTATGTCAATCAGTTATTGATACCTAATGTTACATTGAAGACAATTCTGCCAATTCAAACAAGTCTGTACTATTGCTGAACTTTGCTGGTCATAATGGAACCCTTGCAGAAATGAATAACTTGATATTAAAACAGTATTCCTAATGGAAGTTATAAAAAAGTAAACATAATTATTATTAACTGAAATAGGGCAAACCAAGGGATTTGCAACCGTGTGGTTTCTTGTCATTAAGTTGTATGGATAAGTGGAGCTACCTCACCTTGAGGTCAATGTCCCTAACCCAGCTCATGACGCGATGACTTGTCCACACCAATGGGTCTATGTTCTGATGTTCACACTGGATCCGTCTGGCCTGTAGAGCCTGAAAAAGATTCAAACCCATGTATACACTTAAATTCCCCTACAGATTTGTTTGCCACATGAGCTAGCACATATATACATTAACACTGTTGAGGCAACATAATAAATACAATTATCGAGTACGATGTACATTATGTTTTCATACTGGGAGCATACCTCCTTGTCGAAGTTCAGCATGTGTAGCAACTCAATGCCCAGTAACAGGCTGACCTGATGGAACTTCTTGGTGACGTTAAGGAAGCGCTCCAGGTCACGGCGTGTAAGAGAGTTGAGCATGCGTCCGTCCATCAGGTGTGTGTGAAAGGCCTGAGAGTACTGTGGCAGACCCACATCACTTAGCCAGGCCTTGGCTACCCAGTGGTGATCCATGTCTGCTGCTTTGGATAACCTGGAGGTAAGGGGGACACATTACCTTTTAGTTCACAGTACGGACTTTAACACTTTCTCATGTGAAGCACTTTGATCGGAGGGCTTACTGAATGTGTTGCAATCTAATTTCACCAGCAGATGGCACTCACATACTTGAGTTTGAACTAAATAGGATCTGTTGTTAGCAATGCATTAACAGTACTGAAAGTGAAATTCACTTATGTCATATCAGCAAGATCATTCATAAATCCTTTACTCGGCATGTTTTTTAATGAAACACTCCACTCCAGGGATGAGCTCTTGGCTCTGAAAACGCAAACATTGATGTTTTAAAATGAAACGTTATTTATGTGTTCCATGTAAGACCTTGCTGAAAGTATCCCATTAGCCCAGCTATAGAAATGTCAACATATGCAGGTACTGCAGGAATTGAGCCATTGTTCTACCAAATGGGGATGGAAATCTCGAACTCACCCTCTGCCATTTTCTGCGTCTCTGTAGTCCTCCAGAGCGAGACGGAGTTTTCTACGGTGCATAGAACTGTTGACCCCTAAACCCAGCTCCAGGTCCTCATCTGTCAGTCCCAGTAACACCTGCAGCAGGTCAACATACGCACTTTGCAAATATTACACTCCCGCAAAGTTGGGTTTGACCCAGTAGACAAATACGTACTGAACTATGATAAATGAGTGAATGTGTGTGTGTGTTTCAGTAGTGGTAGCGTTAGTGGTGTGTGTAGTAGTAGAGGTAGTAGTAGTAGTAGAATTTTTTCATGCTCAAGTCCTACCTTGCCACTTTTGATATTCTCAGAGCACGCACGCATGTACATAGGCATTGCCATGACAACTTCCAGCCAGGCCTGCACAGTCCCAGCCCTCCATTGTGACATGGGCGTGGTCCTGGCAAGCTCCACTTGCTGAAGGCGGTCTAGCTGGTCCTCTGATCCATCCGATAGACTGAGACTGAGACGGGTCGGGCTTGAGAGACTGTCAGAATCTGGGCAGGTGGACGAGGGGAAGGAAACAGGGACATAAAGGGATGAGGTGGTTTTGGAAGTGAGTGAGAAGTGGTGGGTGCAGTGCCAAATCAAAAATTATAATTTTAGTCATGTTGAACAGCGCTGAATAAAAGAGAGAGCAAATGTCTTACAGGCCCTAAGAAAATACTGAACTTGTCATCCCTGTTTTCTTCAGTACATAACAACATGAAACTTTAAATAGGATACGAGACTTTGGCGACATCCCAACTAGTGTGGGTAGTCTCGATTTGTAAACAAACCCACCACTTACAAAATCCATTAAACAATCAGCTGTTTTAATGTGGCTCATCCATCAAAATTAAATTCAGGAATAGCAACTTGGCTGCCGATAAATTAAATTAGCCCTATTCTGAATTGATCATATACGGGCCTGCTTATTTGTTGATGGCTATACATCATCACTTAAAGCTGCTTCTCTGCACATGGTACCTTTTCTTTTTCTTTTGATTGTGCAAACATCTTTCAGCACAGTCAGAATCACTCATTCTATTTACACATAGTAATTCTCACCTACTGTTTATCTGTACACGGCTAGCCCAGATCTTTGTCTCACTCCTCACAGTTAGTTTTGCCATGATTAGCTCAGTTCAGGGAAGTTTGGCTAGGTTGTTCACTCTAGGTCTACCTTAAAAATCAATGGCCTTGTTATTTGTCCAATCCCTAAGCTAATTATCTAAAGGCCATTTTTGGTACACGCAGTTTTACAATTGAGCAGAAATTGTGTTTGGACAAAGTGGATACAGGCATACTCCGTTTCATTCAACGTAGCTAGTTGAAAAATTCTCCTTCAACAATAAAACCAATAGACTTGTTTGTTGTTGGCAGTTTTGCTGAGAAATTTGTTTGAGTTATACCTGTGGTGTGCATAGAGCCCTCTCATGAAATCAATCAGTGAATTGTCCCACTGGTTAAAGACACCTTTCTCTATATATGGCTGTGTTGTGTTTGCAATTATCTTGGTAGCACCATAAATAAAGGGCCAGCTATCTGCCAAGAGCAGGTGACTGACTGCAACCCCGTGTGAGTGTTTCTGCTTAACAAAACATGAAGGATTTATTATTTCTGCTTGTTATTTGGATGCCTTTTTTCACAATTGCTTCCTGCTATTTCTGAATGCATTCACTCCATTTTCTGCACACCAAATAATGGCCCAGGAGGTGGTCAGAGGAAGTCTGCAAAAATATTCTTACAACACCAAAGTGTGGTTTTGGTGGGGAAAAATGTATTTTCTCAATCTGGTTACGTTAAATGTTTGCCGGCACATGAGAAAATAAACACAAAGATGGGAACTATTCTGACGGAGTTTAAGAATTGAGATAATCTATCCAGGGAACAATAAGATCCAAGTGAATGCACAAGGTTTTCACATAAAAATATATCTCTTATGAAAGCTGACTTCACTATTAGCTTCTGGGAGTGCTTTTAAAAGTTTTATTGAGTAGAAAATGACGAGTAGTCCCACTGGGACAACAGTGAACGTCTCAAAAGCTGTCGTCAGTTAAACAAACATAAAAGAGAGCCAATTAGGTAAGGTCACACTCAAACTGCCAACTTCTACCATATGACAGGCATTTGATGAGCAACTTGTTGCCTTGGTCCCAGAAGTACTCAGAGAGTGTGTTCTACGAGATCCGAACCACTCCTATTCTCTTCTGTAAATAGAGTGAGAAGTTTATCAAACAGTGGGCGGATATCAGTGAAAATAAAGCTGTATCTTTCGTCGTAATGCACAGCCCACTTAGGAAGAGTAAAAAAAAAAAAGCTAAATGTTTCTTAAAATATAGCATTTTCTTCTAAAATATCACATATTGAAAGACATTTCATTGTAGAACTGCATGCAGTTGTATTTAAAGCCAACTCAATCGTGGATCAACTTGAAGGGCTGATTTAAAATGTATATATCAGGATTTAGAAGAATGTCAACACAATCTGCAACCCAGTACCAAAGTTCTCTGTCAATGTTGAATAAGATGACAAGGATCATATAAAAATGATAATGTAAGTAGATAATTTCATCCCTGGGTGGCAAACAGTGTTGAGAGTCCAAGGAATTTCAGAGAGGGGTAGGGACTGTATGAAAGGTTAGAGGTCAAGGCAGAATGTTATTACTGTTTACTGACTTAAAACAGGGATGTGTTTCAACCATCTGAAATGACTCCAATTCCTGATCTCACTAATGTCATTGTAACTGAGGGCTGACTAGAGCACTAGATGACAGCATGAGCAGCCAGGAGGTAATTGGGGAGGAGGAAAGAAAATAAAGTAATTTAGAGTGTTGAGACACAGCACTATCACAGATGGTCTTGTCTATCTGAGAAAAGCTGCCTCTTGCCTGTCAAATATGGCAAGGCTAGGAATTAGGATTAGAGTCATACCACAACAAACAAACAGACAGCAAAACAAATATGCACACAAACACAAACAGAGGGAAAGAGAAGACAGAAACAAAGGAAATCCAATGTTACTTATTTTTATTTTAAAATAGTATTTTTTTTTCTCATTTCCTTAAGCATATTCTGTTGCCATACCTATAAGAATTACTTTCTACCTTCCAGATCAAAACATTGGCAGATCTAACAACTTTACCTGCCTAGTTAGGCCTATTCTTAAATAAAACTCTTTAATAATTAATAGATCAATTTCTGTAATGTTACCCCATTCACAATAACAATATTTGACTAACCAAAAATATGAAAAGGAATTGGTTAGAATATCAAAACAATCTAATGGTAATTTGATATCATAATTTAGCACATAGATCTAAAAAGAGTAGGAGAGAGATATCAAACAAGTACCCTGTCCAAAGTCTCCTGAATACGCATAATAATAATAATAAAAAACATAATGTTTATTCTTACAAGGCACACAAGGAACCTTTCATTTGACCTTTCAAAAATAAGCTACATTTTTTTGAAAGTAAAATTAAAAAAGTGGTGTTTTTTTACCCATAATTATCTCCATGCTTCTCTTTTGTGTAGTTGGGTTGCTAAGTATGATCGATATTTCTCTCCATACTATTTTTGATGAGAGAAACAATATCCAGTGTTAATCCAATATCAGGAAGAGAAAAAGATTTCCTTAGGCAATGAAGACCCAGGCAAAATAGTGCTTACGTGAGACGGATAGAAAATGAATCCAATGTGTGTTTCTTTTCTTGAATAAACCTCACTAACATTTGGCACCTAGTTAATTACTTTTTTTAGCAATGACCTGAACTTTGAATCAGATTTGCTGTTTTTTTTTGTCTCACACTGGGGTCAATAGATTAGTTCTGCTCATTTAAAGATTGATTAGCTATGTGTACATTTTATTTTAACCCCTCCGGCAGTACCTTACCTATCAGAACATTGCCTAAAAATCGAATATTTGTCATAACAGGATGTATATAGAGCAGAGTAAATTATACATACTAATACTAGATAATCATTTTTCAAATTTCTCAGAATTCCAAACCTGATTTGTTTACTTTAAAGTGATCATATTTTCCCTCTTAAAATTTAAGTGAATTAAAAGGGTAATTTATAGGGTATTAAAAGACCAATGAAGGTTTGCACTTTAAAAGCTGGACCTAACCTTGATTACTTCAAGGAATAACATGAACATCTAATTTGCATGGCGTGCTAACCATCGCTTTATTCGTTTGGCAAGATTTCTGAAATATAATATTGGGTTGTGGGTAGTCCTATACTCACCATGCATTGGGATTGAATGGGTGTGGGGAGGGGGCAGCATGCACAAGCATCAGACATGCTCAGGCCATGGATAATAAATCGATCAGTAAATTTACTCTACAATCTGTTCCTGTTGGAAATGGCCATATGTTCGGGAACTCTATGGAACTGCTTAAAGTTCATGGGCAAAGCTGCATTGTCTAACGCTTGAAAATCTGGTTTTAGACTCAAGCACAGTTTGAGTGATGAAGTGAGGATTCTGCACATTGCCCACAGGAAATCTTTTTTGGAAGAAGCGGTTTGAAAAGGAACGGACCAGGCAAAACATTGATGAGGAAGTCAGTAAAACAAGCCAGGGACAGGGGTCAGTCATGGCATAATAACAAAAGGCAGTCAAGACAAATAGACATTTACAAACACAGTGTGCACAATGGCTGTTATTTACAAGTACAGCAGTCCTTCAAGTTTCCAGTTCATTGAAAACTAAACAAAAAAATCAAAAAACAATTCAAAGAATCAATAACAGCCAATCTTCTCTTGGCCAGATACAGTAGGACATATACTAGGGTTAGGATACCAGCTGTGCACGCTTCATACCCTATTTACAGAACTGTACATAACATAAGGTGTAGTTTGCTTGTAAGGTTTACACTTCAGTAAAGCAAGAAGCACCTCAGGCTTCTGAAATGGCTTCCTACCGTGGACACACACACATTGTGGCATCACACATCTCATAAGCAGACACACTTGTGCACACAGAAACACCTGCTTTTCACCACATGTGTAACACACCCGCACAGACACACAGACAGTATGTCTCTCTCTTACAACCACACCCACCCACACAAAAACAAACACACATCTAATCTACACACACGCACACACACACACACACACACACACACACACACACACACACACACACACACACACACGCACACACACACACACATAACGTAACGTTAAGCATTAGTACACCCTTACTAATTGTCACAATGGACTTCAAGGACGGTGTCCAGACCACCCATGTTCTACCAGTCTGCATCTTCCTCTATGTAATAATCTGGGGTTGAAGTACCGTCAAACAGACCCGGCTCCATGGACTTACGCTGCTTGCCCCGGGCAAAGACACGCGACAGAGAGCCCAGGCCCATCTTTTCTTTCTTCTTCTTACGCTTCACGTCCTCCAGATCTTCTAGCGACTGGAGAGATAGACAGATCAGAGGGAATGAGATAAAGCGATAGGTAAAAAAAGAGGGATGAGGCAGCCCCATAGAAGCCAATGAGATGGACATGGGAGGAAGAATGCCAGGTTGAGGAAGAAATACAGACAAGGTAAATTGAGAACAAATTGAACAAAATAAGAATAGAGAAAGAGACGGAAAAGATTTACATGTAGTCTGAAAACAACAGGATGTACCTAATCATTTAATAACAATAACAAACACAGCCTATATTACTGAATGTGCATCTATCAAGAGAGAGCATGGGCCTTTAGCAAAAGAGAAGAACTGCAATATATTGTTGAAATGAAGTAAGTGATTACTTGGGAGGGTGCGGTGGGCAGCTCTTACATTGCAGAGGGAATGTGTCCGGTGGCGGGGGGAGTTGATGTCGCTGGGCGTGGACGAACGGTCCCCCTCCAGCGCCGAAGCGTCTGAGATAATGGAGGGCTGGCGAGAGTGACAGGGGCTCACACGCACCGACGCCACTGGACAAGGGGAGGGCAGGGGTGATAAACGGGGTCAGCATCCGCCCCATGTCAACAACTTTTCTGAAGGTCATTTGGGAAAGTGGCAACATTACTACTTATATTTATGATAGTGGCTTTCTGTGCATATTAGATGCTACACACTATATGACAATTACAGTACAGTAAAAAATTACAATTTACTGCAGTTTAAATGTATCCTCCCCATTATATCTTCTGTCACACCTACAGGAAACACAGAGGAAGGCTGCTGCTAATTGAAGACTTTAAAATGCTAAACTTATACATTAAAAAAACAAGTATTAAAATATCTTGTATGATTCTAACACTTCATTGCTACATCAATATCAGTATAACATCATAACGTAATAGAGTTCCAGCGCAGTCTCAGATTCCACTCGGACATCCAGAGATGTGACAAAGTTTCCACTTTTAACTTCTTCAGACAGCAGGACATGCTTTTGATGTTGTTGACAGAGATTACTCATTAGTATTTGATGCTAGCATCTTACAGTTTGTTTCCTTAGAGAGCAGAATATCTGCACTTTAGCGAGGTGTAGCGTACACATCTATCCTCTTTGCTGAACTCTGGAATCTTGGAACTCTTGGAATTTCTTCCCTAGTTTCTCAAATTTAAGTCAAATTTTAAATAAAGTTGTACGTTTTTGTGCTAATGACAAAATTGCAGTATTTATAAAAACTAGAAGCTATAAATCTTTGAAACACAAGACAATCTTTTAATTTTACATTGAAGATGGTGACACCAACTGAACTTTGACCTCAATAGAACTTAATGGCACATTATTGAATCTACAGACTTTGCTTATATAGAAATCAATTCACTGTAATACTATCTGGATAATCAGATATTACTTTTGAGCTCCGATTAGAGGGACCCTATTAGAACTCCCCTAGAGGGGTAACCTCTTTTCAGCCGTTTCCTGGCTTCTAGGAAAATACAATTGTTTAAGATGAAGTTTTGGGGTGATTGTCATCATTGTACATATATTTAAAAATACTTTTGGTCTTGTAGGACCTCACACAGGAAGTTACATAAGTCTGAAAAATCTAGGTACCAGATGTGATGGATAAAAACAAAAAACACTCCCAGCTTAAAACCCGTTATAATAGCCATACACAAATAAATATGTAATTGTAAGCTATTCAAGAACTAGAACCTATAATTTAAGTCCTTATGAATGAACAGATAATAATTGAAAAGATGCTACAGAATGTTTGGTAACTCTTGATAGAGGCTCTTTTGAAAATTAATTTCTGTTTATGTCGATTCATCAACTTTGGTGGCATTTAGACACGCATAGGTCTGAGTAACATTTACAGTCTCTCAAATCAGACATTATGTCATGGCAGACCAAGTCCAACCGTGTATTACGTCACCACACACCTTGTCTGTCAGTAGGATGTCCAGTGTGGACGTGGTACAGGGTTTGCTGACTCTGTCGGATGGCTGCCGTCAAGGGCATGTCAGCTTGCATCACCCACTCTTGGTTGTTACCGTTGACAACCGCTTCTGTTGGCATTGCCAGAGAGTGCCGTTTTGGCACATCCTTGGTCAGTGTTGCTAGCGACTGCTTTGCCTTAAAAAGATAAATGAATGGGCAGACAGACAGAAAGAAAGAGACACTTTCATAACTAAGAAGTTTGAAAACTTGCTGGGGTACTGTATAAGCATTTGTTTGTGTACAGTATGTGTGTGTTTGAGTGGTGAGTGAGTGTTTGCATAAAAACAATTCCTATGCAACCGATGTGTGTGTGTGTGTGTGTGTGTGTGTGTGTGTCTTTTTGTCTGTGTATGTGCTCTGCCAGGTGCTCTTGTCTATCCATCTCTTAAAATAATTCAGTTTTATCTGTATTCCCCTTTGCCTCTAACACTCCTGTTGAAGAGGTGGAAGATCAATGGGCCAAATAGCTTGACTGCTGCAAGCAGCAGGAAGATGGGTAGAAGAGGTTAAGAAACGGTTAATAGACAAAGAGACAGAGAGAAAGAGAGAGAGATAAATATATATATATATATATATATATATATATATATATATATATATAGAGAGAAAGAGAGAGAGAGAGAGAGAGAGAGAGAGAGAGAGAGAGAGAGAGAGAGAGAGAGAGAGGGGGAGAGAGAGAGAGAGAGAGAGAGAAATACACAGCAGGGGACAATTAATATGTTACATAAATGTAGTTATTACATTCTTCCTCATGGGGTTCAAACACAAAGTCACATACAATTCTGGCGGCAACATAAAATTGATATCGTCAAGAGAGGGGTGTGTGTGTGTGTGTTAAGCATAATACACATGATCATGCCAGACATACAACTAATAATTGTTTTTCAATCACTATCATACAGCTAAGCCTACTAAAAATCCATCCTTCACAATCATTAGCCCAAATCCTCCAAACATGCAGTACATCTAAGAATCACAAACCTTTAGAATAATCCCACTGTTAGTTTTCATCAACCACTGTAGACTTCTTAAAAACATTCTGTGACATTTTCACCAATGATTATGCCTTAAATCAAGGTAGGAGCATTCTCATTGATCTGTTTCTCCGATAGGGAATACTTACAAAGTATTAGGACCATAAGGATCACACATTGGCAGTTAGTGGAACACATGCACTGGGGTCTCCCCACATCAATACCACACAGATAGGACAGTTTTCGGGCGACAGGGGTCAAAGGGCAAATTTCAAGCACTGCCTGTCTTACCGCCATGACCCTAGGGGAGGCCTCCCTGTCGCAGGGGCGGTCAAACACCCGATACTCCATTCTTTGATTCACACAGTTACTTATCTGGGGGGAGACATATGGTATTGTGGATGGAAACGTAGACGATGCAATCTAAATAATATTGGTTTCGTCTAGTTTAGACAAGGGTCAAAGAGCCTGGGATGTAATGCTGGGAATCAATCTGCAACTGAGATAATTTTTTTAGTTTTTTCGATTTCATTTCTAAATAACCTGTTAACGGCTATGTTTTATGATATTGATGGAAATGCTATTTCCCCGTCTGTAAGCAAGTTCTTGACCAAAAGGTATTTTCAAAGAATGTGTCCACTGATATCCCAGTGTAGCTTAACCTTAGCAGAGAAACCAACCCTGTGAGGTTTGTGTGTCATGTCTGCTGTGTTGCGGGGTTCAACAACTACACGTTTGGGCGTGTCTCACCATGGCGAGCTCGGCTTCCAGCTCCTTGATACGGTTCTCCTTCAGGTCCAGCTGGGAGCGGAGGGCTCCCGCGTGCTCTGTGGCCTCCTTGGTCTGCCGCCTGAGGTCCCACTTCTCCCGCTCCAACATGTCCTTCTCCTTGGCCAGTGCCTTTACCGCATCTTCACTCTCCTGAACGAGAAGGAAAGGTTCAGGAGGAAGGGGTTCGGGAGGTGGAGATGGAGGTGCAAAAAGAGGAGAGACAGGACACAACTTATTTGGACAATCACAAGAGGAGTAAAGTATATACACACTTCAGTATGCTTCAGGTCTCTATACTACAAGGCCGGCCTGTTGTGTGTATGTGTGTGTGTGAGTGTGCGTGTGCGTGTGCGTGTGCGTGTGCATGTGCGTGTTTCTAATACTTTTCTGTGTTGTTCGTAGTTGCGGATGAAGTCTCGGAGCTGCTCCTCTCTGCTCTCCAGCGTGGCGTAGAGCTGCTGCATCTGGTTGACCAGATCAGCTTTCTCTGCCTTCAAACGCTTCCGGTCTGCTTTCATGGCTGCAGGAGAAGAGGCAAGCGTGAGTGAAAGAGGGTGTGTGCCAATGTGATTATACGTGATTTGCCAAAGGTTTAAACCTTGTAGGTCACATGAAGGCACCGTGGGTCTCCTTTCCCAGCCCACTTGCCTTGCAGAGGTTTTGATGCTAACTTTCATCCCCCTGTGCCCTCAATCCATTTCCTATCTGCTGTACGATTTGTCTTTGTGAATTCGTTTTCCTTACACTCAATATACCAATGTATATTCATCAATCTTTTCCCATATTACCCATCTCCTCCTGTCTGTTCTTAGCTGCTGTCCCTCTACCCACTCTCTGTTGGGGCCGTCCCCAGTTATTTCTATTTAACATACACTTCCACTAGAGTTTCTGAAATTGAACAGCATTCACAAAATGCATCTGGGGAGGCTGCACAGATGGACAGAATGCACAGGCTTTTCACTGATTCATGCCTTTTTATGCCCCTCCGTCCAATTTCTATCATCCTTTCCTTCCCTCTCCTTTCACCCTTTTTATTTTAGAAAAGCAATCCCCATGCCAAGGGAATGTTAGTGCCAGCAAGGAAGGACAAAGAGAGTCTGTCATTGGCTGAAAGAGACAGGAAGCTCCCGTGCACCTGGCAC
Source organism: Aplochiton taeniatus (assembly GCA_017639675.1). NCBI lineage: Eukaryota > Metazoa > Chordata > Actinopteri > Galaxiiformes > Galaxiidae > Aplochiton > Aplochiton taeniatus. Next base: position 22,099,938 of record CM030174.1, on the reverse strand, counting down.
AAGAAGTGAAATTAAAGCCTTCTTTGAGCTTGACCAAAACAAAATGGCTGCTGCCCGCACCTGCAGTCAATCACTAACAAAGCTCTCTTAAGGCTATGAAAAGGCTATGAGTTTTACAGAGCAATGCCCTATAATAGAGTGTGACTATAAACACTCTCTGATAATACGTTGATATATGATATATGATATAATTCACATTCCACTTATGACTCCTAATAACCATCTACGCTGAGATAGACGACCTTACAGTGGCAGTGCTAAGAGAGCATTAGGTTCACAGAGGCAACAGCTAACCGGGGAGACAGCAAACCTCAAGACGTGTCTTCTTCAGTGACAGCCATATTAATGATTCGTATTCTCTGCGGCTTGAGGAGCTTGTCTGAGACTCCGGGCCTCCACAAGTCATTACAAGAAGAGACAGAGGAACCGCCAGGGAACGAGCCCAGCAATTCCTGTGTGCCGACTTGAAGGTAATGGATGTCTTTACTTTATTCTACTGCGTGAATATTTCGGTGAAAGCACCTGTAGCTACGTCGCATGTGTCTGTGGTCCAATGACAGGAGGAGCCTGGATCCAGACACATTGAGAATACATGATTGGATCAAAACCAGCAGTAAATACATACATTTAACTAATCCCCACTGATTTGCCAAAACGAATCAGCCACCAACAAGTTCCATGTGGCCCTTTTAACATTGCCCTGAGAATGTCTGCGAATCGGACATAAGTGGCTTTTAGCTCACCACACACAGCTCTTAGTCCACCACAGCTGTAGGGGTTTTCACGCTGTGTATTCTGAGCAGATTGGATACTAAAAGTCTAGGCCACCTCAGTCCCTCTCTGATGTCAGTCTCAAGTGTTGAATGGGTAGAGCAGAGCTGGCAGAGATATTGGTTTGTGAAGAACAGTGTGTTGCAGTGGGATTTCTCTGTGTACAGAGAGGCTCTTAGAGTTACCGGAGCCTCCGACTGACCCCATCAGCCGAGGCAGGAGCTGGGTAATGGATCGGGGGATGCTTAGCATGTTTAAACGGAGTCACTGCAAAATAACAAAAAAATAGCATTTCTTATCTTTTTTCTTTTTAAATCATTTTTGGACAGTGTATGTATTGGACCAGTGGTTCCAAATCTTTCTTCAAATGTTTGTGTTCATGAGAACATTAAGTTGGAAGAAAGTTTTTTTTTTTATATATATATATATACCGTATATATTGGGTTTGCTTGATGTAAACAATAAATAAATAATTTGAAGAATACAAATTTGCTTGAAATATGAGTTTAACTCAAAGTAAGGTACCTCTTCACGGAAGCTCAAGTGTGACTGCCTTCAGGAAGGAAATGCAAAGCAAGATTTGCAATTTCAACAAAAGAAGTGAGGGGATTTGGGCACTAGGTTACACCTAGGCAATCTATGGCATTAGTGTTAGGGCTAAAACCCTGATATGTTGGGTGTTACTAAAGTCTCAGTCCTACAGTGGTTATGTCTAAAGTAAAATGAACTGAATTACAGTAAGGAGAACCTCTCACCATCAAAGCTAGATAACGATATTCTCCACACTAAAGAGCCAGGCCACACAACACTGGCACTTAACTACTCGAGCTTTACACGAGAGGCCCAGGCTTTTAGCACACCACTACCAACTAATAGCAGAGTCAGGGGAGAGTTCAAAGCAGAAAAGAGACTGCAGCACACAAAGAAAGAAAGTTACTGAAATCAGACAAAAAAAACTAACTTATTTACCTTGTACCCTGCTTAGGTAAACAAGAATGGATCTGCACCTTTATCGTAAAGATGGTCTAATTATGTGTGTCAAAGGCAGGCTTTCAAAATGTTCTGGATTCAGTTGTTGAGTCTCGAAAATATATGTGACTGAGCTCTCCTGGATGTCTTTAGCCTTTATCTCACCGAGACAACAACCAACTAATTTGGCCCACACTATTAAGGGGAACCAATGAAAAAGATAAACCTGTTCCTGATGTCCCTACCTTTATTTCCAGGATTTTAGGTACATATTGTTTGCCTTAGGATTGCAGTGCTGTACATTATCACACTGATTTGTGTCTCTGTAGTGTTATGAGTCTATAGCGTGGTTATGATGAATGTAAGGGTTAGCACAAAGGCAGCTGGCACTATTATAACATGAAAAGTGACATTTATCTACAAGCTCCTTGCCTGACCTTTGGCCTCTCCTTTCCTTGAAAGGAGGAAGGAGTTTTATGAGGGAGCTGTACAGGAAACTAGGCGAGGAGCCATACATTTTTTTTATCAAATACTGCTCATTAACAGGTTGTCTGGAAAGCCTGTGTTTGTGTGTTTCTGTGTGTGCGTGCATGTATGCTTGTGTGTGACTGTTTGTGTTGCAGGCCTGTTCAAGTCAAATACATAATTTAATATTGTGTGAGTGAGTGTGTGTACGTACGTGTGTGTTTGTGTGTGTGTAATGACTAGAAGCGATGACACCACAGTAACAGCAATTAGGTATGGTGGCATTGATCCAGTCGTGTCTGATAGAGATCAAAATAACTCACATTGAATTTCGTAGAACGAGACTTCTCACTTACACTGGATTTATGAAAGGCATTTATTGTGTTGCTTAGGAAATCTGATTGCCATTCTGCTTTCTAAACACAATAGTAACTCTGTGTTGTCTTTGTATAACCTTTCACAGAACTATCATTGTTAATATCTTCTAAAGCAAAAATGTGTATATATTTCTTTTATTTTGCGTGATATGCATTGGGTGGGATACTTAAGAATGAATGACCCAGCTTACTATTGCAGACCACATGTGTTAAGACATAGGAATCATTTTAGTTGAAAAACTGAGAATAATTAATTTGATCCTTTAATTGAGACTAGTGGAAAAGGTACACTTTTCAACTACTTTGCAACCTTATGTACTCACGCACACACATGTTGCATGGAACCAGACTATTACTGTGATTAAAGACTCTTTTAAAATAGTTTTTATACAGCAGTATGTCACCAGTTGGTTTCTGTGATCAAACAGCAGCCAGTGGCAATTCAATAAAATCATTGTAGATTTGGGAAGCACTATTAAACAGATTTATACTAACGTTTTCTGCAGTCCCCAAATTCAATGTTAAACCTCTATAATTGATATAATTTTAATGTGATCAGTTTAAGAAGTCCAGTGAGAGCGTGGAGACACTCAACAGTTTACTTGACTGTGTAGGGTGTGTGTGTGTTTGTGTGTCCCTGCATTTTTGTAGGAAGGGGTTTTAAGTGTGGGACTAAACTGCTTTCAGAGCACGTTGTAGCGTGAAAAGGCAGTAAATGCAGTAGACAGACTGTTCTTTGATGATACATAGCTGTCAAGAGGCTTTCAATTCTGTTTGTATTGACTGGGCATTCCACAGAGATAGACTAAAAGCTACGGAAAAAGTTAATTAAAAAATGCATTTGAGCAATATGCTCACTTTGAAAAATCTGTTTTGAAATAAATGTAAATGTTATTATTTTTGGGGATGGGAAAATACACACCCAGGTGATAACAGGGCTTTCTATGTTATTAAAATACCAATTATATTTCCTCTTTATTCAGATGTGTGAGATATTTTTATAAATCTTGAATGAGTCTTGAAAAATAGGAAAAACACAGTCAGAAGATTCAAATTTGAAATTTACAAATCCCTAATTAAAGTAAATAGTAAAATCCCAAATGTTGGAATTAGAGTTTAACACTGAGCATTGCATAAATGATATGCAAAAGTTAGCCATCAAATATAATAACAAGTGACCCCTCCTACCATCATAAAGCCTTCAAGTGTTTACAAATGTATACCGATAAAGAGTTCCCTTAACCAGTGTTCAGACCTATACCACAATCCCTTATGGCAATCCCTTAAGCAATTTGGTCTAATGAACACTTTGTCATGGCATCTGGTGGGTGGTTCACAATGCGCTCGTCTCATCAAATGTGGTTCAATTAAGCAGAACCACTTCCTCGTCTCAAATGAATTTGCCGCATATTGCCATCATTCTACTGAACATGTCATCCTCTCAATATTTTCCACTAGAGGGTACTTCAACCCAAGTGTGTTTAAACTGAGAGAACGAATGAATCCTCTTCCATGGCAACACACGACTCAGCAAGTGAATCTAAAAGTAAAGTAAACCAACATGAATACCAAATGTGCTACCTATATAAGCAGCAGCCTAAGGTGACAACATTGCCATTCAAGAGCTGCTATGGTTTTAAAGAGGTTTAGAGACTTGTGGCAATTGTGGTTCCCTATTCTGCATTGAGCTCTCCTTGCGCAAAACAAACCCACACGCTATAATTTCCACCGTTACTGCATGTTAGATAGGGAGAAAAGTGGGTAAATAACTGCAAAAACAACAAGACAGTCAAGTAAGTGTAGGTGACACAAAATTACATGATAGATGTCTTTCCAGTGTCTGGCTTGGAAACAACTAAAAGCATTGTTGGCGACAGGACCAAAATGAGACACCCCACACACTTGGAAAAAAAGAGTGGTGGGAGTACAACAGATAATACTAAGAACTGGCCATGCGTTTGAACACCAATGCGGCCTTTACTGAGAAAGAACATAATGTCAAGGGTCCATGAGCTTTGTAAGGGACGACTCTGCTGTTAGCTATACCCAAGGGGACAGGGCGAGATGCACAATGTTCCAAGTAATTTGTGGCAACATGAATTAAAACGACAATCTTGGAACTTTGGTTAGTGTGTAAAGCACGACAAGAACCAACCAACTATAGTATTATATTGTAGATATTGTACTTTTCATCTCCATAGCAACAATTCTCTGTCTTATTCTAGTAACCTCATGTTTCCGTTAGTGCTTCAGGTTATTCGTGCAACAAAACCAGATATGCATTGTGATATGACAGTGGAATTTACAAGCTTAACAAAATACCCTAACTTAACTCAGATTTCATTAGCACTAGTGATAACATAAATATGTTTTACACACATATCCATACATAGATTTCCAGTACGGTAAAGATCTTAGTTCAGACCTCCTTCAAACATGCTGTCAAACAATAGACAGGGCCCTATTTATTCTTACCTTTTCTGTTACTTGCCTTGAAAGGAACACACAGTATATACGTATTACATATAACTTGTGGGTCATTTGTTATCAGCCTGTGTTTCATGGTTTCATAATTCTTGGGTCATTGTTATATAGGCATTAAAAGAAAACATACACATTTGAAAGAAAGGATCCAAAGATAAGTAAATCTTTTTAGTTGACTATGTGTCTACACTGTAAGCCTAAGGTCTGTGCCTGTGTGTTTATCTCAAATCATTACTCATTTAAAAAATCCTGATGTAAAGTTAATGTTTTCAAAAAAATCATCACGTAGGGTATTTGCGGCCTCTGGTCCTCACTAACCTCATACAATTTTTTGGGCGTGCAACTCTATTCTGATGTTAACGTAAATTCAAAAAATGAATGTCGGTGCTGTGCTGTTTTTCTGTTGTGCTGCACAGACAGCTATCCTGTCTCTCACCTTGCAGTGCCTCCTTGGCGCGGTCTAGCTCCTGCTCCTTCTGGGCCAGTTGCACACGAAGCTCGGTGGCAGAGAGCATGTCGGCGGAGCAGCCGCCCTGGGTCTCCTCCAGGTCCTTACTCAACATGTCCTTCATCTGGCGCAGCAGGTGCACCTCCTCCTGGAGCTGGGACACCTCCTCACGCAGGAGAACTACGGAGAGGAGAGAAGGAACTGGTTAACCAGGGGATTCAAGTAAATTGTGCTTGGGTGTCAATAAAATGGTTTGTATCTAAAATGAGTTGTTAATGTATGTATTGCAGCCAACTGGGCCTTTACTTTATGTAGCCCATTTGACATGTACTGTTTGTGAATGCATTGGTGTGTTCAGATGTGTGCATGGGTGTACATAGATGAACCTGTACGTGTGTACATTATGTATGTAATTGTGTGTAAACTGTATGTAGATCTATCTGTTTATATATGCATATCCTTATAATATATACAGCATGTATAAAATATATACAAATGTATAGAGTAGTTATTTGCAAATGGTTGGCACCAAAATTCCTAACCAACACTATATCCACATATCAGAAAAACAGACTACAAAACACATTTTATTGCATGTTCTAGCATTTCTGGTGACACCTTGTCATATCTGACATCCTTGATGTCATATAAAATGAGAGTGTTTTGCTCTGTAGAAATTACTGCATAAGGATAGAATTACATGGAAATGATTTGGATCTTTGCTGCTTTAGGTAATTTACACCTCATATGTGGATTTTAAGAGTACTACAATTAGTTATCTATTTTGCCCAAATGTTTCAAAAATCTAAAAAGACGCAAGGGATCTGTTATTTGTAATTGTGTTATTACTATTCTTTAATTTAATAAATTTTTCTGTATGTTTTTATTACGGAATCTACACGTTATTAATTGTTAAGTTAAAAGGGATAGTTCAGCTTTTGGGGATATACAATTATGTTTTCACATAACATAAATATGTTATGTTTGTACATACAATAATGAGTAATTTAGGTAAGTAGGTAGGTAGATCTAGCCTAGCTTAGCACAATGACTTTAAGCCGATAGTACTAGTTATTATGGCTCTGTAAAAAGTGACAAAATGCACCTTAGACAAGCTCCAAAGCTGTGTTATTTACATTTTGTATCTTCTGTATTTCACACATATAGAAAAGTGAGACGTTGTTATTGAAACAGATGGACATATTTTTCAAGGCGGAACCATACTTTTACCTTGTGTAGGGTATGCAGCCTCGCAACAATAGGTCTGACCGTATCTGTTCACTTTTGATGGAGTCATGTTAGCCTGTTATACTGGCTTATAGTCATTGTGCTAAGCTAGGCTACATTTACCTACCTACGTACCTAAATCCTTATTGGACGTATAATCATAACATTGATATCAATCATCTTGTCTGGCTAGGGCTAAGTAGAACAAGTCTTTTTTTCAAAAATTTTGATTTATCCCTTCAATGTATATACTGTATGGTTTATAACATTTAAATCCATCAATAAATTGCTTCACTTGCAACCTTTTCATGTCTATTTCTCATGATACACTTGATATACGTTTCATATCCTTACAGAATGGGTGTCTAACATGTTCTCAAATGAACTGGATCATGTGTGTCAATTTGATTTGTTTTATCAGTTTGGATTCCCATGTATGTCTTATATCATTTTGGTTAAATCTGTACCTTTTTTTGAGGATTTCTATATATATTTTCCAATCCCTTTATTAGTATTCACTGACTAAATGTAAGTTATGTTGTACAAAGCCATCTGCTGAATAACTAAAATGTAATATAAAGTTGAGTTTTTAGAAGCAGAGTCTAATGAAAGCTTCGGCAAGGAGCGTGTCATTACGCCAAAGGTGTACTTAATGGACCTGATAATAGAACCACATTTTACAGAACTACTCAAGCAGCAACCTCCTTTGAAAAACACAGAATGCAAGACCATTAGAGAAGCAAGGAAAAAGTATATAAATAATGCTAAGCAGTGTTAAAAATGTATAATAGTCACCAACAGATATGCATCTCTTATTCATTAAGTGTGCATCTATTGATTGTGATCCAGCAACACAATAAGGAGTCGTAAATAAGAAGCAAGGGGACACAAATCAAAGACGTGTCTCAGACATATACCTGAACATCCTGGCAAACTCTTGCTGGCCTGGAATATTGTAACCCACCCTTTCTAATAGGTATTAAGCCCTCTTTTTGAAATCTTAGGACTGTGCCGAATGGCAAAATGGCTAAAGCAAATCTTCTGATCAAAGACAAATACAGACCTTATTATATTTTACATTTTCCAATGCTCTATTTCTAATTGGAGGAAAACCCAGAGCAAGTTTCCTTTAAGTGCAATTAAAACTGAAGCCATGTTGCACCAAGGTTGTTCATGACGTGAGTGTGATTATCAATACAGAGTCAACCATAGCCAGGAAGCAAGTAGAGGCAATGTTTATTAGAATCTCTCCAACCTTGTTGCCACTGATCAGTTTGTCTTAATGATCGTGTTATTGTGCTACACGTGTATGATATACTGACACCATTGATGCTGTTTTTATCTGGCTAATTGTTTTTATCTGGCTAAAGTAGACTCACGTTTGTAATTTCTATTTGGAGCAGTACCTTTTTTAAAGGGCAGGTAACCTTGAGAAGGAATGATGAAACAATGGGTCATACTGGTTGTTCACTTGGTTTGCACAGCTAATTAATGTTCAGTTACTGGAGCAGCCATACACAAATGTGACATATAGCAACAAGACTGATGCTAGTGGTGCTGTCAATCTCAGCTCATAGCCATAATGAAAGGAACATGTGTCAACATCGGTCTTGACCATTGGGCTTTAAAATATGGCACAAAATAAAAGCCTAGCCAATTCTTTATTTATCCTTCAAATATATATATATTATATATATATATATATATATATATATATATATATATATATATATATATAATATATATATATATAAAAGTACTGTATATTCTCCTGAACATACTAGTAAACAAAGCAGATGATAGTTAAAGTAAAGGATTAGCTTTTTTTTTTTTACTAATACTGTACGTTCAGGAGAATCACTGCTGTGAGAGATGTATTTTGGAATGTAGTCAAGAATTAAGAAAATCTATTGTGCTTGGACTCTCTTCTTTTCTCCTCGGGGTTCTGTTGGATAATTTTCTTACCAGTCCATCACCACCAAAAAATCTGCACCGGCAAATACAAGCAAAAACATTTGCCGCAAATGCACCTTCCAAAATTCCACTTGACTTTACTGTAAAAAACAACCTCCTAAAGAACTTTGAAAACTTGCCAAACTAGACAATACTGAATATGAAAAAAGGTGGAGCAAGCTCACCTGTCATTGTTGTAATGTACTTCCTGTTGCAATCACAATCCTTCGTTTTAAAGCATTAGATTGACCTGAGACTTCATGAACAGATGCAGGGAGGTGCAATGGATACATCTAGCTCGATATCGACTTAGATTTGTTACAGTTTCAGTGATACACAATCATGAGGAAAATTAAATTTCGGCTTTTGCAAGCAAGAGCCAAATCCAATTATATAGCTATAATGTATGTCTTCAACATACATCTTGTGTAATTCAGAAGTTGCTAAGGGAATAAAAAGAGTTTGATGACCAATGATATTTGGTGCTTGCTGCTTCACTCAATTTGTAAAAGAACATTAAATATGTGCATTCATTAACCCTCCTTTCATAATTTCCTCCCCTACTCTCAATTTCCCAAACTGAATCTGTCTCAACTCATCACAATTCATCAAAACAGTAAATAAAATCTCCAACCAGGGCCATTTATGTAAATGACTGTTAAAAGGCAACAATTTGCATAAACGCTTCCATCCATCAGCTGATACGGCCCTGGAACCAGTGAAATATAGAGATGCTGAGTGCTGGCTTCTGCGTCGTTTTCTAACACTGGTTTGGGTATTCTACCATCTCTTTAGGAGTAGACTGTGTCGGTCAGTTCAAAGATAGAGGTAATAAATAAAGAAAATTAATTTGTTAACGTTACTTGTTGTTAAAGCTTCATTATTTAGAAACATCTATTGAAAGGTTGGATTTAGGGTTGATCGGCTCCCTAAGGACTCTTAAATCATTGCAATGAGATATCTAATTGTGTAGCACCACAGAGAGACCGTTGTTTTCACTGGGCCCGCAGCTCTGATTAGCTGTCAATACCAGCTGTCTACCCTGATCCCTGTCTGTCTCTCTCTAATGCACACAAACACACAATAGAAATAATAGAAACATGCACGCACACACATAGACACACACACTCTGTCATACATTTTTTATATTTATTTGTCTGGGTTTCTGTCTCTCTTTTACCCTCTCCTATTAAAACAGGAAGATTCACAAACCTTCCATGTGTGTAAGTCGGAAAGGCCCAGCAATCTGTCAATGTCCGGTGGCCACAAAGCAGATAAAATTGGTGTTGGCCAGGACAGAGGCGGAGGTTGAAAATGTTCAGGGAACGACAGCAACTGTCTGGAGGGGGACATTTTTAGATTGGCTTTCCTTTTTTCTGATTGAGAGAGGGGGGAGAGATGGAGTGGGGCTCAATTCCAGTTTGAAATTGGAGACAAAATCAATTAGCATGATCAATGTCCCCATAGAGATCCAATTCAGCCCAGTATGATCCTCTTTGGATGGTCAAATGCAAAATGTGTTGTTCTGACATGCAGCTGTCCTATTCTTGTTTTAATATCAAGTGATTAAGGATGTGGTGCCCTAAGATTAAATGAAAGCAGGTGTTTAATGCCAACAATCATGAAGCCAAGTGCACTTGACCTTCTGTCACCCCTGCTACCATGTTATTGCTCCTTTGCTCCAGCTTTGCAGACAAAACTAAAAACGGAATTGTAACAAAGAACACAACAGCCTACGCTGCACAGAAATCGATTCCTTAAACCAAACAATTTTCCTCTCACGATTATGAAGCCATTTTTAAATTATCTTAAAGGTGCAGAATGAAACACAAAAAAATACAATTGCTCTAGGAAGTTGCAACACATTCTTCCTGGCTCTGTGCAAGCAGACATTCATTTGCAATTAACTAAATAATACATTGTTTTTTTTTATCAAATTATTTGGCATAAGAAACGGGTTGTAAACGACAGTAGAGGGTTGTTAGCAGTGGTTGGTAAGCAAGTTTACACATACACAGACTGTACAACCAAAGACAAAGAAACCAACACATATTGGTAAACAAACACACACACACACACACACACACACACACACACACACACACACACACACACACACACACAGAATGTCTGATGAGGTATTGATTAATGTCTGCCCTTTACAGGCAAGTTGAAGGCAATGGCCCATGTCTGACATTTTAGTCCTGAAGGGCTGAATGTATGTATGTTCGGTAGTTGAGGTCCCAGGAGACAGTCACGACCCAAAGCACTTTGAGCTAACAGGACAGACAGTGGATCACATGCTGGCATGCGGTTGTCTCATGTTATTTCTAGTGTGTTTGGAAATGTGAAAAAGGACGTGACAGGTATGACAGCCCCATCAAAACTTCACTTTTCTTGCCGTATCTGATGCACACAGACACCTCAACTGATGCACAGCATACACCCTTACAGACACTCACAGAAATGCATCTACAGTATATGAACTATACCATTAGACCATTGACCAATCCTGGTGAATCTGTCAAGGGCCGGCAGATCATAGCTGTGGCTAAGCTCTTGACTACTGATGAATTAAGTTTGCTGTGTATGGAGTGCTGCTCTGTGGATTAGACAGTCAATTCGCATCAGCAGAACAACCTGCCTGCAACGCTAGAGGAGATGACAGGGTCAGGCATGAGGAAAATGAAAAACAGAGTGCAACGGCTTGGGGCTCTCCGTTCCAGACATCACCCTTTGGTACTCCGTATTGAAAGAGACACTTATGAAGAGATCACCTTTTGTCAGAGGAGAGAAGAGGATACTCATATCATCCCTCTGTGAACAGCCAGGCACTGGGTAGACCATTACTCAGTCGCCCCACATAACCTTGTACCTTCCTTGTGGAACCTTAGTCATAATAGGATTGTAAAGATGACTACAACATCATAAGGGCTCTGATGTCTTTGGCTGTGATACGGTAAGAACTTACTATAGTTATGTAATGTTGGATCTTCCCTATAGCCTTACAGCGACTCATATCTTTCAAAATCATTTTGAAAAATCATAAAGTATTCAGCAAATGATCGCATAATCCATGATACTGTGGCATGGTGCCTTAGTATGTAGGGTTGTCACGACACCAAAATATTCCCTACAATGCTATACCAGCAAAAGTATCACAATACCAAGTAGAAGCATCCCAATAGCAATGCAAATGAAAAATTATCTTGATCAATAAAACAAGTGTATATTTACATCTAAATGGCATGTGGCTGCTCATGTGTTTACATTTAAATAGACAAATTGTGGGGATGGAATAATATGCATATCAAAATTATTAATAATGAAAAAGAAATGCAATATGAGATTGTCTTTTGCCAACTTTAATAACTTAGGCTTTGGACTCGTGCATAGCAAAATAAAATGTAAATGTGGATCTCCTCCCGTACTTAAAAAATGTTACTCGTAGCAATAAGAAAATCCAAAAAGTAAAATGTAAATCTATTAGGTATGTTCTATCACATGTACATTTTTATGTGGCACTATTTGATTCAACCATAATTCAAACTTAAACCCTGAAGATTTGACAAAATCAGCGACTAGAAAAACACCAGCTGCAACGAAAACAACAGTGAGTGCAGACCTGATTTGAAGCATCACTGATCTTGGGTAATAATGACAGCTCTGACCCAAGAGCATTAGAAGGTTCAAAAAATAAATGAGCATAGTTTTATCATTGAAGGCATATTTACACTGTAGATGTAAGATCGGCTCACAAAAAATGTTTTTGTTGTTATACATAACTACAGGGATTTCTGCTGAAATGCTGTACAAAAATAGGCTAGTAATTTTTGCCACACTGCACAGACCGTAAGCCTTGGTACCCATACATACTCTATTAGTATGTATGGTGACCTCAAACTAGGTGAAATATGAAATTATATATATATATATATATATATATATATATATATATATATATATATATATATATATATTCATGAACAGTCAAAACACCACAACACGTATTTCTTAGTGGACTTGAATTGCTGCAGGCTAGACTGTGTGGCCCACTATTCTAAGACAATCTAGAAATCTGCGGACTAACATGCCGGAATGTAACATCCCATGCTGGCGAGCCTATTTCATGCTTCAGGTCCCAGGGGCTTTGAGGGCTATGGCTGCTCTCCTAGGAGAGTGGCTCTAGAATGGAGTGTGACAGTGAGGAAATAAAACAGCACAGAGAGAGAGGGGCAGCTGTCCCAAACGCCATTCTGACCAAATCTGACTACCTCAACTAATTCTGATTGTCCTTTCCTAGAGTGCAACTTTTAATTGAAACATGCAAGAGCATGGGCAAGTGTATACACACAAACACACCCACACACACAAACACAAGTTTTTCCGTAAGGGCACGCACACACACACACACACACACAAATAATTCCTTAAATTACCAAAAGTACAGTAGAGTAGAAAGGACAACCACACAGTGATTAATCCGATAAGCAGCTCTTGATTACTTAAGTAAAATTAGCATGTCTGGGAATGTTGCCGCACCACTGCCTGTCCTTATGTGACTATCATTTCCACTGTTACACAAGTAGCTCACATTCTTATTCTCCTCCGGTCTTAGCCCACGCTGCATTGACATTTTAGAACAAACCCTTTCTTTTATAGTCAGCATCACCATTTGTGACGTGCAAGAAACAGAAACACTGGGGGATTATAGGCGTTCCAAAATCCCAGATTGACAGAGATAGGCGATCAGACACAGACTAGAACTGAGGATTCCCTGATGATAAGACAGAGGTGATCTTCAAGTCATAAATAATGGGCAGAAAGATGGAAAGATGAATAGAGGGAACAAGTTTTAGGAGAAGATGAGTAGGAATGACCTTGGCTCTGCACACACAAGCATGAAAACTGATAGAGGAGTTAGGGACAGTGGACAGCCAGGATATCCTCCCTATTATAAAGCGTGTAATTGGAAATGGAGCTTGAGGCCGGCAACTATCCTCCCTAATGAACTCTTCATTAGGCATCTTTCATTTTTCATCTGCCATACTTTAACTGGTACATTAAATTAAAAGCCAGTGAGGTGGCAAATAGGCATCACTACAAATAACTACTGCATACTGTAAAGTTACCAAAATGTACAACATTTACTCATTTCTGGGACTAACTGCCTTTTCATAGTGGACTGTGTTTACAATGAAGGTCCAAATGGGCAGACTAATGCTTGTGAGCGTTACAAATCTGCCTCGCTGGGCTACTAGAATTATAAATATAATAATTTTTTTGTGATTACATTCAACACAGAACATTGTAGACTCTGGTCGGCATTATAATAGGATCGTTCAGTCCAGACAATAATTGTTGCCATGGAAGTGGGTGATGAGCTGCAATTGCATGATAATTTGAACATGGTAATTGTGTAGTGCAGTGACAGCTTTAACTACATAATTTGTGGACACAGAGCCCTTTTCGGACAAATCCGCGGAGAATTGCAAATGCCACCGTTCTCCCCAAAAGTTTTTACTCCATGGTAATTATAGTGTTACTAAAATAGACAGTCTTCTTTGTTCTCACTCTCTAACAAGTCAGATTTACCGAACAAGGTCAGGGTTGTTGTTGAGTTGATGAAGACAACTTTAATGAAAGTAGAAGTAACAACATTACTCAATATGATCAGATTCCACAAGGGTTTGTATGTATGTGTGTATGTTTTTTTATTACTGTGACTACCTATATGACTGTTCATGTATTTATTCATGCATGGCTTATATTTATACAAATACACAACAGTGCTTTGTTTCTGTTCCTTAAGAACATACTTCTGTCTGTGAAATAGACGGCTCCACCAGAGGCCAGTCAAATTAAGCCAAGGCAGCACTTGTGATAAATAGTAATGAACAGCAACTCTCCTAATTATTCTGTCAAACCTAAGCTTGGACAAGCACCTATCCACACACACACACGCACACACACACACACACACACACACACACACACACACACACACACACACACACACACACACACACAGTCAGTGCTAATCCTGTGTGAGCGACAGGTTTGTGGCATGTGGAAACAGACACAATGTCCCCATCCAGGGACTTTTTAGTAGATAGGGGTTACAGGTCATGACAGAGGTAAGGGTAATAACCCAGGCTAGCAGAGGTTGAAACAAACCTTCCTCATGTCAGTTAACTTCCACAGACTAAGATGTGAAACAATTGTGACAGCAGAAGTGTGGGCAGAGTCTCCAAAACCAGCAGTGTGTAGTGCATTACTGTATAGGATTTAAATACACCAATGCTAGGTGGCAACTGACAAGTTTTCCATGCAGACCAATCTTTGTTTTTAGTTATTGTCTTAAAAAAACGAGAAACTAAATATGAGATTATTGTCAAGCCATATGAGTATGAAAGTTGATCTTATCAAAGCACCATTACTGGCATACAGCCGCACCTTGGATCAAAACCGGGCTAAAGGAGTGTATGAAAACTTTGGAGGTGTTTGTTTGTTTTGCTTTCACAACACTGATGGTGTCCCTGCCACACCCTGTGGCTGCGCCAGAAGGGTTAACAAGTCGTCCTCATAGTGCATGACTCTGTTTGACACTGCAACCTCAAGATGGGTCACCAGGACACCTTGACAAACTGTTTAAAGAAACACAACACTAGAAACAACACATCATTGACCTTATTCATTTGAACTTTAGTGATTAACATCTACATGCAGCCTTGACATTATAAACAAGGTGAGTTTCATTTAAACTCTCATGGTTAACGGTTTGCGGCATTTGTGCACACGTCTCACTGTTTTAGATCTTTTTGCTGGGGAAAACGGCAGCTGTACAGAAAGCCATGCAGATTAGATAGGGGTGTTCTTAGGTTGAATGGTTTTAAAGACACTTAAAACTAGTTCAAGGTAGACCCACTTGACCATTTATCAATAACCGTTTGCTTAAAAGCTGTGCTTTTTAAAAGCCTGGGTTTAATATTTTTGGTAAAAGTACTTACATTACGAATGTATAAAATGCTGCAGAAAAAAAATATTTTAATGTGAAATGAAGACACTAAATTTGAACTGTTAGCTATGAACAATTCTTGACAGTTCTCTTTACTATAGTAGAGATGTATTGCAGCTCATCAAAACCACACAAAAAACAACAACACAAAGCTTGTTTTGAGATAAACATTGCCCTTGAATATCCGCAAGGTGCCTTTAGCATTCACCGAATCCCCCCTATTCATTACTTTGTGGACAGAACTCTTTCAAAATCAAATAAAAAATAAACCCTAAATATATCGGTGTGAATACATACTAAAAGAGATGAATACCCTGCAAAGGGAAAAAATACCAACTAATAAACATCTATACACAGTATATATATATATATATATATATATATATATATATATATATACACATATATATATATATATGCCTATATATAACTTGCATAATAGGTAAATGCAACAGGTAATACATAATTCAGTCATTTCCACCAAACTAGACGACTAACATGTGCAACTTTTGCTAAAAGTAGCTGCACAAGGTCCAAAGTGTTAGAGTTCACTCCCATGTTCAAATAATAACAACCAAGAGGAGGTCTGAGCGGGTTAAAGTCTCTGAACGGTTCAGTTCAGTTCAGCAACAGTTGACTATCCGGCATGACACCTGACACTGCAGCCCACATGTGAACACCCTGCTCACAATGTTAAAAACACACAAATATACAAAACAGCCCCTCAAGTAACCTGTTGTACAAGTGATTCAGACTACCAGCCAAGTACAAGGCATGCGAGTGTCACTTTTAACCTTTGGTGAGCAGTCCACTGCTGCACTTCAGTCTAAAAGAAGCTACAGTCGGCCGTTGCACTCACCAGGTTTCCCCTCCTCCTTGTCTGACTTCATCTCCTTCTTGAAGGAGAGTGTTCCGAAGGATTCCACTGTCAGGTGTGTGGTCGAAACTCGTAGGCACTTTGAAAAGACAGGAATTTAAGCCCTCAAGTGTCTTACTCTTCAAATGAAAACCATGTAGTATCTCTCTCCAGTCAGGCTAGCTGGTATCCAGGAAATACAATCCATTGGGTGCGCTTGCCCTCTTTCTCTCTCACACACACTGAGCCTACCTGTTTTAGGAGACTCCCACGGACTTGGATATACATGTTGAGCTCCACCCCTCTCCCAATACTCCACCAGTTCCCAGGAGGGGAGGAGCTGTCATAACTTCAGTTTGAGTAATGAAGAACTATTTCGCCTATTTTCACCTACAGACACCACCACATTCTAATAACTATCATTGAAACCTTAACAAATAGACACTTGTCTTAACCATGCCTTGTTTATTTCAGCCTTATTAATACTAGCACTTAGTTGAAGCTACTTCAGATAACTCTGTTCGAGACTTGTGATAATGTCAAGCCTTACTCTCTGCTCTTTCCTCAGGTATACTTACAGCTCTGCTTGTTGTGTTTGTTTGAATTGTTATTTGTTTTTCTTCATTTAGCTAAAGAAATCGCATATTAAAGGATCTTACCCTTCCCACACCACCAATGAATGTATGGGTTTCTACAATTACTGCAGTTACCGTCCTTTGAGCATGGGCCATTTGAGACTTCTTCACAATAAAACAGTACAGTTCCACTTTGACCAACAAGAAAGCAGGCCTGGACAAAATAACCCCTTGTATTCTATTGTGTCAGTGCATATTGAACAAAGTGAGGAAATTGAACACTGCCAAGTCAAACCAAGGTGGGGGGTTGGGTGGGGATGTAGGTGGTGGGCGGTGTAATCACTGCAGCACTCCATGTTCTCTAAGCTCAACTTATATGCCACTGATTAAAGACAACATAATAGCTACATTCTTTGTGTAGTGAGAGTGGTGAGAGAGAGAGGAGGCTCAATGCTTCAATTCAGTGTGTGTGCGTGTGTGTGTTGATCGCGCCTGATGATAAGGCCCCTTAGGGGGGCATGAGAGGTATGGAGGAGGAATTCTAAGAGGCACAGCAGTTCATTGGAGAGGGGTTGTATTGTATTGAACAAACACCAGGAATCCTTTCCAACATTGGCTATTTCACTGTCCATTTTAACTTTCTAAACAACACCCTTTCAGGGGAAATACATTTTTATTTATGCCGTTAAAAAGAGTCAGATCGTTAATATGAACGACAAACGACCACAGTTTTTGCTGCGCAGAACTAGCTATTTTTCAATTAGCTATTTTAGGTCTGCATGCCTTTAGATTAAAAGTGACTCAGCAAATTCTTCATTCTAGTGAACAGAAAAGCACAACATATGAATATGAGGGCCAAATATGAGCTTAATAGAGCCATTCATCTTGTGAAAGTGTATTTATCCAAAGCAATGGGACTGTGTTATTGCCCCTATCACTGCCACAAAGTGATACGGACTATTGGACCAGACCAAATTTAAACCTGCAGTCAGCACTATAAGGACAATTGCTTGCAAAGTCATAAGCATCTAACCTTAAGCTATGCCTGAGTCAGCTAGGATATTCAAACGTAGCAGCTAGCGTCTGGAAGCTCGTGCAGGTCAAGTTATAGCTTCAGCTATTGCACACACTGAACACTAAAACTTATGAAGTTGAGATGCTAAACACTAGGTCTGGCATAACTATATGAATGTAGTTGGCATGCACCTCTCATTAACACAATGTACTTCAGGGGTGGGGTGGGGGAAGGGGATGAACTGGGAACGTGCAGTATAGGGTTCCGGCTTAAGTGCACTTGAAAGATAATAGGACTCTACAGCATCAGAGTGAAGCTGGTGCCAATTTTTCTAATGAACATTTTTATGAATAGCACTCACACATTCCTTCAGATAGAAACACAGAAAGTTCTCTGCGGTGACGAGCTGAGAGCACTATCCTTCAAATGAAAATCAATGCAACAAGCTGCCATTCTGTCACTCTGTTTACACAATACCTTACATGACAACAGCTGTCGGACCCTGCCAAGAAAGTATCATCCTGTCATTGTGTGTGTGTGTGTGTGTGTGTGTGTGTGTGTGTGTGTGTGTGTGTGTGTGTGTGTGTGTGTGTGTGTGTGTGTATGTGTGTGTGTGTGTGCACACAACAATTCAAAGATAGGTTCTGTGTGAACAACACGGTGTCCATCTTTTTACAGCTTGTCTACCGGTCAACAATCCTTGTAAATAGATGCTATCGACAACAGATCTCCTGTCAACACACAATCTCAATGGTAAATTCTGCTCATAAAATTGCCATTCCCATAGCCTTTTCCAATACTTCAACCCACATAGGCAGAATAGCCAAACAGAATATCAGAGATAAACACTGTGTATTTCTTTCATCTGGAGAGAGAAAGATGATGGAAGGGTTTAACAAACAAACCATGGCACAGCTCGTACTCTCTTGGGCAGTAGAGACATTTCAGGCACAACACTACTGTCATCTGAATATGTGAGAGCAGCATCGTTACTTACTGTAAAAGCAAAACCGCCAACAGTTCCACGATGGCAACAGTGCAATTTATTTCCCTGTCCATTATTTATGCAAAGTGAATCATTGTTAAAGGATTACCTTATAATTAGCCCACTACAAGTCAAAAGTACCCCTGCAAAACTATTAGTCAGGTAAGCTAAAGGCACATAGGCATTAGCTCAGTGGATTGTGCAGATCCAATTATGTGCATATGAGTGTAGACCTCGGAGCAACTCATTACAAGTCGAGTCCTGGAGTTTTGGACTTTGCTTACTCATGCCATGCCAAACAGACAGGTAATAACAACATTGTCCATGGGGTGTCCCTGAGCTAACTGCAGGGGCTGCAAGGTCCTGCTGTGACCTCAGTGTGACAGTCATTTTCCCTCCCTACTTCCCTGTCCTCTGGCACTAGAAATGAAAGATGAATGGGCGGGGTGTGGCTGGAACGAACTTAAAGGTACACCCGTGTCACTCTCATAGTGTGAGGATTTCAATTGAACTCAATATCATTGATCCTGCAGTCTCCATCAGCTTGTCTTGGAGCGTACACGTCTCTCTTTATGTTCTCCCTGCTTCCTGAGGCTCGGTCTCTCATGTTTTCTTTAAAGTTGATCTTCCCTTTTTCTCTTTAAAGTTTTGAAGTTGACCTTTCTATCAGATTCCTTTTCCTTTACCTTCCCTCAGCCACCCGTGTCATCCTGTTCCACCTCCCTCTCACTCTTTGCCCTTCTAATCGAGCCACCTGCTGCCAGTCTCATTGCCGCTGCCAATCAGTTGCTAGCTCTGCTCTCCCAGCCTCAAATCTACCGCTCGCCACCACCGCTCGCCATCACCCCCATCACCCGTCAACCACGATTAACTGCCGAAGGGCCCTTTTAACAGCCACTGGAAGTGAGCACTGGGGAGCTATTTAGGCTTCAATTGGTCTGCCAGTAAAAAGTGAGGCCAGTGAAATAGAAATGTATTCTGGCTGAAACTTTTCAATCTAAAAGCTTGAGTCCGGTATTACACATGTCTGCTGGCCTTAATGCCTATGTGTGTGAGCAAAGAGCACCCACTTGGTCAGACACCAAGTTCCATACCTGGTATACTAAAGGAGAATGATGGCCTCTTTTACCTTTGAACTACTGACCCTGTACATCTCGTCTTTTAATTCTCCACAGATATCCTATTCCTTAATAGTAAGAACAGGATTTTCAAACAACTTCCATCTGATCAGATATTTTTCATCTTCCTCTTGGTAAAGATGAGGACTTGGGTTAAGTTAATTTGATCTCTTATCAGTAATTTTAACCCTTTATGTACTATAGCACAATGCATGCCGTTTTTCAGTTTGGCAAGCAGGACATGTGGCAGCATTATGGCAGTGACTGGGTAGTTTTATATACACTAGCTTTATCTGCCTTATTCAGAAGCACAGTGCAAGCCAAGCTATGCTGCCACTGGCAATTAAAATGCCATTCCCCCAGTGGCTATTTAAAAGGGTTTAGAAGAGGGCAAGCATGAAATGTTACACAGAGAACTGCTTGGGACCAAGAAAAGCCTTCTTCATATGTGTGACTTATTTCCTTTTTCTGTATTAGTCCTATGCATCCCTAAACAAAAGTACAGCCAACAAAATAGTATTTCTGCCATCAAGCTCCACAACATTTATTTTACATTTCCAATTTTTTTGTGTTTACTGTTATCCCCTTCTCTAGTCCAGATATCAGCAGCCTCTGTTTCATAATGATACGGTGCAGCCAGGTCATGCTAATTTCCTCCCTTTATCTTTCCATGTATCCGCTTCACCGCATCATATTGCTCTCCCCCTTCTCTCCCTCACTGGTCTGGTGTATTCTATTGGTATGTCGGTTGAGGGGGGATTTTATGAAGGAAAAGGAGTAAGAGTGAGTAAGATAGAGTTCCACTGCATGTCGGTGATGAATTTGCTGGTGATGCTACAGCACCTCGTTCTCTTTTCCTACGAAGAAAAACCTGTGGTGATATATGACGTTTTGGCCAAGCAAGAGTGTGTGTCTATTTGTGTGTACGTGTGTGTATGTGCTAGTTGTCTGTGTGAATAAGAGTTTGCTTTTTCCCTGAGCTTGCACATTTACAGCACTGAAGGTCTTATAGTCCAGCTGTTTTTGCAGCATATATTTGAGGTATTGCTTTACAGTGCAGGACAGAAAGTGTTTGTTTATGTGCGCGTCTGAGTAAAATGGCATCTGAACAACATTGTTGCCTTGTTGCCATCTTTCCTTACAAGAAGATTGTGTAATAAAAGGTCCTCTGCCTCAATTCAGGCAAGGTCGTTAAGGATAAATAATTTTAAGACAAAGCTACATATTGTCATCCATTAGATACAGAGACCTGTGCAAAATCACTGGAATGAGCTGATACATGTAATGTCCTTTGACAAACTTGTTTAATCAAATCGAGTCTACGTTTCATAGAAAAATCAAGTGAGCCTAGCATCTTAGCCAACTTTAACGATTGGATAAGTAAGGTGACAGCACAGTGGAAAACCGAGCCATGCAGGATCTTTCATCTTGAAATGTTAGATTATTCAATACATACTGGTGAGATATTTTTTTATTATAATTTTAAGGTTCACTCTTACATCATATATTCTTAAATTAGAGCCAATTTATTATTAGACCAAGGTCTCTTGAAAAACTGTATATTCTCGCAAAGTCTCTCATTCAGGATTTACCAGTTGGCAGTGTGGTGCAAAACAGAGGGACAAGGAACTTTGGAGTCAGACCTTTGTCAAGTGAGGAGTCGGGGGAGTTGAAGTCCATGAGGCTGCTGATGTCACCCTTGTAGCATAGTTCCGTGGCTGGTGGATTCTGCTTGTGGTACAGAGACGGCTCTGAGGGACAAGCAACAAACAGCAGGATTAGACTTTCAACAGTTCTCAAAATATGTAAACTGCATGTGGGCAAGAGAAGATGAAAGAAAAGCACTTCAATACTTTTGTTTCTGTAGACCAGTTAATGTATGCACAACCACACACCCACACACACCTCTATGACCATATGGTACTAGTATGTATTTCTCTGCAATTATAACAAATGAAGATTATACACAATTACGTTATTTTTCTGGAATATCTAACAGAATGTTGTCTACCATATCAGCTGGGTCTAATTAATGAGATTGTTTACACTATCATGTTCTTTAGTTCCTTTGATATGACAAAATAGGGTTCCATCTGATTTCTCTTAAGATTCACCATCCCTCTCTATGTCTCTACACTGCTCATCCACTTTTTTTCCTTCTCCTTTTCCCCTACCTTTCCAACTAGCTTACATCATCTGCCCAGTACCCAGCAGTGGCAATTAAGGTGTTGCTATCTTCTGAATTAATTACAGTAATACTACACAGATGCGTGCTATGAAGAGCTCGGTCCAGAAGCTGAGCTATCATTATGGCTAGATTAGAGTCCATTGCCTGTCTAGATGGACATAACCAAGCTATTAATGGCAGTCTGACTTGTCTTCTCTGGGCTACGGCACTCAGTATGGGGGTGGAGAGGTTAGAGGAGAGGGTATGATGGAAAGAACAATCAAGTGTGTGCTAACTTAGCATAGGCAAAAAGAAAGTATAGGGCAGAGACTTATGGGTTGAGTGGAGAACAATTGTGTAGAATCAAGATCGCTAACTGCTTGGAAAGGGTTCATACTAGCTATGACAAATATTTAGCAGATATGACACCGTTTTGAATGGTATTAGAACCTAAGTGCACTTGCTGGGTGACAAGCCAATCAGTCTGAGAGAAGTGCATGTATAGACGTCCACTTCAAATGCTGAATGGGAGAGCTCCCCGGGTGCAACACACATCACAGTGATGCTGCTCAGCCATGCCTTCTTGGAGAAGAACTCTAAGGTCTTGGGTGTTATAATTGTACAAATGCTTCTCCTTTAAATATCTAGAGAGGTAAACACTGTGTGGGTGCTGTGTTTCACGGTGGAAAAGAAAAAAGAAAGGAAGAGAGTGAGAAAGAGTGAGAAAGCATGAGAAAAGGAGTGAGAAAGAGACAGTGTGAAGGAATAACAAATCATTTTAATTTATAGTTATTTAACCATGTGAGTCCAACTGAAAACGAGTTGTTCTACTGTGGCGACCTGGCTCGATGGGGACCATCTCCAGTTCTTTGCCAGTGCCTTGGACATGGCACTGACGGGAGTATTAACTCCTAACATGTCTTAATGGTGGGACATGTTAGACGGACACCCATGCAAACACGGGGAGAACATGCAAACTCCACACAGAACGGACCTGGGACGGCCGGGGTTCACACCCAGTACTTCTTGCTGTGAGACAACAGTGCAGGGAGAAAGCCATTTTCCCTTACGTGTTGTGATCAGTAAACCCTTGGTGTATTGTGGTCCGGGTTACTCTCCAGGGCACTGAATCGATGGCCTTTGAGGTTTCTTGTTGACTTTTTTGTTTCTTTCAAGTGACTGATATTGATCTGCGTCCCCATATGTTATCGCACATACGGTATTTCACGGATTGCCCACAAGTGAGCAGAAATACTTGGAGGCAAAGACATACATGGAAAACAGCAGAAGTACTTTATATACTGCCAACAAGCACCATACTCTAGCTGAATGTATTGCTACAGGAGCAGGTACCACACAGACCTGTCAAAAACGTTCTCAATACACCAAAGGACTTATACAGGTAACTCTCACTAAGCAGCTAAAACTATGGGAGTTATTTGTTATTCAGTTTCATTCCCAGCATTGTCTCTCGTCAGTGCTTGCTAAAGCTAGCATTTGGCATGAAGGATGAATTCTTATTTAAAGCTGAGCTGAAATCTATCGTATTAATCATGTTTTTTGGGATGATTTATACAGCTAGCGGGCTGGCAATATCGTTTCTCCCACTCCTCTCCACCCCTCTTTACTCCACGCAGCTGCAATATTAACCAGCAAAGATGCCACTCTCCTGTTTATCTCTCTGGATATATGTCACCACGACTTAGAGACGATAGGTAATTTTCCCTCGGCAGCAAACAGGAAACACACCTTATCTGCAAGCATTCAGGCCCCTAACGATGCATACATTTATATGCTAATTCAACACAAACACTACAAAAGACACTCACGACAAAGTAGGGGAACATTCCCTACAGAAATTGTATTATCACAGTAAGGAACTGTCTATAACAAATAGTTTTAACTTACTATTTGTATAAATGTATTGCTGGTTCAAATGCATACAATTGTGAAGGTATCTACATTTTCTGTTTATAGTTGTATCAAAAAGACGCTAACACAATACAAAAAAACATGGTAATGTATAGTACTAATCAAAAGTTTTGACTTTCTCATTCACTTGGAAAAAAAAGGTTTTGGAAGCATTTTCGTTTTCACATTTCACACTTTTTTGATGGTAGAGAAAATAGCTCACCGGCAAATAACACTGACTAATCATGCCATTTTTGCTTGGATCTTGATTTAATAAGAAAGATATGCATTCACTAATTGAAGCACTGCCTGCTGAACATGAACATGTACAAATACAGGAATGGTTGTGGGAGTTTGCTGTATGGTTGTCTCTGTGTTGTTTTATTTAGTCAATTCAATTCAATCAGTAATTGTTCAAAACAAATTTTGCTAAATGATAATGAGCCATTACTTTTTCGCTTAGGGCTAGGAAACCAAGATCAAATCCCATGCTGCTTTGATATACTATTTTACAAATCACTGTATTTGTGATTTGTGGCATAGAACATTGTGATTCTGTTTATTTGTTTGCTAACAAGAAGCCCAACTGTTCACTTTTACCAAGACACATTTGAGTGGAGTAGCAAAAAAGAAAACTAGAATAATAGATAAAAAATAGAGAATGTTGGGAGAGCTACTCTGCATTACACAAATATTGTTTAGGCATAAAATGACTTAATGTATTAATCGAAAAAGTGTGTATGCTCTTACGTCCACATTGGTTTTGTTTTGCAAGGTAGTTACATTGAATGTGCGCTCCTAGCAATGCTAGCAAACATGTTTATCGAACACAATTAAAGTTATAATGCTGCCTTGTTGGATGGAACCACTTGAGTTCTGTGAAGAAAATTGGGTGAGGCCATGTCATTGCGTATTTGTCATTTAATCCTTTTGTTGACATTGCAGTGCTCATTCTTAACCATTGAATGACAGTACACAGGATTGGCCCTGGTCGTCTATAATATGTCTTCATCTCTTACTGCTGTGGCACACACCTTCAAAACTGTGTTTCCTGCCCTACACACTTATTGTTATCGTGCCACTCATATTTTATGTATCTGTCTCCTTACATCTCTCCACAGGGAACAAAACTTGCCACAGAAGAATAAAGTGCACTCTGCCAGTCTACATGAAGATGCATTCATGCATGCAAGGCATTGAAATAAAAAATCTGACTAATGTCAATTAATGTTAATGTCAAGCATAGCTAAGTTACTATTAGCTAACGTTTGCAAATGACAACTCCGCCTTTCACAGTAAAATTACAAGCCATTTCACATTTCTTACCTCAATTGAAAAAATAGAAAAAAGAAAAGGGGGGGGGGGGGGGGGGGGGGGTGGGACATCCTCATAGCGCCGTAAAAACAATTTGTACCTTCCTAAAAAATGCACACATCTATAAATAAATGTTCGTAATCACAGAAACATTTACATAATTTACAAAATTAACATCATGCTGTATTGAAAAAGACTTGAAACTAGCGATTGAGACCTTAAACTCGTAAGGAAAATGTTTACTGTAATGAAAATGACCCTACTTCTCACTTACTTTATTACATCAAGCAGTTTTAGCCTATTAATAAATGGATTGTTCTTCTGTGATTACGTTTGTTTAATAGATATAACTGTATAAACGTAGCTCGCTAACTGGCAAACAATCATTTTTTACGTTAACAATTGTCAGATTTAATAGCATGCTCAGGTATAGTTGCATACACATCAGGTAATCCATTAGTTGTGTGACCTATTAGTTGTGTGCTCTATTAATTGTGTGACCTATTAGTTGTGTGATCTAGTAATTGTGTGATATTAATGACGTCTGTAGCAGAAGAACAAGAGTGAGTGAGAACAACAACTAGTTGATCACCCTATGCTCCCAGGTCGTTAGGAGGCTGTATGGCTGTTGGTTTATTGCGTAATGGCTTGGGTGTTGGTCTGCGGTGAACCATTTTAGGTATTAACTTGAGGTATTTTTGATTTGGCTATGCTGCTGATTGGCTGATGTTCCGTTTTTCTGCTCACTTGTCGATCCGTGTGTGCACCACGAATTGACAATGGGGGAGTATGAGAAGGAATGACAAATTTATAGGAATGACACAATCCACTCCTTAGTTTGTGCCTTTGGTTAGGTCATTAATGTTAGTCAACTTTTTGTATCCTTATCATACTCCACCATGCCATCTATGCAAAATGTAGCTAACATTAGCAATCACACGTATGCTGTGTAAACCATGGTACAGGTCTAACATTACTAACATGCTTGCTAACATCACATCTAAAATTCAGTGCATAGCAAGGTCTTGAACTGTGCTAGTATACCAGGCACGGATTTGCAACTAACATTAATACATGTTAATAAACGTTACGTCAGCTAGCATAGCTGTAAAGTTAGATCATCACACGGAATGGCCATCGTGTTCAATTTTAAGTAAACTCCTGCCAGCAAGGGCCGAGTTTACCTAATGTGAAACTCTGCTCTCGTGTAAATATGAAAATCCCACATCGTAACCTTATGTTTATGTCCGAAAATACGGAAAATTAGTTATGATAGGAAGGTCGAACCCGTTTGCACGTTTTTTTAAATCAAGTGATCAAACAGTGAAATGTTCCGATTTTTTGGATACATGGCAAATGTTTAACATATAAGTTATGATTGCTAAAGTTTGTGGATAACGTTTCTCTATCATCACGGTCGCATTATTTAAAAGCTTGTGGTCATACACGTAGGCTACACATACCAAATCGCAACTTGTTAATCAAAAGTCAAAACATATTTTAATAAAGTAGCCGGTTTGAGCTGTCGGCGCTTATAGAAAGCTCTAATGGTTTATTATGATATGGGCATTGGACGTTTTATGCGCAAGAAACAGTAGTCTATTTATCTCAGCTTTTCTGGCACGTTATTTTGCGTGGAATGCTCGTGTGTTTGAGGACTCTAGCTTCAAGCACAACCCGACTAGTCCCTTTAGCCTACATTAACCCGTATACCTACACTTCCTAGCGGACATGCCATCATAGCCTAATCTGCAGTTTGATCGTTCGGTGATCAGTTTTTTCTCAAAATAACAAGTCAAAAGAGCAGGGGCACTAAAGAGGGAATTGTATTTCACCCTAAGCTCTACCACACCAGCAACGGCGAAATGTTGCAATTGCAGTAACAAATGCCAGAAATTCACCAACTGTAACGCTTGTAAGAAAATAGTGTTTTCTATTATGACACTCTTCAGAGTTTTGTCGAGAGCTGGAGGCGGCCGCCTCGTAATTCTCAATGCAGGAAAAACCCTGATGTTACATCGCCACCCCTACATGTCCGAGAGGCCCATTTCCGAGTCAGGGGACTAAGTGATGGGTGACCCCGATGAGTTAATCGAATGGAGAGTGGAGGAGACAACAGTACTTAATGCAGCGGTGTGTGAAACAACAATACGTTAATTTGATACCGTTTTAAAGTTGTAAAAGCATTCAGTTAACCATACTTTGTCTTCTTATTTTTGTTAAGATTCTCCAAAACATTATTAAGGCCCAGGATAGGCAAAAGAAAAGTTTTGAGAAACACAAACAAAAAAAGTAAATTAATTCCACTTCACAGTGGGTATGACTGTTTACAAAAAGGACACATGTAGGGAGGGAAGAAAGGGAGAGCGCCTTAAACGCCTTTACATTGGCCCTTACAGAGTGAAAGATATTTCCTATAAAAGAGTTGTCACACTCAGATGCCAAAGGTGTTGAACTGAAGCAAAGGGTTAATGTGGCACACCTTAAGCCGGCAAAAACATGACAGGCTATAGTTAAAAAAATATATAAGATATTTTATATGGACAGAGGTTTGCCTTCTGGACTGATGAGTCCAGAAGCTTGCTCCAGGGAACCCTTCCGCCAGTTTACAGGGTGCCAAGAGTGCCATCACTGAGAAGTTTCAGTTTGCATGCAGTCTGTCATTGACCGCACTGAGGAAAAGAAACCTGTGAACTTCCTTGTACAGTCATAGGAAGCTGAGCACCATTTGGTGGTATATGTTCACACCATTACAGACTAACTCATAGAAAAGCTTTGTTAGGACCTTTTATAATCTAATCTACAGACATATAATTTAACTATGCGGGTAATTTGCTGTATCTTTGTATTTAATGTATGTGTGTATGTAATGCAGTTATTCAATGCCTAACCACTAGGCCTACCACACGATACTCAAAAATCAAATTGCCACAAACTACTGGGGAGTCGGCACTTTCGGCAGCCGCTGCTGCGATTAAACCAGAAGTCAGCAGTTAGCAAACAATAATAAATGGGTAATTTCATGAAATAGTGCCATGCCTACATGTTCTGTGCCTGGGTGCGCTAAACAAGGATGTTACAGCCTCCCTAAACACCAACAACAAGACTTTAAAAGATTGGGTTATTGCAGTAAAAAAGTCTGAAAGCACTGACAACACTAAGCTGTGGACTCCCACCAAATATGCCAAAATATGCCTTCCGCGCTGCTTTGTGCAATCTACGCTCCGGTCCTGACGCGTTGCACCCGTTGCTAGCGTGCCAGCTAACATTAGCTTTGGGTGAAGTTTTCTAAGTGAATAATAAAATGTACAACAGTTATGCAGTCCAGAACGATGTTTGCGATCAGGGACGAGGGGAGATTGTCTTGGTTTTGGTCAGTGGTCATGGCTCAGTCTTTGTCACTTCAGGTTGAGTGGTATTATCCGTATCTGTAGCTGCACACTGAATCCCTAGACTGCCTTGGCTTTGCTGTCTAATGTTCATATATAATGTACAAGGAAAATAAAAAAAACGGTGTAGCATAATGAAAATATCCCACACGTTTGGAAACCGTCCCTCCTGTCTTCTTATTGCAATAATTCTTTTTTTTTTATACATATATATATATAAATAAAGATAGAATGTGAAAATGTTCTATCTCTATGGTCGAGCCCATTCACACAGAGGGATCCATTCACACAATTGCTTTGAGACAATGGTTTAAAATCCAATCTATAATCATGATAATGGCAATGAAGTTAGTCAGTTGTCATCACAACAGTGTTGGCTTGAAACTAACATAAATAGGACGCCTAGCGTTTGCTAGCTGATTAGCTAGCATTGCTACACAAAACTACCAATATTGTTTTAATTAAATGGATAAATGGATCTTCTTATTTACTCTATACTACCGCTTGGAAGGTGATCCCATCATTCGTTGTTGCTTTTGTCTTTTTTGATGAGCAATTTGACACTATACATGCTAGATCTACAGCTGCTGGCCATAGACTTGTATTAGTCCTGTAGCCAGACTGACAAGGTAAGATGGAGGAGCTTTTTACCCACTAATAATGACGCAATGTCGCCTCTAGTCGTATCTCTATGTTGAAGACACCAAGGGCTTACCGTCAATGATAGCCCTTTCCGCTGAAAAGGTTTGTAGAGCGAAAGTTGTTTGCCTAATGTTATAGTATACAGCCTAACAAAATGACATGTCTTGTTGTCTGTCATTGATCACTTGCTGGGATTGATTTTTGAACAGGGTGGTCTACATTTACAAAGGACTGTAAACAAAGTTTTTTTTGTTCAGCCAATGGAAAAATAGCACAGAAAATAAAAGTACCATTTATAACTTCTGATAAAAGTCGGCCACTGCCCACAAGCACACAGAGCACTGAAGCTGACCCCGGTGTTTCTGAAAACTATGAACTCTTAATGCTCAAATTACACAAATACAGGGCAAGGCAAAGCAAGTAAGAGCACGCACACGGTCCTAATGCTCGTGAAAAACCACACTCAAACGTATAACCTGCTTTTACTAGTATTTAGATTTGGAAAAAATGTGTGCTCTAAATGTTAGTTTAACTTTAGACGATTAGGTTAGTAATGCACTTGTTTTGTATCCTTGCACTTAATGTGGAACTTGCATTGCTCTTATCTAGGCGATTGGGATACAAGTCCACTTCTCTAACCTATGGGCTACCTACCACGCAAGTTGCCCACCGATTTCAACCAGCCCACCCTAACCTAGCAAGCTAAAACCGGCCCTGCCAATTGCAGTTGATGCCTTTTTTCTCTGTTGAAAAAATATGAAAGATCACATTGTTTTGTAATTTTTCTGTGAGAATGACATTGTATGCGCTGCATATTTGTGCTGTCCTCACTGAGCGAAACCTAAGTTGTTCTGAAAAACTATACAGCTAGTCTGAGCAAATATGTTTCCTAATAAAATACGCATAAGACGCGTTGGTCAGCAGGTTTTAATCTGGTAAGAAATTTGTTTAAACACCTAACGTTATCTCTCAGCGAGGATGGCACAATATTTGTTGTGAGTTTGCACCCAAGAGTACAGCATCTAACGTCAGGGCCTAACATAATGTAGCTAACCTGAGTGACTCGGTGCTGACAAATTTAAGCATACCTATGTATTATTGTTTCAGGGGGCCAATTGCTTTCAACATTGTTCATATTAAGAATTCCATACCATAGGGAATGCTGATGTGCCACTAAGAATACATTCCTTAACCATGTCTCTTTTTGTAGAGAATAACCTATGGAGAAAAATGCCTGAGCAGACCTAGAGGAGATGATCTTTTGAGGTTTGTAAGAGGACAGTTTGCTGCTGACTGGCATACAGCGAAGATGGACACATGCTGAATAGACCGTTTTACAGCCAACGTCATAAAAAATGTGCGCGCGCATTTTGGCAACGGAAGTGGCCTTTTGCCCCATAGACATACAATACGTTTATAGACATTTATGTGTTTGTTCCAGCCATCCAGATGAGTTCGCAAGTTTTAAATAAATTTACTTTTTACTAACGTTGTTTTAAACGTTTTTGTGTTTGAATGATTTTCTGTAGGCTATTAAAAGTAACGTAAATGTCTACATGTAGGCCTAATGTATGTAACAAATGGGTAAACCATGGTCCTTTTAATCATCAAAGCCGATTCACCGTTATTGAACTGATCAAATTATACATTTTACTAACCACATATTCACATAGCCTATGTTATAGGGTTCACAAGCTGCCGCTGTGAGAAAAACTTGGTGCGCTGTAGCCTACTCCTGCAAGCAACGGCTACGTAAAGTCACCGGAAGTGTGGAGTATCGACACTTTCCGTGGAAGTTTGATACCGTATTGTAATCAGAAAATCTTGGCTTTAAAACAAGGTCAATTTCGAAGTCTTCCTACTGATACTGGACGAGCAGGCTACGTAGCTGTGCTGTTAGTCTCGTCCCTATTGTTTTTATTCCGAATAGTTATCAGCTACTTTACTTAGTAGTTTTATGGTGTCACATCAATGTGTCACATCAATGTCGCGTATTATATTTTTGGTCCATAACGCGTAACCTGGCCCATATCGGCCAATACGAGCCGAAAGGATACACTAGAGATTTCACTTTTCTAATTCGGCTCGTATTTGTCTTGGTCTAATTTGTTTGAGATCATGCCAGTGAAGTCGAAATAGGGGGCTCATTGGGGCAAAATATATTGTTTAAAGATTTTTTTAAAATGTATATATTGAAATCAAACAAATGTTGCTTGGCATTTCTGCTGGCAAACTTTCCTCTGTTGTACATTTTTCTTTCTTACAGTGAAGCTTAGTGGTGTGTCACTGGCGTATTCATCACGTCCAGTGGCCACTCAGTAATGAGCTGACTTATTGAATCACAGTGTGATAGTAACTGTAATAATATTGAGACCCACAGAACAGCCATTCATCCAACTCTATGGGAGCTCACTAATAATCAGTCTATATGGAAGGCCCCCTGCCTCTTACTGCTCTTTCTCTCTCTGTTCCTGTCACTATTCCTCTCCCTTGAGTCCTCTCTTCTTCCTCACTAACTCTCGCACTCCTCCACCTCTGTTTCTTCCCCCATTTCTATAGTTTCTTTCCAGCAATTTAATAAGGTTCCTATTGCAGCTCTGGCTTTTATTCCCTCCTCTATTTTAACTGTCGCCACAGAGTAGAAAAAAGACAAGACGTTTGGAACAATAGCCAAGTGTAATGAGAAGTGGAGGTGATTACGGAATGAATAGGGATGCCGCTGAAACCTTCTACCAGACACACAGTGCCTGGCCCTGTCTGCAATCTGCAGATAGGCACAGCTTCCCTATTCTTTCCTTCTGCCACAACTTTAATTGCATTGACATTCTGCGCTAGAAGCTGCTAGGCTCCTGATAAACCTCCAGCATTCGAGAATTAATCATCAGCTGGCGGACAGCATCCCAAATCAACTACTGCAGGACCCTGATGCAAGGTGTCCTAGATGCAGTGTTGTGTTATGCGTTATTATTTTATTGACTTTGTTAGCATAGTACCCAGCCTCCTCTTAATAGCCTGTTGAATATTTTGGGGGTATTCTTTTTTTAGGCGATTACGTCCTCCAGCACAGTTACCAGTGAAGAGACCATTGTTCCCTCTGTACTGCTCCTCTCAATCCGTCTGGTTCATGGATTCAATTAATTTGACCACAATTTTTTTACTACCTATATTGCAGCCCTTCTGGACCTGTAACAAAACAGCTGTTTATGATACATAAAACTAAACAAATCCTAGAATGAAAGAAAGCAATGTTCCTATTTCTATAAATAAACTTAAAGCAGCAGCACTTAGACATATTCCTCCTAATGTGTTTTCACACATTAAATAGTGCTGAAATGGCATGCAGCAATTTGGTGTTTTCATTTAACATAGGGCTGCATTTGGTAGCAATGTATTACTATTCAACCAATACCCGAGTTGTAGGCTATTTCATGTAGAAGGAAATGTGTTTTTGGGAAACACACCAGTATGCCTTTCTAGCAGTTGTGATATTACATTTGTGTGTTTGTCAGAGATTGTGTAAATATGGTGCATAGTCCCAACAGATTTCTTTGTAGTATATATAGATTAGTCTACTGTCTTTTACAAAATGTAATAACTGCACATGAAAGCTTATATTCAGGCAAAATATGTGGAAAGCATATTTATGCTTCAAAGGGCCTCTATACTTACCGACTATTAGAGCCTAATTTCTATAACACGGGGTACCTCTAAGTGCATTTCAAATACATTCTCTGGTAGTTGTAGCACAAAGCCTGGTTGAAGAACAAAACATTGAAGAGTTGTATGAGTTTTAACTGTCCATCTCCAAACACAACACCAGTCTGTATCCACCTTCCACAGTTGTTTGGCTTGAGTTTGTAACCCTTACCTTTCAGTGCTGTTTAATTGCATTAACCACTTCTCTAATGGTATTATTTTCCCCTTTTCCTGGTATGGACAGCAGGTTAGTATAAAATATAATTTGAAGCTATACACAGACCACTGTGAACTGTAGATCTCAGCTCCAGCTTCCCCTCGTCATTAGTCTCTTTCTTAAATGATGCTTCTTCCTTCCACCTTTTATAATGAAGGATGGAAGGCGAGAGAGGAAGTCAGGAGAGAATTTTCCCCAACCTTCTATATCTGCCCCAAGAGCAGAGTCTGTGGTCTTCCCCTATAATTATTTAGATCACATCTAAATATTTATCTCTAATCACACAAACGCCAAAGAAATACCCAGGTCCTCGGATTCTTACATTTTTCATATACGTTTTATTATTCTATTTATTATTCTTGATCAATCTCTAGCCTGTCTTTCTTTCACCAATCTGTTTCTTCCAAATTTACTCTGCCTGTTTTTTGGGCCTCTGTATTGGGTTTTTATCATATAAACCATCTCTACCCCTTCTTTATAGTTTATTTTTATTTTCAAATTCAATTTGAAAATTCAAAAATTCATTTGACAGGTTAATCAAGAGAAGACTATGGGCCTTGTTGCTCACTTCTGCTTTTTCTTTACTGAAGCTGCCACTCACTCAAAGATTTAACCTGGTTTCTGGTTTTGTAGAGAAAGAGAGGAGAAACTGTCACCGCGAATGAGACAGAGCTCTTACAGTTGTCAATTCCATATCTCAGAATCATTCTAACAGTTACCATATTTAATGCTAATGCCACTAAACATGGAAAACAACACAGATATAAGTGGACAGGTATGAGCAACTGAGTTTTACTGTCTCACGGTAAACAAAAAATCAACAGAAGATTGATATGCAGTGTTATATTTGATTTACACATAGAATATTATTCACAGAATGTTCTTTCAAGTTCAATATTTATGTTTTAAAATGTGTTGTTTTGATGACGTGAATGAGAGGGGAGTATTCACAATAATTCTGCCTTTGGTTAGGACAGAACTGTCCGAAATTCTGAAAATTAAGTTAGCCATGTCTACTTAGTTGGTAAGTAGCTTGGCCTCAGATCTGTAAAATATATATTTCTACATTAGACACTGTACACTGCTCCATGTATTAGCGATAATTTACCCTCATGGATGTGTGTGAAGGTGAGAAGTGAAACATGGTCATTGACAGTACCTAAAACCATTAATACCAAGTTCACAGTGCTTAAGTCACCTTTTGCCTGCATATTTACTGAATTATAATATTGGGTCCTTACCTCAGTACAGGCACAAGAAACCTAGATACAATCATCAATGGCTGGTTAAGTGAGCAAAACATTTTAATTTGAGGGATGTGCTATGTTCAGTATTGTTCAGCAATAAAAAATACTTTTTTGGTTAATTTATTTACTTGGGTTCTTTGTCACTGAAGTCTGATCTAGATTATAAGGCGAGCTCAGGTTTGGACGGTCTATAAAATCAAATTGAAATCAAATCAAACTACAGAATAAATAGGGATTCTCCAAAAACAACCTTCCACTGACAAGCAACCTCAGAACAAACCGCAATCACGCAAACTGTTTAAAAGTAAATAAGGAAACAAAATTAATGAAATAAATATCACATACGTTCTTTTAGATGAAAATCTTTATTTATTTATTTTTTTTTACTCATTTACAATATATCAATGTCCTTTTTTTTACGGTCTCCGCGTTTTCGTCTCACAAATTAATTGTTGTTAATCCACAAATGGAGGCTGGCAGCGCTGATGTGTTTGTGTGCACGTGTGTGTGTGTGTGTGTGTGTGTGTAGGGGGGGGGGGGTTGCTTGTGTTTGTGTTGTGTATTTGTTAGGGTGTATGTGTGCGGTGCAAATCCGTATGACAAGATAGAAGTGTGACAAAATTGCCTCAAGGCAAAAGCAAATATTTCCAATTAAATTGCAGCCTGTGTGAGAGCTGGAAAGGGAAGAATGAAAAACAGGGACAAGGAGGACAAAGGGAATGGTTATGAATCATAGCTCTGAATTCCATGTGGCTCCATACCCTTTTAATGCACTTTTAAGGTACTTCAAACTACAATAGAAGTATACTGAATATTCAGCTGGAATATTTTAAGTGAACAACTGTAGAAAATATCAATCATGTATTCACTGTTGTAATAGCTTATCAGCCCCCAATTGATTGGGAAAGTTTTGTGGAAAACATTAAGTTTCTCTTTGCAAATATATTGTGACCACTGAAAGGCTCCTACAGTTTCTGCTGGAGACTTTGATATTCAGAGGAACATTTGGGCTTCTGTTGGCTTAGAAAATCTGTGGGAGCACAGTTTAATTTCACATTTAAAATCATTACATAAGACTTCCCAGACCACGCTGGTATTGGGCGATATTGATTGTGATCTCTGCCTTTGTTTTCATTAGTTTTTTATACCCAGTAAAAATCCATGAAGTCCAATTAATGTGTTTGTAAGTACCATTGTACTACAGTGCAGACACCAGATACGTTGACTAGGGTGTTCGTCCTTTAGAATCAAGTAAGTGAGGCAACGTCGCACGAAACTAATTAGCTAAGTGTGAAAAAAGGTAATCACTTGGGAAGCCTCCTTTACTCATTCAGCATTGAGGCACACAATCTGAAGGGTATGCACCTTGTTGGCTTAAAGTCTGAAACAGCTAGTTTTAACCCATACAGGGGTACAGAGGTACACACCTGCTGTTGACCCTTAAATGTCCTGAGCCATGGATACAAACCAAGTGTGTACCACTAGTCTGTACCACAACTGAGATGTAGTGCAAGTGTAGGTCAGATATTGTTAATATGCCACCCTAGACCCCGTCTAGAATTGAATATTATTTTGTGATTTAATTCCAACATCTCTTGTATTTGAAACCATTGAACCACAAACTGAATTTAATAAAAACAAATCTATCAATTTAGTGAGGAAATGATGTCAACATCTTGGAGTTAAGACCAGTGTAAGTGAGTGCATTTATTTTTCTGCATATTGAAAGAGTGATTGTTGTTATCTTGATGCCAAAGACATTTCATGAATTCTGTGGCAGTAAGTTACAAGTTAAGTTACAAACACAATTATAGCTTCTTAAAGACTTGCAAAGTAGCTTTTTAGTTTAACTTATAAAATCTCTCTCTCTCTCTCTCTCTCTCTCTCTCTCTCTCTCTCTCTCTCTCTCTCTCTCTCTCTCTCTCTCTCTCTCTCTCTCTCTCTCTCTCTCTCTCTGCTCTTCTCATTGCCCTTTTTCAGATTCTTCTTTACAGTATGACTCCAAATCCATCACTCCCACAGATTGCCATCTTATGATGCTTGTGAGATGGCTGTTAGGTTCCATAAAGCTTAAAAGTACCTACTAAAGCACCCTGGGCAGCATTCCTCTTCTACTACCATTCATGTGTGACCTGCAGTTCTATTGATTGCCTCTTTACTCCCCCTTCCACTGTAGCCAATGGGGTCCGTAGCAGGCAGAGAGCTCAGCAGGGGCAGTGGTCTAGGACGGGCTGCAGTCAGCACCAATCAGCCTCGAAACTTCAGCTGAGCCCTCATCCATGATGGATCAATCCCAATCAGTGCATTACTGAAAACTGTTACATTTCTTCAGAAACACCACACCCCTTTATACAGGGGACATGAACCTTAGAGTACAGTTCCTTGTGGGTATAATTAAAAAGGCAGAGTGTAAGGTAAAACTTGTTTTGCTGATTACGTCGATGTGTTGTTTTTAGCAATAACAATGAAGTTTCCTACAAATTTGACAAAGTTACCCTTATTTTAGGCTGTATCCATCCCTCTACACGCACAGACTATTTTATTTACTCCTGCATGCATCAGTAACATTACATCCATTGTTATGACCACAGCCATTTAAGTAAGCCTTTGTGTTGACATGGAGTGGTGTGATGGTTGTGTGTGGGCACACACAGTATGATAGCTTACTCATCGGTAGGACACAGAATTAGTGTTGACTGCCTGAACTTTTGCTAAAAGCTTCATAAGTGGCAATACACTTTATACACTGTATTTTTAAATGGCAACTTGTCATTCTTGTCACGCCCATGTAAAGTACTCATACATACAGAATAAACCACAATGAAATGCTTGTCATCACTGATTAAAACAAATGGAAGAATTACCATATGCAGGCGGCTGACTTGTTATTGGTTTTGCTATGTAACCTTCTCCAAAAAACAGCGTCGGCATTTAGAGACCTGCCAATCCAATCAAGACATCTTCCTGACAGGAATCTCTACATTGGAGTTATGCATACACATTTTACAGTGCAGTGAGTTTGCCACTTTAAGAGTTATACCCATGTTTGAAAAGCACTCATATGCAGCATCATGTTTGTGGAAGTGAATGGGTATGTAGTGATACTGTGGTGTTCAGGCTCCACAGTAGCTTTTTCTGTACCTAAATTATGCATTCAACCTTGCAAAACTGTTTCTGTGTGGACTATCTGGTATTCAGTAGGATGGCTAGCCAAATAGCAAAAGCAATTCGGTATTTTTAAGTGATACGTTCACGTATTAAGATTGGAGAGAGGCCTGTTTGAAAATGCCAAGGTAAATTGGACAAACACTGAAATATGTTAAATTGCAGAAGCTCTGGGAAAATGAACTTATTGCTGAATAGCTTTTTTAATTGAATAGATGGTATCGCCAAATGCTAATTTTAATCTTCTACTTCACTGCCATGCTGAATTAGGGTAGGTGAATGAGGGTACACGATTCCTTAATTATTGCTAAAAGACTCGGCTGATAGTGGCCATCGTAACAATAATGAGGGACTCTCCTGCCAATTTACCCAAGAACACAAATTATCACAGCAGAAAATAACAGGAGATGTCATTTTCAAGGATGCATGAAACATTTCTATGAAATACAATGACACAGACTTGAAATTAAGTTATTAGATTATAGCTGAATGCTCAGAAGACTTGCATGGACTCACATCATATGCACTCACATTCGCTTGCATTTACACACACATACACAGAGATCCAAGTACACACTTGCACA
Source organism: Aplochiton taeniatus (assembly GCA_017639675.1). NCBI lineage: Eukaryota > Metazoa > Chordata > Actinopteri > Galaxiiformes > Galaxiidae > Aplochiton > Aplochiton taeniatus. Next base: position 22,061,345 of record CM030174.1, on the reverse strand, counting down.
TTAACAGACGGTCACCAGACCAAAAGCAGAACAGAGAAAAGTAAGGTTCCCTTCCAAAGAGATAATCTTCCCATTTACAAAATGCATTTGATACATTTTCCTAATTATTTCCAGTGGGAGACAATTTCAGTTTGTTTGCAGTCTTTCATATTCCATGTGTCTCCCGTGCAAATGGCAGATAGCCAGAGCCAGCTTGTTTGTTAGTGTAACCCACCTGGTGGGTATGTACATGCTAGGCCTGTTAACTTAAATAATGTGTGGTTATCCACTGGACAGTGGACACCAGACAACAATAACATGCATGAAAATAAAGTTAAGTATAAAGTACATATCTGAATACTGATGAATTATTTAAAGCAGGTTGACAGAATACACATACAATTTCCTCTCTAACTAAGCTCAGTGTTCTAAATCATGACATATAGTAGGTAGGTGCACCTTCAAAATAAAAACAATCTAAATGTCCTGTGTAATTTGTCCGATCACAACAAAATATCCTTATCTGGGGCCTGGGCTGACTCGCCATCTCCCTGCCGGGAGAATTTACAAGGTCCCACTTCACGGGCAGAATCCAATTTTAGGAGAGGTCTACAATAAACCTAGACAAGATTCTCAAAAATAACAATATCAACAAATAAATGTCCTTCTGGCCCACAAAGTCTTCAGAAACCTATTGTAAATACTAAACTCTATTCAGTATAAATACTTATCATTTGTTTTACCTAAACTCCCAAAACTTAATTGCTGGCCTTCTTGCATCCAAATATTAAAACTGTGAACACACTTGAGAAACAATTGCTTAGGGAGTGGAGCTAACAATGGTGAAAAACAATGAACAGGGGTTGTGAATTCTCTTTTTGACAACATGGGTATTTTAATGAAACAAATGGATTATAAAATGATTGACTAATTTCCAAAGGGTTACATCGGCATTCCTTTGTGACGTTAACTGTCAGCTCAGCGTGTTGCCAGCGATGGAAATTGAGAGGTTTTCTTAGAACTACAGTTGCCAAGATTTTACATTTCTATCAAGCTGCCAACTACAGGGGGCTGCCGTTTGGAGCCAACGTGGCAGATGACAGCAGGTGATAGAAAGGCCCTCTGTGAACTATGACCCCTTCAATCATCGCTGGCCGTACCATCTCTTTTGTTGTTGTGTCCAGTCACGGCTGCTCCTTGTTCCCAGCTTAACATTAACCTTGATGATTTAAACCTGAGATGTGTGAACACAAAGGTGATGGCATTTGTGCTGAGGCAAGCATGAAATCACAGATTAAATTGATTTAGATAGATTTTTTATTTAGATCAGGCCGATGATTGCTATTCAGAACAAATCACCAAAGTCTCACATGGTACGTAATAGTACACTGTGCAAAGGCACAACATGACATCATCTGAGCCTGGCCCATATTCTAAATAGCACAGTAAAGCAGCCAATCAGCTTGTTCAGTCACAGGTCATATAACGGGGCAGCTATATAAAGGACCAACGTGGTCGAAAAACAGCTCCCTGAAACAGATACTGCACTGTAGCTTGCCAGTCGTTCAGATGCTATACCATGATGTGCATCCATGTATAGACACTAGATACAGTGTAAAAAAGATACAGCAATTTGTTTATTATGAAGTATGGTTCTGTGTTACCATCACATTCTGTCTTGTGACGAGTCAAACAACTCAATGGATATTCAGGTCAACAGAGTAAAGTGATCCTCCCAACACTTCTTGACTTCTCTCTTTTGCCCATCCCAGCAGCATGTCGGGTACTGTAGTTATGTCGCCAAAGACATTTCATGAATTCTGTGGCAGTAAGTTACAAGTTAAGTTACAAACACAATTATAGCTTCTTAAAGACTTGCAAAGTAGCTTTTTAGTTTAACTTATAAAATCTCTCTCGCCCCCCCATCTCTCTCTCTCTCTCTCTCTCTCTCTCTCTCTCTCTCTCTCTCTCTCTCTCTCTCTCTCTCTCTCTCTCGCTCTCTCTCTCTCTCTCTCATTGACAGAACTGTCTCTCCATTATTTATCTAAACCACAATATATTCTTTACTTTTATTTGTCAAGAAAATACTGGATTTAACTGTACAATAAAATAGGGGAAGCAACATAAAACTGTTGACCAATTTCATTTTCATTACCTTTAAGCAAAACACACCATACAAGTTAGCAATATATCTTCCATCAATCTAGCAAACAGTAACACTTTGTGTTGTTTTAATGTTATGTTGATGAGGTAACCTCACAGTGGAGGAGAGAGAGACATGATGTTGTCTTAGTAAGCCTCTCAGCCCCTCAATCCTCCATTGCTTAAATATTTGTGAGGGGGAGATTACGGTGTGGGATGATAACAAGTGAAAGCATGTCTAGACTCAGCATAAGTGAAGACTAGTATGAGAGCAGTTACATTGATGAGTCGTCTGTATTCTGTTTACTTTGAAGACACCTTTCAGAACAGACACACCAATAAAAGTCTCAAGATAGTAGTAACAGTTTACTCAAACCCAACATTTGTATTAGAAAGATACTGTAAGAATTTAAAACAACAATGTGACTAGCTACTAATGGACATTGACTGGCACGCTGTACAGCGGACTAATGGAGAGTGGTTTGGAATGTTCAATACCGGAGACAGAGAACAAGCCAATACAAAAGTAGATACTAGGCAAGGTGAAGTGTGCATCAAGCCAGCGCACTATAGAGACCATTCACCCAAATTGATTTTGAGAGCCAACCATCGGCAGGTAGCTGGAAAACCATGGGAGTTTAGCCACAGATTGTATTGGGTCTGATTGTGTTTTATGTCCATCACAAACTCCGACCATACCAAAATGTCTGATACTCTCCTACTCCACAAGGTTCATCATCCCCTCAAGGGGTGACTGTTTACAAAGGGAGAGCAGGAGGTATGACCTGCAACATCCATGTTACCCCCGACCATCCACGGTGAGCAAAGAAAGGACATGGTAGGTGGGCGAAGAAACAGGTCAGCACATAAGCTGTGAAAAACAGTGTCACAAACTGTACATTATTGGTTGTCAGAGCACATTAAATAGAAAGGTTCACAATCAAGTACACCCACACACAAACACGCCACAGTTCAACCCACAGCAGTGATGCGGTGAAATTAAGACAGAATTTAAACAAAAACAAGACAGAAGAAGTGCAATAGATCGAGAGAAACCCCAGAGGTTTCAGAGAATGTGAAGACAAAGATAATTTTTTGCCAAAGTCTGAAGGCCAAACACAAATGTTTGAAAAGCACCAACACCCCCATCAGAAAGAAATCCCAGAGGAAAACTAAACATAATGGCTAAGCTAATCTCCTTTATAGCTGGCCGTTTCTTTTATTGTTCAAACAGGAGTTTCCAAAAAAGCAGAGCCCATCAACAATGACAGCCATACAAAAGAGCACTGAACACAATACACAGCACAAATGTTTAAGCTGATTCTTAACTCATGATATAAGTAACCCTGTGCTATTCATTAGTGTTGACTGTACAAGTGACCTTGAGCAGGTCGAGGAACAACAATGTATGAAAACATGGTGAGCAAGAGAAGTTTATAAGGACTATATGGCCAAACTGTCACAGATTACTGGGAACCTCAATTGCAAGAGAAAACAAACTTCCAGTAGGTCAAGGAATTTGTTTTCTGATTGTCTGATATTTTGATTGTTTGATTGGAGCAGAATCAATATCCTCACAGCTTGTTGCTTAAACATATTTTTTTATATACAGAAAATGGACTGCACTGAAAGAAAAAAATATGTGTTCGACTAACACTGTGTAAAAATAAATATTTGGATATTTTAATTGACTGTGCATCATCAATGTTCTTAGTCAGCACATTTGTTTAACAATTTGCAACATTAACACAGATTATCCCCTTATAAACTACACTTATGTGAAAAATAATCTAATTGAAATCTAGGAGATCCCCTTTTAAATCTTTGAACACTCTGCACAAAAAAGTACAGTGCAAGTAGTCCGCGAAGGCAAGGCCATCCTTACAAGTCCCCTCATTATTGCATCCACCGGAACAGCAGGTGCAGAAACACTAGTCAGGTTTCCAAGCACCGATGCAATGCAACCTAAATGACAATACTGTTGTGTTTAATTGAGTGTTCTGAGAAAGTCAATGCATTTTCCTTTCTCGCTGCCACAACGGGTAAGCAATGTAACACATTACAGGGATCGATATGAAGGGGCCTGCCCAACCAGGGATGATATGTCAGCCCTATTTACTTACAGTGTCTAAATGTCTACCATTAGGCCCAGCACAGACAGGTGGGATGCAATACTAACGCACAATTCTGTATTTTAATGATGATCAATTACAAAATGGCTCCCTAAGTATAGCATAATGACAGATGGTGCAGATACTGGTCTTTGGCTGTCTGCATGTGACAAGAAGGCTGGATCCCACTAGGCCTGCTATCGGATGTTCCATTGATCGTTCTAAGAGTGCTGTTGGAATGATAGGACAATAGAGAATGAGGCGGCCTCCACACCTACAATGATAACCTTAACGATAACTATAACGATGACGATAAACAGTTTCACGCAACGCCTTCCTTTTTTTGACTCAACTTAGTTGACATGTATGAAAAGTATTTGAATCACCTGCTGCTTTAATATTGTGTGAAAAGTCCTGTAGGCTACCTCGGTCTGATTGTAATTCAAAACCTGTGATTTTATGTAATATTGTTAGTATGGGCTTGGTATCATGTGTCTCTATTATCAAGCGAACTGCCATGTATTTGAGTTCCAATGTAGGACGCATATTTGATTGGTTGTCAACAATTTATCATTTAAGGGACATGGATACAAATAGTTCTGAAAGCTATCAGACTGATATTGTTCTCCACTTATAACAGTTATAGTTATCGTTATCGTATACACCCCTTTATCTGACTTATTATTATTACTGATTATATAGTTCTATTGCAATCAATCTATTGCAGGTCTTGCATTAACTACAAGATTATCTTTTTGATTCGAAGTGTGCATTAGAAATTCAGTACCACTAATGCTTGCTGCATATTAAGTGTTATAAACTTAATAGGGAAAAGTCACTTTCATGGGGCACCCATCTTATGCCAATCATCCCTAATGCTCAAACAAACTAAATCCACTTGACTTTTCTTGCAGCATTAGGAGAGCTTATAAGATAGGGCAAGAGCCAGAGAGACCCAAATGCAAGACTATGGGGAAGGAGGCAGCACAGGAGGGTGGCGTTGATGATAAAGTGTTTTATCTGAGCTTAATGTTATTTAAAAAGAGTGATTAGCCCCCTCCATTTTGGCACCCTTTCTCTCTAGCACACACACTACAGTCAAACTGTGTGTGTGGCTAGTTAACCTTGTTATCCCAGGGGCCTAAGCCAGGGAGCAAAGACCCGTAGGCAGACAGAATATGCTTTGATATGGTTCTCAAAGGGGAGTATGATCTCCACTGAGTGCACTTCAGTGATTCAGGAGGAAGTGGGGTCGAAACTATAGATAGATAGTGGGGATGAAGAGAAAGAAAGACAGACATTATTAAAGATCAATCTTTTGTCTTCCATCAATTTGTCTACGATGACCTACTACAAATTAAAATATACAGTATGTATAAGGAACATCATATTTTAGAAACGCAATTCCTCCTTTTGCATATTTTCCATCTGTTAATATGAGTGTCTATTTATTTTAATAAAGCAGCTGACATCTCCTGCTGGGGAGGAGATAATGTGTGTCGGAAAGGCACAGCTGCAGGCCACACAGGAGTCATTGATTTAGCAACCTTGGGCTCTTCAGGACATGTAGGCATCCAGCAGTGACAACACAAGGTCAATGTAGGACTCAGCTGGCCCCAAGCATTAATAATCATACAAATTATAAAGAAAATGTCCAAATGCTCTTCCTGTAGCCTAATGTTCCTCTCGGGGTCCCGAGTGAGGATTGAAAAGTGAGGCGTACCCCTGCTGTTTTGAGGACATCCCCACCTTGGACAGGCACAGTGTTGAAGGGTTTTCCCCTTCAATCAGGCCAGATGAGGCACTTCAGTCTGTCCAAAGAAACGTAGAATATTCCATGATTAAGCGTTCAAGCAGACTCTTAACTCATTCCTCTGCCTCTTTTTTACACGTCTGACACCGAATGACAAAAGTCTTTAATGGAAATTTGAGAATGACAATTCTGTAATAAATTATAGGCATGGAGATGGACGAAACAATGTATACCTTGTTGAAAGGCACAATCAGCAAGATTTAGCAGAATAGTGTTTGAAGTAAAAAGATATTAACCACGTGGTTGCTAGGAAAATATGTCCCTGTCCAACTTTAGACACATTGTGATGAAATACTTCACTGAGTAGTTACTATCTTGTTAGCGCTATAAGGTTTTCTGATATTCTTATTTTATTTTTTACTTTAGATCCACATCCGTCTCATTTTCACTCCATATCACATCAAACAGTCCAAAACAAGACTCACAATTGTCCCCAGCTCTGAACCTTTGAGTTAACACAACATTTAGCACTGTAATTATGTATTATTTATTAACATGTGTCAATGTAGTCTGCAGCTTCAATGACAACGCATGCCTCTGTCCGGTGCTTGACCTAGTAGAGTGGGAACCCTGGAGCTCAGGGATCATTGTGTTCAACACATAATCCTCTCAATCATCTCTTCCCCACTGTACTCACTGATGCTACATCCTCTTAAAAAACGACCTCCCTGCTGTTACACTAGCATTGCCGCACAGTGGCTTTAGACCAAAAAGGGTAACGGATGGAGATCAATGACCATGATCCACTTTTTCTATGAATTCCGTACATTTAACACTAAACATCAATATCTCGATGCGCAAGGTGACTGCACAGGACTACCGTTTAAGACACAAACTGGGTTGTTATCAGGACAAACTTGGGGTAAGTATGTAAGTGGTATTACAAACTACATTATCTCTGCCCTCTTTCGACTGATCAGATCATCTCTGTTGTCTTGACTAGCACAAGTAGGCTGTTTTTTTTTTCTCCAACAGGTTATCAGATATATGTTCTCAGCATTGGTGTTATGACATACTACTCTAAAACCGGTTCACTAATCATAGTGTATCGTTTACTTTATTGGCCATTGCAATTTTGTAACAATTACATTTGAATTCCAAATGTCAAATGCGGATATAAACAATTTATTCATAAGGGTGTCACATGTATGACTTAATTTTGCACTTGAGATTGAGGTGTTGTCTCATGTCTTGCATTCACATCAGCTAGGAGGTAGAACAGTTAGAAATAGATGCTGTTGCCTGAGTATCATAAGACTGTAGCCAGAGAACCAACTGACAAGGCCAAATCTGGATGCTGAAAATTACAAAATAATATAATTATTAAGTTAAAGGAAGAAGGTTAAGGTAAAATAGACACTTGGTATGTCTCTAATATAACCAAAATAATTTCACTGGAGAAATGCATAAAAGTTCTTGGAAACAACCACATTTCACTTGGGACAAAGCACAGCCATTGCCTGTGGACAGGGGGGAATAAATAAGGGCAGGCCAAGGGTCGTTGAGAACTGCAAATCTGAACATATGCTTTGAGTTGAGGTGATAAACGAACCAAAAATCTAATCGGGCAACGGTTGCAGATTGTGCAGCGACTGCCCTCTGTTCTTCTGAACAGTTTCGAGAAAACATCACAAGATTGGATTAGGGGCTAAATATCCGTTAAGGAAAAAAACAAACTAAAAACGGCAGCTATGACCTGTAAAAGGACATTGAAAATGTAGTAATTTTATAGCAGGAAACATAATCAAATTGCTATTATGTATTATTATTTAGTTTATTTATTATTAATGTGAAAAGCCATTCCATTTTTTCCCAATTGCGGTCAAGTTTACTTGTCTCTTTTCTGTTCTCTTTATTCACAATGTTGAAATAAGTAATGTTTTAACAACGTTGAAATAAGTAATATTATATTTTTTTTTTCAATTAAGTTTTATAGTTTGGACTAAACTGTCTAAGATCTAAAAACGTATTTGTGATGTTATGAAGTCGTAACAATAGTTTCATATACATGGAATCATTTGATCTGCTAGCAGTGGGTAGAATTTAACTCACTTCCTTATGAAGCAGCTCAAAAAACATCAATGCCACCCCATCAAAGCCACCACAATATTGAGACAAACTAGTTGTAATGATGATGCCAGATCTGTAATGAATGACAACATGAATGCTTGGCTGGCAGGTTTTCCTCCATTAGGGCACACAGGCGTGGCGGTGGAGGGGCGGGGGGATTTATGTG
>CM030174.1:21971838-22052964 GCA_017639675.1 Aplochiton taeniatus | reverse complement strand
CTTTATTAAAAAACACTTTAGAAAATTACTAATCTTGAAAAATGGCCTGTCCTCAGCCAAATTTGAGCTACGTCTTGCATAGTTGTGTAATGGTAAAAGCTGTTACTTAGAAGACAAAAAAGTTTAAAAAAAAATTTTAAAAAAAAGAAGTTTAAAAAAATATTTAAATGAATTGATTAAAACATGAAATGACACACAAATTCTACAAATAAAGAGTATTTTACAACAGTCCCCATATTTTCTGTCACATCAGGGCCTGTCATAGCCAAATGGCGCTGTCAAGTTAGTGTAACTGTTTATTTTTGATACCTTTAAAGCATAAAATATGTATTTAATGCATATAATATATATTTAACAAATGCCAAAGTAAAACATTATTTGAATAAACAGACATTACACTGTAAATGTGAAGCTTTCTATGCTCATATACAAAAGTTTTGAATCTGGCCCCTCTTTTCCCATGACCCATGACTGCTTTTAAGGTTGTACTTTGTATATTAATGATATTTTAATACATACTGTATATGTTTAACGGTAATATATATTAAATTTGAGTACCAATGACTATTTATTTCAATGTATACAGATTGCTGTTAGATGGCGCCTGCTGAGAGACAAATGCTATGTCGGGCACAATGAAATGCAGAGAAAGGAGGAGCATCCTCAGAAAGAGAGCAATGGAGGCAGGAAAGGGAAAGGAGGAAAAGTGTTTGAGTTGAATGAGCGAGACCAAAGACATAGGCGTGAATTATGGAGAAAGCAGCAGCAAAGATCTAGGCCAAGAGAAAGGCCATAGTTCCACAGCCAGGGCTAGAGCCAGAGCTCAACGTTAGAAGACTAGTATAATTTCCTAAGTAATAATAGATATTACCATGGTATTACCCTATTATTACTGAGCTTTGTGTGTATTATTAATGTGATATCACAGTTACTTTACATTGTGCTGTTCAGTTAAATGTCTATTGATTGCAATTGCTGTATCATAGGAAAATGCATATTTAAATACATTATAAAGTCATATTTCCATAGAACTGCACAGTAACTGAATAATAGTGAGTAGTGTAACCTTTTAATGACTGTTGAATGGTTGTGTGATGCAAGTAAAAGATAGAAGGGCGAAAGCATTCGAAAAAAGAGTGGAAGAAGCTCCAGGACAGAGTGAAACAGCTACAAAGGCCGTAGAAGCTGAAAAAGAGGAAAAGAGCGATATAAAAAAAGATTCCAACGGCTGTTGACAGAGCAGGGTCTCCAGCAACAAAAGCAAGTTTTGCAGGACAAAGAAACACTACTAGGGTAAGTAAATCCCTGTACCATGATGCATTGATTGGAGACTTACGGCAACACCTTCAACATGCAGGTAACAGTCAGGAAAGAAGACTGATCAGTAACCTGGTGACAGGGAAGAGAAAATACAGGCTACAAAAATATGCCCAAAGTACCAGTGGCTTTACCCGAAGGAGATGGAAGTCAATAGGATGGAATCCATACTCCTTCTCAAAAAAGAAAGGTGCCTTTTACAGCAGAGACGACGTAAGTCCTGTAACAACAGGGAAAAAAGCAGACCGTAACACAAGCTAAGGTCAGGTTGCAAAAGAGATTCCTTATGGTGGACACCCTGAAGAATCTGCATAAGAAATACTTGGACGAGAACCCAAGGGAATCAGTTTCCTATTTACTGTTTTGCAGACTTCGTCCGTACCGGATAGTGCACCCAACCCTTTCTGATAGGAAAACATGCTTGAGCAAATTGCATGAGAACGGGCTTTGTAGCTCAAAAGCTTTGCAGCATGAAATTGCTCAACACCCCTCAACTGGAAACGTTGATGGTAGAGATCTGTTGTGACCAAACCAACAAAGAGTACATGTACAATAACGGTGGGAACTGTAAAGAGAAGGATTTCCCGTTGCTCAGAGTGTGAAGACTCCGACCCGGATGATATACATGCTGTGGGTTACAGAGGATACAAAAGGACAAACAAGGGACAGCATTGAAACAACCTTTAAGAAGACAGTAAAAAAGAAGGTTGAGATTACGGTAGATTGTCTCATCCAGCTCTTCAACAGGAATGCTCGTGAAATTTTAACGCCATGCATTCAACATCCATCAACAGTACAGATTCTGCAGGGAACTGAAGAGGAACATGGCTGAGAACGAATGTGTCACACGTGGACTTTTCTGAGAATGACATATGTAAATATGCATCTGAGATCCAGGCAGTTCACTTTAGTGCATCCCATGAGCAAGCAACCCTGCACACAGGGGTTCTATGTAGGACCAGATTCCGAGCCAGTGTGCTTCAGTACCATCTCTCCATCACGACTGAAGCGGCCCCCAGCCATATGGGAACATCTAAGCCCCATTCTGTCCTATGTCAAGAACTTCTTCCCTGCGGTCACAGTGGTCCATTTCCTCAGTAATGGATTTTGTACACAGTACCACCAGAAGGGGATCTTACACCTCTTCACCTCCCTCCTCCACAAAATGGGATTCCAAGCTGGGATGTGGAATTTCTTAAAGGCCAGCCACGGAAAAGGGGCGCCAGACGGGGTTGGAGGTGTTATAAAGATGGAGTGCTGATCGGTTGGTAAGCTATGGCCTCAACATTCACAATGCAATGGACCTGTTTGAGGCCTTAGTACACACAGGCACCTGAACTGTTTTATGTTAATGTAGTGTCCATTGACAGGGCAATGAAGGACATGCCAGACAGCATCCACCACATCTCATCAACCATGAGAATACACCAGACTGTCACTACCTCCCCTGGGCAGATGTTGTACCGGGATGTGAGCTGCATGTGCACAGTAGACAAGATTTTACAGTGCACATGCTATGAAACAAAGGCATTCAGCTTTAACACACCAAGCACTCCAACAACCGAAGAGATCGAATGGGGTCAGGAAGTAATTCAAAAGTGGTGCATCCAAAAATATGACGGAAACCTCTACAGGTAGCATCATCACCGCCATTGATGAGGTTCAGGTGCAAGTGAGATGCATGCACCGTGTGGGAGTGAACCGTTTCTTCTGGTCAAGCAGAGTGGACATGATCTGGTACATATTCAAGGATGCCATTAGTTTCATTCCCCCTCATTTGCCTGTAACCGCTTGTCACCATAAGATCCAAAAAGACATTTGGGCAAAGCTTATGGAGCATAATGATTATGGAAAAAAATCTAAAATGTTGTGTTATTGTTCTGGTTACTACCCCCGTGCATGTATAGCGCATTCAGTATTTTTTTTTCACTCCTGTCTGTGTTTGTACCATTCTAGTTGTTCATTTTATGGTTATTGTTATTGTTCCTGGCCATATTATTGTAAAATGAATGCATTTTTATGAATTATTATGATATATATTTGTTATTATTAATATTCTTTAATAAATATAAAAGACAATGAAAACAACACAAACAGATCAAGACCAAAAAAATTATAATTGTTAAAGAAAATGTTTTTATATTGAAATATTCAGAAATGTGTTTATTCAATTAAAAAGATGTTTGAACTATGTAAGTTGTCAGTCATATTCTAATTGGGTCCTTTTTATATGTCCTTGGCTTAACTATACCATATTAGTCTAATATGGCACTATCATTAAAATCACAATAATAAGTTAAAATAGCAATGCTTGCCAAAAAGAACAAAAACAATAACTTTTCCTGTATCAACAAAATTCCTAGGGTCAGTACTGTCACACAGGACATTAAGATATAAAAATGTACTATTTGATAAAATATTGATGACTAAATCTCTTTGAATGTGTAGATGAAGTTGGGGGTATATATCCAACTTTATATTTATGTAAAAATATCTTATCTTAAGGCAGCTTTTAAACAACTATGAGTGCCTGCCAGTTATTCTGCGCTTACCATCCACTACAGTTGACCGAAAAGGTAGATACATGTTAGATACAATCAGGGAAATGTGGGATCAATAACAAAATTCTAGTATCAAGTCACTTCATAAGGAAACAATACATAAAAAATGTGTCTGACGGGGCCTGACATTTTAGGGGTTAACTACATATTAAAAAGTATTTTATTAAAATGTGCTGAGATGGCATGATATCTGATTATCATAGTTTAACATGTCCTCCATATGACCCAATGTTCAGATTCTGGAATAAGCAATTTTTTTTCACGCAACGTTTCTTGTAGTATGTCCCATATTGCACATTAGGTACTACTGTAAAGTGCTTGACCCTGATCATGGTCAAGACATAAATCAGGTTATTGGGGACCGAATAAAGGCTAACTGCTCTGTAGTCTTGCTCAAACACACGTATCGAGTGGGCTAAAGTCATGTCTTACATTAAACACCAACAATTTAAGTTGTTGTCCGTATTGGTCTTGGCTTAAGTGTTTTGTTATTGTACATACGACGTTAGCCTTTAACATAAACAGGACGCTAGTGATAAATCAATCTTGCACAACATTGAGTTATAAATACAGTGTGAATGCCAGAGCCAAGCGTTAATAAAATACAGTTAAGTCTGCAATACTGTAGCTTGGTTTATTTCGAAGCAAAACAACCTCATGATCATATAAAGCTACCTCACCTGGTTGAATAGGCGATGAGCTCATCCGTGCACCATTGCTGACTTACGACAAAACACGTCGCCAGACCCTAGCGTCAGACAAATGGATCATTTTAGTTAGTTGGTTAGCATGTAGCTGTTTGGAGACATAGCTAAAGTCTTTCCAAATGTCATCTCAACGGCTTTGATGGCACGCCCACCCAAGCGTGCTATAGCGTTGTTGTAATGTATACTGGACGATCACATATAAACTATTCAATATTTTTGTTATTGATTGAGTCAGACCATTAGCCATTTTGGTGACGACTATTATTTGCACAGCAACAGCTAGCTAGCAAATGGGAACCTTACCTCTCACTACATACAATCCAATATAATACTGTTCAATGCTTGCAGCTTTTACAATTTGAAAACATACTTCTTAAAACCCAAAGTTGCACGAGGGCTGTTTTTTCTTGTAGCAGGTTGCAGCTGTTGACTTGGACACAGTTCTTCACTATTGTGTTGATGTAGCGCTGTAACAGTTTTTCCGAGGATTTGATTGGGTGGGATGTGGTGATCATACGTTTTGGGCCAATCAGCAGCAGGTTTATTAGTGAAGAGGAGGGATTTTATTTTTCTTGGCTCCATTCAAGATGGGCAGATACAGAAGAGTGTGCTTCCTAATGTTGCACGGTACCATGATACCACATATCCACTTTATTTAGTCTTCTCTGCCAAAATGTGCACATTTGTGCAGTATTTTAAGAAATGAAGGGGGGAAACTGCTGGGTCAAAATACATAACGCTAAAAGCAATAGGCCTATCATATCTTTAAACTGTGTCAAATGTGATAATTTCTAGTCTGAAAATATTCTAAATTTCTGAAGGTCTATTTTTAGTAAATAACAAGGATGGATTTTTGGAAAACCAAGTCATACACAAATTAGCTGGTTAACTGTCCATAAGAGCAGGATTCAAAGCACTTGCTGGGCTTTTCTGATAGTAATAGTGATTTTCGTAAAATTCAACACATCTATATAATTTTACTTTGAATTCTAGAAGATTTTGGAGATTCCTATTTTAAAATTCCGATTCCTAGATGCCAGATTCCCTCATCCTGCAATTTTTTTTTTATTATCATTAGGATATTGCAGTTTCTGTCAATATCCTCTAGAGGACACTGTCTCATTTTAAATGAGCTATAGCTAAATCGACAAAGTTTGATACCCTTGTTTACTGTCATTCAAAACAGTTGTACACATTATATATCCTGTTATTGTGTGGGTAGACTGACGTTAATATTCCTGTGGCTGAATGATCTGTGGTCCGTGTAGTCCAGTATTTGCCAACTGCTTAACATTACGATTATTATTGTTTATTGTTATTATTATTATTATTATTGATAATAATAATAATGATAATAATAATCACAATAATGCATATTTTTTTTACAATATAACACTATTTTTAACATAGCATTTTTAACAGCTACAAAGTTAATTGCATTGTAATGCAAATATGATAATTTTATATAATAAAATGTAGTAACAAATGTTTTTAGACATGACATCACTAATAAAACCGTGTCTTTTTTACTTAAAAATAAGGAAATCTATCACAGCTAACAGATTACCCACTGTGGTTATTTGAGGAATGCTCTATTGCCTCCAACCCTTGACCAGTCTTCTGTTTTACAACAATTGTCAATTGAGTCACAAGGAGCTGGCTCACATAAATCCAGCACCTACACTAATGTCCAGAGCCCCTGTTCTCATGGCATATCTCCGCCTTCAGATCCATGGCAACATACAGAACATTCTTTGAAAGGACCCATAAGAATTCAAAAGGGCCTACATGTGTTCAACTACCACGTACCGTAGGGGTGGTTTTGTCATGCGATATGCAAGATTGTGTTCTTTTCATGATGTTAGTAAATTGATAGTATTGTGCAGTGGCTTATCCCACAGATTTCTTTATACAAATTTGAAGTCTACAAGAGATTTGGGACTGAGGATGCTTCTTTAATAAAGGGTATTCCTTAATTCAATTAATTCCGGTATAATTTGACCTCTTTCTCTTTGAAATGCAATGCAACAAGCATGACTAAGATAGTCCCCATTACCCAAATATTAAATATGAGGAATAGAAAATGTGTGTTAAAAGCACAATTAAACACTGTTATTAACTATTGCTGACCAATGACTAGTTTGATCAGTTGTTAAACAACACAAAGCCATTTGCATTTGGACCAGCCTCCAACTAGCCTTGCAATAAGTTAGTAAGAATTGCAGCTGTGAAAAAACAAGCATTGGTGCAAGGTAATTTGTCCTCCAAATCGTTAATAAATTAGGAAATAACTAGGTGGTAATTAAGTTGCAGGCAACCTCAGTGCAACAAGAAAATGTTTCGTAAATGTTTATTTTATATTACTATTCCTTCATCAATGGAGGATTGTTTCTTGTCATATACATAACTATCATGCATACCCCATTTTATTATTTAATTTTTATATATATATACACACACTACTGTGCAAAACTTTTAGGCAGGTGTGAAAGAATGCTGGCAAAAATTTTAAAGCAAGGAGTGGTCACAGCAAATATTGATTTGATTTAGATTGTTCATTTGTTCATTCACTTTGCATTTAGTTAATTGATAAAAACAAATTATTAACACTTAGATTTTTGAAAGCATTCTTACTTTACACACCTGCCTAAAACATTTGCACAGTAGTATATATATATATATTATAAACTGATATATATTATAAACTGAAATAAATGCTGCGGTAGCGTTTAATTTGTTATATTCATTAAATAATACATTATAGTACATTAAGTATTCACATACCACATTTGGTTATAATATGGTTTATTAACTGACAATACAGATATGACCTGATATGATTTATTTCCTACCCAGCGGGGATTTCTTGTCAAATATGACTATTTGACATATTACTTTTCAAGTTTGTAAAGAGCAATAGCAGTGCATTTCATATCCCCTCACTTGAACCTGAGTTGAGTTATGGTGACCTTGTGTATGAAATGGTGCCTTTACATGTCAAAGATAGTCATACCCTTTTTGGCTTTGCAGAAACAAGTTAGTCACATGATAAATGTCAGTGGAACTGTGTCTAGTAAGACGTTCTACAACCCACATTAAGGTTGTCACGCAATGAAAGAAGGAACAAAATTGTTGCCCTTACTCACCAATACTGAGCTGAGCTTAAATCAAGTTGACAATCAATAGGTCTAAGAACAGGGGAGTATAGTTCCTACTGGTCATCTGTAAGTGGAATGCAAATAGTTCAAAATGCCTCATAATCTTCCATGACAGTACATGCCAAAGGTGAGAAACCAAGCAGCTAAATCAAGATTGGACATCTTGCATAGTCCCTCTTGCAAAGGCAACCACCTACTGTGATGTCTTGCAGGTAAAACAAACATAATAAAAAAAACATTTCAAGATTGATTTCTAGATGTTTATATTTGATGAAGTTGGAAATGAGTACACTGGGGCAAAGCTTTTCTCACCATAAATGTATAGGAGAGTATCCTGTCGAGGCTGCCACTGTCTTGGGCCATGACATGTGTACTACTCGCACGGAAGTGTAACGAGGGAGGGTGAGGTGGTGGTCTACAATGCTGCTGTGTATCAGGCCCATCAATGTACAGTGTTTTGAACCAGAACAATAGGCGTCTCTCACAGAAGCTGAGTGTCACACGATGGCGATGCATGTTCCCAGCTGCCAAGCACAAAGCTCAGCCTCTCATGAGTGTACAGCCATGTCAGTGGGACAAAAATACCACTGATAATGTCCCAGAACACCAGATGTGCAGGCAAAGTGTGCACTGTACATACATGCACAATTGTGCAACATGCACTTAAACATGCATACATACACATCCTGTGCATGTAAATTATGTGCAAATACACATATGCACATGTGCACACATATACACACATACTGTCCACACATTGGCACATAAAAAGTCACAAACTTTGGTTCAACAACCCCTGATCCTTAAAACCATAATAAACATTGAAGTTACACGCGTGCACATCGTAGAAGCTACCCCCTGTCACGTCTCCATGCACACACATACTTAGGTATGCACCCTGACCCTTTTAAAGTAACACACCCTGTGAAGTCTTTCTCTCCAACACACACACACACACACACACACACACACACATACACATACACACACAAACTAAATATGTTTCTCCCTTGTTCACCCTCATTCAACTATGGAAACACAAAGGAGTACACACGCAAACGGAGATACTACCCTATCAACCAGAATCGACATACCTCTCCAACCCCCTCCCCTCCCCCATCCCACACATACACCATCGTGCTTAGTCCTCTCCCTGTTAGTCACACTTGCCCCCCACCATCACCCCTTGGGACCCCCACCTACTTTCCCCACCCTTAGGCCCAGCTGTCTGCTGCACTCAAGGCCCATGGGCTAACATTCTCTCCATGACATCAAGATCTCATACACTTTCACAGGCAGGCATGTGTCACTCCAGCTCATGTGTGTATACACACACGGACACACAAGCATATGGACATGGTCATGTATAAATGTAGACACACACTCTGTTGCCTGGCAATCCCAGAAATGCATCTGGGATTAATGCCAAATTCCTGAAAAGAATATGAACAGGCGTATACTACAAAGATGCATGAAAACAAGGTCTTGAAGAAGATGAATGAAAACGTTTTATCTGAAAGGATAGATAGAATATGTGTCTTGTTTACGTCTGTTCTCTGCACCATTATTGTAACATTACGGTCCATATGTAGACCTATTTGAACTATTAAAAAATTCGAACTTTTAATAATGAACAGTATAACTTAAGCAAATCATAGCATCTATTCTTCCCACAGTGAGCAGAAGAAGAATACATAATCATAAAGCTTTGTACATTTTAAAACACGAGAAACAAGAAGTCGGTCTATCAAAAAAATATAATATTGGAGATGGTTATGGATATTGGTACGAAAGTTTCTGAACTTGATGGCTATTACCATAAACATTTTCCTAGACCTCTGCTGAAGACACTCATCATCTTTACTTTAATTTATAATTGGTAATCGGGTCACACAAATCAATGATTATTAGTTATTGGTTACTTTAAAAAAGGTCAGTTGCTTTCAAGTTTCACTGTCTATCAGCTGCATCAAACCTTCCAATAATGTTTAACTTATATTTTGAGTTGTCAAAACTAGAACAACATTTTATTTTTGGTAAAAATTCTAAATACACCTCAGTCTATAGTCAACAGTTGTTTCAGTCAGTAATTTTTTTTACTTTGTCCTGATAGATGCGAGATTGAACAAGAAATGGTGATGCTTTGCTGCAATAATAAACATCAGTTTGGTTGACCACCTGCTTCCTCATGTGAGTGCTGAGTGTTCCTTTCCTCTGTCTTCATTTTATAAACGCTGTCATCTCTATAGGCGGAGGGCAAGCAGGAAACACTGGGATTGGGTCATGACAATAACATTTTACTAGTATTACTAGATACTTTATACACACACGCACACACACGCACACACACACACACACACACACACACACACACAATAGCAATTGTAAAGGAAGCTCATACACATGCTTGCACGCAGACACGCATGTGCCCGCACATATACTTTATGTTAACGGTGTTAGAGAAATGTTTTCTACCGAATACCAATGTCTCACAGACGAATAACAATGCATAATAGCACAAAAATTTGACATAAATAAAGTTGAGGCAAACTTTGACACTCTGTTTGTTTTGCCTGAAGTACATACATATTTTGGGTTGGTATATTCATGCATGAAAGCATCTTTTTCTGAACCTGTGCATGAGAATCCAAAAGTCTTGCCTGGGAAGTGACTCTACCCTGTTTCAAAGTAAAGAATTAGCTGTTGCGTCTCTTATTGGGCGTAATGGGAAAATCCCCAAGAAAGAGAGAAGAGCTAGCCAGCGCTTACTGACCAAGGCTCATAGCCTTTCCATCTTACCTCTCAAAAGACTTCATTGTTCAGTATAGCAAGAGAGAGAGAGCTAAATAGGGCTGTTAAGCCAGCCGGCTGGCTGCTTGGGTTGGGCAGTGGGCGTTGGGCTTCTGCCTAAAACCACACAAGGGAGAGATCCAGACAGAGAGCAGCTCTGTACGCTTCACAGGCCACTGTTGGACCGTTGCCGCAGGTTAACGGCATCATTTGAAAAACTCCACAACATAACATAAAAAACACACCTAACTGTCAAAGGGCTCAACGAACTCAACAGTCCGCCATATGTTCCCATATGACCATGATTTGTGGTGTTTGCCTCAATTATGAAGAGGGGTTTTGTTATATTTTTGTATTGCCTGAATGGTCTAATCAGTTTGTTGAGTGAGTAAATATGTATGAAAATGCTATTCAAGAATGTTTTTTACTTTATTTGCTGCTAATGAAACTCATTTGGTGAAAGAAGTGGATGGGAAACAGCAAAAACGGTGTGTTAATATACAAGTATAGGTATTGTAACAAACTAAATCCAAAGACAACTCACAACCATGGACACATTTCTTGGGAGTGTTTTCACTTTTTTATTGAAACAGTATGAACAAAAACACTGCAATTAAATAGGACTCAAACAAATCAGACACCAATAATTAAAGACCTAGAGTTGATAATATGGAGCAAAGCGGGGGAGGAAAAAACAAAGTTCGTTGCAAACGGTTGCAGTGTCTAAAGCCGATTCATTAAACATTATCATCACTCATTCAGTGCACTTATTAAATTGAGCTCTTAAAGCAAGCGGTGCTAAGCTGAGACTGAATTATTTGTACACCCATTAATGACCACATACAATAATGAAAAAAGACAAACGTGTTACCCACTGTAACAATTTGCACTGAATCTATGTGCAATTTTGAAATGTCATCCTGTGCATGCATTCTGGGGAGACTGTATAAAGATCATATGTATTTTACTCTAAAATGGTAATAGAAAACATTGTGGATTGTGTTAGCTGTATGGGGACTTACATTCACAAGGCCCTACCTGTAAATGAGAAAGTTGTTTTTGGATTAAACCTGAAGTCATCAAACCTGTCTTACTGGAATGAGAGTTAAAGTACAGTCAATTCACATTAATGCACTTCAAAAGTAAATATTCTCCAAACTATCCAGGGAATACCAGAGACAGTGGCACAAACCCTTCTGCTAAATTTCACAGATATGTATTAGGTTTTTATAAGTCAGTGTTAAAGTTGGCAGAATGTCACGTTACTCTTGCAAATAAAGGCATGTTTTCATTAGCCCCCAGCTAACCCTCAGAAAATGGGCCTAATGTTTGATCAACTTCTGCACACAGTGCTTCATATAGTTGTTGAACATGTTCTTTTTTTTTGCGAGGGACTTATCAGCAAAGTGTTCGAGTGAGAAAATACTGTGTTGGTTGTTGCTGAGGAGTTTTTCAGTGGTACATTGGGCAAAATGATAGTTCCAAGTCGGCCTGTACAGGCAGTACGTGTAGTTTATAATACTGAAAGCTGATCAGCAACTCAAACAAATGAGAAAGTAATTAACTGTATGTAGTCCCTTTGCATGGTATGTACACCCTATGGAATTTTTAACATTCTTTCCTGCTTCCTTTTCCACACCCATCTTTTTTCCTTTGTTACATATTTTTATTTCTTTTCATCTTTAATTTCTTTTATTTTTAAGGTCCTCTTTACCAACTCAAATGCAAATCTGAGTTAAAATATCACTGCATAGGAGGGAGAGCTTTTTTTTACCACAAGTCAGATAATCCCTTACTTCATTTTGTTTAACCAACACATATGAAAGAGCCTGAAATTCATTGTGACATCCTGTTGGCACCTTTTTCTTTCTGTGGGTTGTTGATGTTTGGAGGTGGTTGGAGTGAGGGGGGACAGAGCCACTGATAGATTGGGGTGGGGGTTAGGTAATACTGCACCGTATTCCACCCCACCTAACACCTCTATCCCCCTCCTTTAGGCAACAGTTCAGAATCCTTGTTAGGTTAGAGTGCTGGTAGCATGCTTTTTAATGACAGGAAATGACATAGTTCAGTAGTTCAGAATTTCCAGAACTTGGGGCGCTCTTCCTGTTTCGCAGCCTTTCTCCTCAGGGGCTGTGGAATAAAAAGAGAAGAGAGAATTTATGACACCTGACACAATATGTAATTGGACCCTATTTAGTTAAATTCCGGGGAAAGTCAGTTGGTGGTTGAAAAAAAAGAGACTGAAAAAACGTAACTTTTCATTATATCACTACATATCAACAAGCTATTGTAAGGCACACTCACATTTACAAAAAAAAAAAGAAACCAAAAAAATATAGACTGCAGATTTTGATTAAAATATCAAACATTTGAGTACATTGCAGCAGCTTGACATTGCTGTCGAGCATGGATAAGGACAAAATATTGAAATTACTTTATTACAAGGGAATTATTAAAATAAAGTTTTGGGGATTTGACAAACGAAGATCTTGAACTGAACACGGTTTTACCCTGTTTAAGCGTAGCTTATGTCAGCTCACAACTGAAGGTGGTATGATGTGCGATATACCTTTTCAAAATAGACCGACAACAAAAAAACTATTTTAGAATTAGTTCTTGGGATAAAACACACAAGATGACAGCTTTTCACTTGCTACTCCAATTGCAACCAACATGAAATACCTATTGCTATTGAGACTGGTCAAATGATTTTGCATAAATTGTAAGCTGAACTGGTTATCAAAAACTCATCATCTAAATACATCATGTCAAGTAAAAAAAACTTGGGTTTTTCACTAAAGTAAGTTTATTTCATGACCAAATAGAGCCAATTGTTGGCTTGAATAAACAATTGTTATGTCTCATAAGGCCACAAGACGGTGTGTCGGTCAGAGGAGTAGCAGCAAGCTTGTCAGTTTGTGAGAGATGGCTGTTATTTGTCTTTGACTTAGGGCCACGGTAGTCAAGGGGTTAAAATGATTAACGGGAAAACAGTCAAAAGAGAAAATTACAGAAACCAAGATGCTCTCTTTTTTCGCAGGCTTTTTGTTCTTTGCAGACCTATGGCATAAAAATGTTCTCTGTCAGCAAGCAAAAATGGCAGATCTTACAATAACATGAAAACATTCTCAGAGATTAAAATGTGGGGCATGTGAATACAGCTGTCTATTGAAATAAACTAACTTTGCTCCCTAAGGGAAAATAGTGGTTCATGTAGACAAAACCAAATCTGCTTAAAAGGCTGAATTGTTTTAGGTACATCATAATCAAAGCAATAGGCAACAGGTAATTGTGTTCACTGCATATCAAAATGGCAAAAGATCTTCTACCTCTTCACTGGACATTACACGTGACTTTCCATTTTAGTATGTGTTTGTGTGCGTGCCTATATACCATGAAGGTATAACACTTACGAGTATTTGCCCATCTTTCTCACCACGGCGATCACCACAGCAATGACAATGATTACTGCCACTAATGCACCAATCACAATGCCAACCACTTGCCCAGAAGCGAGACCCGCTATGAAACACAAAAAGAGAATTAGGCCACCAAATTCAGTCCAATGTAAACATCTTGACAATAGTAGGAGAGAAGGATTGGTAGGAGGAAAGAAGTGATAATCAAGAGAGAGAAAGAAAGAGTAACAACAATAATAAAAGTTGTACTTTGTATATCATAGAAAACACTACACGACACACGGCAGAGCTCCTTTCAAGCTCTGTAAGTTCACTTGCATTTCCCCCTTTTGTCATTTAGATCTGCCCTTACATGATAAATCGGCCCAAATGCATTTCAACTGCCCGATAGTCCCTACTTACCTTCTACGCCCTCCTCCACAACTTCCTCATCTGTCTCTGGCAGTAGCTCTGGATCTGTCTCTGCCTCTGGCGCTACCTCAGGAACAGTAACCTCCTCAGGAACAGTAACCTCCTCAGGAGCAACCGGGGCCTCTGTCTCCGCCACGGGGGCGTCTGTGAAGACATGCTCTACTGGAGGTAGCTCGGTGGGAACTGCTGGGGCCTCGGTCTCTACGACATGTTCCTGAGCAGCTTCAGTTGGCTCAGGGGCAGCTACTGCTGCGTCCGTAGCGACAGGTTCTACCACAGACGGGGCTGTTACCACCTCGTCCACCACAGGTACAACAGGAGCCTCGGTGAACCCAGAATCTTTTATGACGGCTGCAGCATCAGTTGCATCTGGGGCCTCAGGGATAATATCTGGAGCATCGGTCACAGCATCTCGCTGTACACGGGAAACTATAGAGTCTGCGGAATAGCAAACAGACAGTTCAGTCATAGAGAAATGGGAGACGATAATAACAGTAGACTGAGTTAATAAACACTTCAGGGTTACTGTCAAGTAAGTGTGTTTTGCCCCCCACACAATACAACACTGTGCCACAACATGTGGCTTTCTTCTGTGTCTTGAAAATCAGAATTGGGCAAATCTGTTGTCAATAAGAGAGTCAAAATGGAAACTCCTTCAAGTATGAGAATGGGTGAGAAACAGCTTAAACAGGATAACGTAAATATTAACATTCCTCCTTGACATCATTTTTCCAGAACTTTTCCTCCCTTCTTTTGCTCACTCCTTACTTTGACTCATCTTACCTCACTCCCTTTTCCCTTCTTCCCCATTCCTCCCCATTCTCCGTTCATTCCAGCAGTGAGAACATGGCCACCACTCCCTGTGACTGAGCAAACGTACTTCCACCCTCTGCCCCCCCCCCCCCCCCAACCCCCCATTCCCACCCCCACTTCATCCTGTCTTTTGGGGTTATATTTGCTAACTCGCATGCCACATCCTCTGCCTCATTTCCTGTGGAGAGAGCTACCCGCCATAACAGTATGGGGATGAAGGCAGAAGGGAATTCTTTAAAAACAACAGTGGCCAGTGTGAAACTATACAACTGAGGGCTTGTGTTACAATACTTACTTAAAAAGTGTCAAAGAGAATTCTAAGTAAGCATTGCTATAAAGAGAACCAAAGCCTTTAGAGAGACTCTCAGAGTACGTTGGAAAATGAAGGTTACCACTTTTGTCCAATAATTGCATGATCACTTGTTTTTAACCACCTCTTTCATTGAGTCTTGGCTGGATACACCTTATCATTTCTTTTAAGAACTCCCTCAGTGGCCCTCCTCCTAAACCATAACTAAAACCTTTACTTAGAGAGTACAGCTTCAGGTGACGCTGCATGTGTAAAATTATGGTTTACAGTTATCTTGACACTGGCAACATTTTAGTATCCAGTCATATGTTTTGTTGCTGAAAATTCTGTTTTCCCTGTAATTCAACAGCTTACTAAAAACCTGCCTAGGAAGGCCTAGAAAATAAGGAAATAAAAACAATCAATTTAAAAATAGCATCTGACATCATCCACCCTTTCTCCAATTGTTCAACATTTTCAAAATGAGAACGTTTCATCCTGTGAGAAATAACCTTTGAATGGCTTGCTTGTTTTACAGTCACACCCATTCTCTGCCAGTCTTCATTCATATATATATACATGTTTTGTTTTTTTAAACGTGTGTTCAGTCAGTGAGGCAGCCAAGGGTTTTATGGAACTCTGTTTGTTTGGAATGTCTGTGATGATAAAGTGGTCAATGCTTCAATGAGAATAGCCTTGCACTACGTGCATAAATGACCCCCCCTCCCCCTCCCACCACCCATGCCTGCTCTGGGCTACACTAACAATTGCTTCATTATGTCTGCAGCTCCCACAATTAGCTCTAAGTACTGTTTCCTTCCCGCTGTGCTGATCCCAATACAGCTGCACTAGGGAGTATGAGGTTGAGATTGTTACCCTCTTTTCCATTATACCGTACCTTACTATATAGATTGAGCTACCTCTTTCTGTTTCCCTGCCTCCCCCTTCCATCTCATTCTTTAACTCCTATCTCTTTTCCTCCCTGCATCCCTTTTTATGTTTCTCAGTTCCCCTCTTCCTTTATCTACCTCTCTTTGTCTCACTCCTGACCCTGCCACTCCCTAAGGATGAGGTTGTTGTCGATAAAGAGAATTCTGCATCCCTGCAGAGCAAGAACAGAGGGCTGGGGAATGAGAGGGATTGAAAAGGGGGAATATATAGGGTGTCAAAAGGTGAAACGAAGCCACGCAGGAACAAAATGTTTCTGAAGTTAAAGAAAGTTGAGCCCTGCAGCAGCCTGTTCCGCTGTTTTCCCTCTCTCTCGCTTTTCCAAGAACACAGGCCTGTCCCCTGTCTGTATCTGATTTAATGTCGCATGATAGCCTCAGCTCACAACACATGTCCTTAAGTGTGTGTGTGGTTGTGAGCATGTGTGTACTCACCATACTTGTGTGTACAGTATCGGTTCAATTTGAGATGTATCTTAAGAGTGTACGTGTTTCCGTCTGTGTAAGTGTTTGTGTGTTTGTATCATTGGTTTTCGAATCCACCCCTTGAGCTTTTTAAGTGTGTCTCAATGACCTTTCCTCGAAATTTTCTCTAAACCAGCTCTTTGAGGAGGGGGGACCATAAAAGGCATGCAAGCAGGCAGAAGGGAGAATGTAAAATGAGGGAGAGAAACAATACAGCAAAAGGCTAGGAGAGACAGAGGGGCCTGTATAGGGTGGCTATTTTGCCTGGTGGACAGTAAGGAATCGTGAGAGAGGGAGGGGAGGAATGATTTAGTGTTGGAGAGAAAAGGAGGAAGTAGGACACATCCATCATTATCACAATCAGCTGCCACAAGGCTGTCCGGTGTGTTTGTGTGTTATGTGTGTTTCTCCAGTGATAAGCTGTCCTATAGAGGGTCCATCTGCAGACGTGTGTGGGAGTGTGCATCTATCCCATCGGCCAAGAATGTTTTCTCTGTACTGGGGAGGGACAGAGAGCTGCCCATCCCATCTGATCCCGGTATGGCACCGCACAGCATGGCTAGCCTCCCCCGCTAACCAGGGAAGTTTCTCATGGAGACATTGTGCCGCACCTCTTCCTACAAACACCCCAAGTCGGATAGGAGAGTTAGATAGTACAAGTGGAATATTCTCCACTCTTATCACAGACACAACACAATGGGTGTCCACATAGGGCTGCTTTTCCTAGAGTGTACATGATGCTAAGCATTCCTCATCTGGACACTATCATTTAGCCGGACGCTGGAACAGAGACATCTCAAGTTGACCTAAAAAGGAATAAGTCAAACCAGACTGAAATTGCAAGGAACATTTTGTGAACTCAAATTAGCGACTCTTTTTCATAGTAGGCACATTGAAAAACTCACAGGTAAAGAGAGCCATCCATTTAATAAATACAAATTCACTAACCATGTCAATATCAATTTATGTCAAATGGATCAAATCAAAGTCACCAAATAAAAACGAGTTACATAAGTTGGCCACTGCTTTCCCAGTTTTTTTTTTTTTACGTCTGCACCATATCTCACCCTGTGGCGTACGTAGGTGCTACAGACATGAGACATTCATGTTGCTCCTGAGAGAGGAGACGCACAGGGTCTGAAGTGTAGCCCAGTGCTTGGTAGCCTGCTAGGGCGGCCATGTTTTAGGAGTGCCAACTTGTTTCTATGGAGTCTGAATGACCATCTTGTCAGTGCCTAAAATTAAATACTACACAGTCTGGGCTAGTGCTACACACAAGCCTCCACCTTGGCCAGCTCTGTCCTAGCAAAACAACTAGCACATCTTTTTTGTATTGTCATTATATAGCATTGGGTGGGTTGGGGTCATGTAATGTGTGGTGATGTGAGAAAGGCGTATAATGGCTGGCTTTTGACAGTCTGTGGCTGATATTTGGGGAATGAGCACAACATTTGAGTCCGTTTTATAAGTGGGCATGGACAGAGGACCTTGACCTCGCCCTTGTGCAGCCAGATGTGCTAGGGCTGTTAAGAGTCAGAGTCTCTGAGAGTCAGACAAAGCTCATTATGAGTTTGGAAGGGTGTGGGTGGGGGACGTCGAATGCGTGGGAAGTGAAGCGGTAAGGCAGATAATGAAAGACCTCTGTATGGTTATGTACGTGCTTGAGTGGGAGGAGAGAGTGTTATATTGTGTAATATTTATTCTCTAGCCAAAGAGTAAGAGAGCTTCAATACTTTTTTCTAAGTAAAGCTTCATGGACACGGGGTGTGCCGTCTTCACCCGGTAAAGGTTACCGTTTAAAAATAAACCCCAAGCAACCTCACTAGCCCCGACCCCCCCACCCCCACCCCCACCCCACCCCACCCCATCCCCCTCCCAACCTCTTCCCCCTGCCAGTTGGAAGGGGGAAAAGTTTGGGGAGACATGGGCTGAGTGGTAGGCAAATTTGGGGAGGGGTAAAAGAGAGAGGGGGGCATTGGTAAAGCTTGATACCCCGCCAAAGATGGGTAAATTTGGAGGGATGGCCCGCCAAGTTGTCTAACAACATGTTGTTTAAGGGTGGGGCATCTCTGTTAAGCACTGATACCCAGAGGGCTCTCTCTATATAATTCTCTACACCCATCCATATGACCAGCTGAAATATAGAGCTACCATCTATTAATACCCAGAAGCAAACCAGCCTTGCTCTGCACTGTACTGCTCAGCTTCCAACCCTCTTTACCCCCTTTCCTTTTCAATTGGCATTACTTTTCTGTCCAGGAATAAGGAGTGGCTGGAACCCGAGATACAGTACAGTGAGAGAGAATGATAGGGAAGTTGGGGAGCAAGAAATCTGAGAGAGAAATGCAAGCCATCTGGGTAATAGTAAAAAGAGAGACGTAGAGCGGGAGCAAAAAGAGAAGCTGCTGAATAAACAAGTATATTCCCACTTGGTGCCACAAGCCCTGCCTCTTCTCTTTTTTGGGAGATTTCCAAAGGATATTTCTGAGTCCTGTCTGCCAGAGCCAAAAACTCATGTGCACGAGGCACAAGACCTCTCACCATTACATCACATTCCCTCACTTGTCTCCAAATAAAACCTTTTCTCCTCCCTGAGGCTCGGGTTAGAGAGAGAGAGGGGGAGGGGGGCTGAGGGGGCTGACTGTTAAAATCGACACAGACTATCCACCCAAGTAGCCTCCTCTTTATTAAATTAACACCCTTCGCCATAGACTTGCTTTTTCATCTATGATGTGCCAAACCGATTCAATGCTAAATGGATCATATAGGTAAGACAACTACTGAAAATCTGTTGGTCACATACAGCACATTCATTAATTACAAACAGTAAAAGTGAAAAGTGAAAAGTTTCCTTCTCATGAAATCAAGATAAAATGGGGACCAGAACATGTAATTCAATGTGAGGACAAGGGTAAAAGGAAAACAGACACCAAGAACATGAGAGGAGTGGTGTGGGGTGAGTGTGAAAGCCCAGAGTGGTCAGAGAGAGGGGACACAGTGTGCCAGTAGCAGTGTAATGGACCAGAGTTTACTTACTTGCGCGCGCGACGGCACAGAAAGGGCCGACAAGGGCCAACAGAAGCAGCAGCTGAACTTTGATCATGGCGATAAGTAGTCTTGTCCTCCAGCAACACTAAAGCCCTATCTCAAACACGATGGCCTCTCCAGAGGGGGTGACAAAAAAGGGCAAAAAGAAGTGTTCGTCAGAAAAGTTTGAAGAACAAAACAGGAAGATCCTCTGACTCAAAGCTGTGGAGGTTATTAAGTGTACAAGGCCAATCCCAGATAGACTGGTCTTTCTTTGAGAGCGAGGGGAAAAAAGTGCTCGAAAGATGTTAGAGGGGAGAAGAAGAGAGTCTGGCTGGCTAGAAGAGAGGGACAGGCACAGGGAGGGAGAGGGAGAGTAAGTGAGTCAAGGGTGGAGAAGGGGTGCTGGTGTTGGTGTATGTGTGTGTGTGTGTGTGTGTGTGTGTGTGTGTGTGTGTGTGTGTGTGTGTGTGTGTGTGGGGAGGGGGGTCTAGGGCGGTGGTGTGTGTGTGTGGGTGCTGGGCAATGGCAAGGTGGTCTCAGCCCCTTGGTCCAGCCTCCTGGGCTTGAATGGGCCAGTCCTGAGTGAGACACACTCTTGATGCATGGCCAGCCCTCTTGGTACAAGCCTGTTTCAGCCCTGCAATATCAGCATACACTTGGCAACAAAAATACATACACTGACAGTGTCTTTATCCAAACAAGCTTATTAAGTTTACACAATCGGCTAGTTAAAACAGTATCCATGACCTAATACTTTTGAATGAGGAAAAACTATTAAACATTGTAAAATTTCAAAGGAATAAAGCTGCAAACAAACAAATGGACTCAATTGTATAAGAATGACACCATAAGATTGTCAATGAGTCCTCATCATTAAATATCTCAGGGGAACATTTTTTGAAAGCTGATAAGGACAGTCAATCTACCCATCCAACCAAAATTGCTTTTTACACAATACATTTTTGAAATATTGAATAGTAGCATATATCTGTTGCTGAAGGACAGTAGCTATTTCTGCTTTTGTAAAATGTTTACAATAATAAGACGCCAAAAATACTGTTAGAACATAGTGTGACTTTCACACATGCAAGCATGGTGGTCCACACATTTTACATACGAGAGCAAATAAAACGCAGTTTGGCACAAGACTGACACCTGTTGGACAACAAGAAGGGAATGCATAACTAAAGGAAGTAATGAACCAATATTTTTAATATACCAAGTTTACTGTGAAAAGAAGGTAGGCAGAAGCTCTCAGAAGGATAAAAAGATGCAAATGATCAAACTCTATGAGGAGGTAGATGGTGAAATGCAATTTCAGTGAGAATGTCATTCAGGTTGGTAGATTTTGTAAACAAAAAAAATAAATATATGCAACCAAAAGCTATTGGCGTGAAATGAAGTTGACGCGTGAATAGCTGAGTCTGGCGAGCAGTAACCCCCAATGATATAAAGTTATTAACGTTACATAACTATTGATAGAACATTTTACAGATTTCCTCAGAATTCTGAAGGACAACAAATGCAAGTTAGTAGCAATAAAAATGTTCAATAACATTTTAATAAACACTGAAACGAATTGAACTGTCAAACTGCAGTACATTACACAACATTGTGACACACAAAAAAACACAATGTATATTATCAGTTATTTACAATATACGGAAGGTATTTACATAGAGACTCTCTCTTGGAGGATGAATATCAAAATAATTGCTCTCCCTAATTTCTTTCTTTGAAATTCATAAATCTAGTGAATGCAGAGGAAAGGGAGGCCCTCAAAGACATACTATGTTTACAAACAAGAAAGTAAAACATACATAGTCAGTTAACTTAACACTTTTTTGTTAGTCATTCGACCCAGTAATTGATGACACCGATAAGTTGTTTTTTCTTAAATAAAATGTTTCTTTTGACATTTGTAACATGTATTCTTTCACGACAAAGAGCACTTGAGGGCCTCATTATCATTGTCATCACCAATACATACCCATTAAATACAGAGTAACACTTCATTTCATATGTTTCATATGGATACGTTTTTGAGCAGTGTTACGGTATACTAAAGGGATATTCTAAAAATACAATACACAATTGCACAGAGAAAAAGATAAATGGTCACAGTACAAGTACTTTGTTTTATTTCAGATCCCCCCACCCCCCAGACTGCTCCTTATTTTACTTTACTCAGCTCTTTAAGTTGTTTTAAAAACATATTCTTCCCAACTACCTCCTACCAATATAGGCTTTGTGCAAACACTGCTATCTCTCAGCTCTCCTAATAGAAGCATCAAGATTACCTACCTAGAGTACTGCTCTAGCATTTCATGTATCTTGCCCACATACTAGTGGTTGTGGGTGTTTAAAAGTACTTTCTTTTTTCCCCAGTTTATTTATTGACATTGCTCTGTTTCTGAGGTTGCTTAAAATCCACAGTATTTAACAATTGTTAGCTTATTGAGTTGTACATTTCCAAACATCAAGAGACTTTAGAATGAGTGCAGTTCAACACAGATGAGCCCTAATAAAAACATAGTATATGTCTTTGAGTTGATCAGACAGAGCACATTAAAGTGGGACCCTGAAAACTTGGCACCATGAATATACTACAAGATGGGTCTATTCTGAGCCTACAGCCCCCCCCCCCCCCCCCCCCCCCCCCCCCCCCCACACACACACACACACACACACACACACACACACAAACAAGTCAGCTCTAGACAGCTTAACATTACCTGTAATTCAGATAAAATAATCATAAAGAGAAAATAGAGGAAGAATAAACCCCAAAATTCCAAATACACTACAAAATGCATTTTTACCACAAGATGGTGCTCAAATGACTTACCATGTGGATTAATTGTTTTGAAGATTTCTTTGAGAAAATATGAGAGTGCTGCTGAATGTGTGACTGATTATTACAGCCAAAAGCCCATAAAATCAAGTGAAAAATCAAATCAATCAAGAATTTCTTTTTTGTCAAATAAAAAGAAATAAAAAGAAACCATGATCTGAGTCAACCTAACTTTTCCGGCGGCATCTTTTGTTTGGTGAAGCTAAACAAAACTCTGCAGGACGAACATGCTATCACTAAACACAAGCCTTCGCTTTTGATCTGGACAGAAATGATGCACTACAATAACAGTTCTCTAACATTTAAACATAACATTGTAAACTTGTTTCCGATAGGGACAAGGACAGGGGACGATTCAAATAGTTGCCTTTGTGCCCCAGAGTTTTGGCATTTTATCGTGACACTCTGAACATCTAGCAGAGTAATTCATGAAAAGTCTTACTTGGTATGATTGTCTTTAGACTCCATACCCTGTAGTATTAAAAGGGGGAATCAGTTTTAACATTATAGTCTTATTTTCTTTTTACTAGACAACTGCACCCCGTTTCTCCACTGAATGAGCACAATAGGCAGGCGAGCTCCACGCCTTGTCCTTGCTCCTTTGTCCTTGTCCTTCCTTTTCCATCAGCTCCTCTAAACTATCGAGTCCCAGTCAAAGTCATCCTGGATGTCATCTGCTGGCATGCGTCTCATCTGGAAGTGCACTGGTGGAATCATGTGCTGTTGCTGCTGCCTCATCTGACCATGATGACCTAAGAAGTAGAAGTAAGAGACAGCTGTGAAGACGCTTTCGACCAGAGAAGCTCTCTCTCGATGAAACGCACGGACACAAAACGGTGCATTCAAATACAATTTTACGATGTCTACCTTACAGGACATACTTTGCATATGATTGATAAAAATAAATATATAATAAAAACATTTCAACAGGTTTTTGAGTTCCATGGGAGACGTAAAGGTAGGCCTCTGTTCCCAGAGGCACAAACTTAGGTGGAATAGTACCTGTCATTTCTGGCATTATGGTGCTCAGGGGAGGCATGTGGTGGTATCCTGGGGGACCCATCATGGTAGACATGTTCTGTCTGGAGTCCATATACATGTTCCCTTTTAGACAAACAAGAAGTTGCCACGGTGTTTTGTTGGTTTAAGCGTCAGTTAGCATTTCACTTTAAAAGACAATAATTCACTAGTTAATGAATAGATTATAAAATTATTATATATATAAAGATCACTAAAGAGAGCAAACTGAAAAGAAAAATAATATGTTAACTTAAGATAGCTAACTAGTTATTTATTCATTTTTGTCATTTGTAAAAATGTGTTAACGGTTCAAAATAGCAGATTTTATCGAAATAGCAACCTGTGTTGATATGCTGATTGTGTTGGTTGTGCTGGCTCAGTTGGCTGGCTTTGCTGTGATGCATGGATCCTTGGTTGGGGTGAGGTGGTGCTGAGCGTGGTGGCTGTGCTGCTCCCTGTGGTGGGATAACTCCAGTAGCGCTGAAGAAGTGGTTGACAGAGGAGCACAGTTCCGCTATCTGCGCTGGGTCCAATGACCAGTTGTTTAGCTCTGCCTGTCTCATGCTCTCCTTCAGGCCTGGCAATCACAGACAGGAGAGGCACATTCTGTGATAACAAAATCTCCTTGTACAATCAAGGCCAGCACGGGTGCCAAACGGTTGTGTTCTGAGTCTAATGCACAGTGATACACAGTTAAATTACTTGGCATAAAAACATACACATGCAAATACACAGACACCAGCAATCCAGGATGCTTCATGTGGGGTGTGAAATACAAAATAAATTGGTTTTACCTGCCGTGCTCTTGGCCATCTATTTTGTATGCATAAGGCGTATGATTACTATCCACGGTAGAACGATCATTCACCTAACAACAAGCATGTTGATATATCTGAGACATTTCAGCTTTTAAGCCAGAAAATATCTGCATTGCAAACAAAATACCTGGGACCCTCATCATAAGAAACCTGTTAATGTTTACGGAAGAGCCGTGGCGATACGTATCACTGAGCTTTCCCACAGAGAACACTCCTTTGGAAGACTGCCAAAGATGGCAGAAGATAGCTTTACTCTTGTGTGTGCCAGGTCAAGTGCTGTGGGGGAGAGCTGTGTCTAAACACCATGCGCTGTCATCCATCATGTGTAGATGTGCTGCTTTGTGCACTGACCCTGATAAGAGGGGCTACACAGCCAGCCACTAATTGGATTATTCACAAACAGGAGGGGCTGCTGCTGGCTAGGAGTGCAGAAATCTGGTGGAGTATGGATGCAACCTTTCCATTGAGCACTCCTCATTTTCATTAGGTCTACTAAGTAAGTGCATAAAATTATGTAGTATATTCAAGTTCATGTAGAGCAGTAAAGATCAAAAGAATCCTTCCTATTGTCCATAGTTAAAAACTGGTATACCTTGAAATGGAGAGAGGTCTACATCAGCCCAATCGTAGCTGCTAGCAATGCGACAGCTTTCCTTCAGCCAGTCCAGGTTAGGATACCAATCTCCAGACAAACCTGCCATGACACAGGCATCATGCAAGCATTAGGAAAAAGCCAGCCAAATATCTACAGATCGTAACTCATTTCAAATCCATTCTGTTGAAAATCACATCATTGTTTTTTGTGTGAAAAAAATTGGTTTACTGATTGTTTCATACAGCATGTATCGTAACATAATGTAATGTAAACATGATATCGTTTTCCTATGTAAAAATAATATGATATTTAGCTTTAGTATACAACAGCATTAAAATAACTCGTTAAAGATTTCACCAGGAGATGGCGCCTTGGCACACAGTAAAGTACCAGCTGCTAGCAAGGGAGGGAGATTGCCTGCCTCCACCAAAACCCAAATAACAATGCATCTGAAGCCGTGGATCAAAGACAGGGGATTGCTTTCATTCATCACAGGCCTGGTTGAAGGGAACTAACCCAGATAATCATGTGTCTGTCTGTGTAGTGCTTTCCTCTGGTCTGAGAGCTCGGCACAGACACAGAGGGAAAACAAAGGCTGGGCAAATGAGAGGAGAAACATTGGTGAGGTTACCGACACACCTGTTTATCAGCATCATCCAGCTACACATGGTAAAGTGCTTTGGGACCTAGTGAGAAATGATGATAGAAATTCCGGCACAAATCTATTTATGTGCACTTACGGAATAGCCTTTTTCCAAAAATAGGCTATAATTGCCCTTATGTAGGGACTCGCAAGTACAATAAAACAAATGTCTGCATCAGCTAGCACCCATCACATGCCTAGCCCACTCCTTGCTACTTATCCGCAGATGAAGACCAATGAGTATGTGATAGTAACAAAGTTACACCTAAGTCCAGTCTTACCGGATATCTGAATTGGCTGACCAGTATGTCCCTGATGGGAGAGAGACTGCTGCTGCTGCTGCTGCTGCTGCTGTGCATTAGAAAGTCCGTGTGGACTGTGTGTGTGAGGCTGGTGTCGGTTGTGAGAGGGATGTTGGCTGTGTGCAGAGTGAGAGGAGAGGTGCTGTGGATGATGAGGGTGGTGTTGAGTCTGGTTGTGGTTGCAGTTGTGGCCATGGTTGTGCTGGTGGCTGGGAGGCCGGGGGTGGCCACTGCCGCCTTTGGCTCCACCAGGAGAGTGTTGGTAGGAGCAGGAGGTCCGATTCGGCTGGGTGGACTCGCTGGGCATACCCATTAAACCTGCTATGAAAACACAAAGACGAACAGACGCAACATTATTACACACATATTTTGTAAAGTGCTGTGAGTAGTATGTATTGATACATTTATCAAGCCAGTACTCCCCACACAATTTTGGTTAGCGTAGTTATTCTTATTGTATATAGCTTTCAACTAAAATATTATTGAAGAGTCTCTCTTAAGTGTATCTTTATGCTTAGCTTTTGACATTTCCGATTGCTTATTTTAACATATTGTGGCGCTACCTGAGTCACCTTAAGTCTATTCTGTGTGGTCTAAACACATTGTGGTTTTCTAGGGAGAAAACAGAGCACAGAGTTTGGATGACTCACTGTATTTCAACCTCCCAAATGAAATGACAACTGACACAGCCTCTCAGTTAGAAGACGTAATTCCTCGCACGCATCACTCCTGCTTAATTGTGCCACAAATATTTTGGTACTATTTCAAGGCTGATGTCATATTATTTTAATTGAATGTGTGGATATTTGAATCAAGAACAGTAAACATCTGATTTGAGTCCCCTCCAAAGACCGAAGTGGAAGAGGACCCGGACCAAAGTTGAATTCAGACAGTATTGAGGTGATTGACAAGAGTCCAATAAGGTGCACGGTTAGGGAAGATAGATAGAAAACCCCGTGGGAGGAGATGGAATGACCCAACCGGAGGCTTCAGGAGGCAATTATTACATTATTAATGTATCTAATTAGTGAGTATTAAATATACAGCCCCTGTGAATGTGTGCGGACATGCTTTTTTCATCTAAGTTATGTTTCTTAATTGATTTGACAATTTGACAGAACTAGACTGTAGAGCCCAATGCAAATACAATGGAGTTGATAACATGCTTTTCCTTGAACTGTTATCACAACGATGTACATTTTCTTTAGGGCGGCTGCTTTTCACTTTCAGTTAATTACGTTCAAAAAGCCTGACAAGGAAAATTGACAGGCTTGCACATGTTTGCTACTCATATAGGATGTACACACGCACAGTCACAGTGTCATGATATAAAACCCACCTTGATGAGAGTAGGACTGCTCAAAGACAGACTTGTAGAGGCTGCGGAAGGAAGCGCTGAGGTCCTCGAAGTCGGAGAAGCAGAGCTGCTTTTCCTGCTCTACAACACTATATTGGGGCTGTGGAGCATGAGAAGGCGGAGGCTGCTGTAGACTCAGAGACTGGGATGAAGGCTCAGAATGAGAACTGACCTAGGGGGTAAAATAAACACATGGAAAATGAGGGTAATTTTCATACCAATTGCATGCTGGGCTAAGTCCTTCTGCTGCACACCAAGTAAAACATAGCACATTATCTATCGAAAAAATACTGTGTTCGTATTGTGTGCTCCTCAGTACCTTCATTTATTGTCTCTATCACAACAATCTGCTCAATAATTAAAATTAATTGCGACCACGGCTGTGCATCCTAAAAAATAATCCAAGGAGACACGGTACATCCGCCCCCTTATTATGGCTCGCCAACCCAGCTACCTTGGTGATGGAAATCCCTAGAATCTCAGCGAGGGACGCCACGAGTAATCACCTTGAGACAGGAAGGTGTCACCTGTGCGAGCTAATGAAGCGGAACTAACCCTGATCCCACCCGACTGGCCTGCAAATGAGGTCTGGAACAACGGTCTGAAAGATGAGGAGGCAAGCGAGGGAAACAGAAAAGGGAGTCTAGAAATGAGAGGTTAATGTGAGGAAATGTCGTTGACCTTTTGCTAATGCAAGTGGGAGGTGAGTGTAGAGAGTGATTGATGACAAGAGGTGAGCACCTCCTTGAGCTAAAATACATTGATCTTGGAATTTGTTACCAATTGAAATATACAATTCTGGGAAACCAAACGGGCGAAACACTCCTGCGATCCTATGATATTTCCGATGTGGCTGGCTTTGCCAATACCATAGGCAATGTAACAGTGGACACCACAGGGCAGCCTTAATTTAAATAAACGTGTGTGTGTGTGTGCACGGTGTGTGTGGGCTCCCACATGTAACCTGCTAAAAGGTCAGGGATTGTGTGAGCAGCAGATATGTCGCATCACAAAAAACATTAACACAGCCCCCCCACATAGCACTGACGCAACAAACAAATTGAATGCGCCCAGGATCAGTGCAAACCTAATACTCTGTGTAATTCCAGCATAAGGCACATGTTTCCCAGAGCGTGCCAATAAAACGGTTGCAATAGGAGATATAGATTTTTAAAAATGTATTGCATCAAATAATTCCCATGGTTTGACCATGGTTGAACATTCAGGGCATACAGTAACAACATTGCCATCAATAAATCTCCAAACAAACAGTGTCTTCTCTGAATTATGGCGACAGCTTTTATGGGTCAACAGGGCTTTCAAGGGTTTGGATGGTATAGAGAACCAAACATTACATGAGGGCACTTGCTACATGTGGCCATAGAAAAGTATTTTTAAACGGGTTGGAGTGGGTGGTCTGAGATGGCTTTTCTTGTGACTGCCATAAAGTGGGTGGAGATGGTTTCATTTGCTGATGTGAAAAGGCTATGCTTGTGGTAAAGGCCAGACCAAGGATTTTTCCACCATGAGTTACCTCTGTAAGGACACTGTATGCTTTGGTGGTGTGCCTCTATGTGCTCTGCGGCTGAGGTTGTGCAACAAGTGCTTTAGGTGTGTATGTGCCCCACACACGAGTAGTATGTTGGTGCTGGATCGGTGTGTATTGTGGAGGTGTTGTGGCAGACCTGTGTGTAGCCGTGGACAGCGCTGCTCCCTACACTGTTGAGGTTGACAGAAGCCAGGCTTTGGTCTGACCGGCTGTTGTTTAGGCTGCTCCTGGGGCTCTCACTGCCCTCCGGCTCGGTGTTGTACAGCGCTACCTGCAACAGACCACATCCACCATGGTCGTATCTGTAGAAATTACAGTGAACAACTGATAGTGCCATTAAAGGGATATATTATGTTAATTATACTTTACATATAGGTTTTACTATGATTACAAAGACTGCATGGAAGACAAGTGAGAGAACTTGTCAACAAAGGGAAGGTATGCTTTTAAAGACTACACAGTAATGTATTACGGAGCTGAAAAATACAGCTAAGCAAACCTTACTATTAATGTTACTTCTGAAAGACTTTGTGATTTCAGTGTTGTCATTGCAATAGCATCTATCGTTGTCACTGCTATCAATGCTAACACAATGTTTTATTTGGCTTTAGTACATCAGTAATATGCCCATATCATCCAATACTACAAACCAGGCATAGACTGATGTTAAATTAGCCAGCAGTGGCCAGCCCCATCCCAGTCCAGTTTACAAGCAAAAAGATGATGTGCTGTCTGCCCGGGGGCAAATCCTATTTGTGCTAAAGGTCAGACAGGAGGTCAGGAGGTTGACATCAGACTGAGGAGCTGAGACAGATCCGAAAAGCAGCACAGGTCCTGAAGGCCACTTGATCTTTGACCCTCACACCAACGGACATTCTGGCCCTGGCTCGGCCATGTCAAAACAATCTATGCCGCTGACAGCTCAATGGGGCTGGTGTCTAGTAGGCCTACTGAGAGTGAAATGGAAACAGGAGACTTCTGTAAGTTACGTGATTCTTTTGACACAGTTAGCGCATTGATCCAACTCCTTTGAGATAAGTTTACATGGACGTTGTTTGAGTAAAGGAAATCTATGTGTACAGTAAAATCTACACGCAATCAATTGTTTTGAGAATTTTGAACACTTAGAACGTCCACTTATCACAGATGTGCGCTAAGCGTGCAGTCTTTTGTTTTTGGTGTGTATTGTATGACAAATTAATCTATTATGTGGTACGTGAAGTAGTTAGGTGTAGTTTTACAAAGTCAATATTAGCAGTTGAGTACTCTATCAGTTATTTATTTATTTATTTGTAGCTTCCCTACAGAGCTGTTTGGTGTTACACCAACTATACCATTTGTACTGCACAGCTATACTGTTTGTACTGCACATAACAGTGTATGAACACAGAACGTTACCAGTGCATTATCCTAGCCAAACAATGGTCCATTGTTCCAGTGTAATTGAATTACATTGTACGTCAAGGTTTTGTGTTGGTTTTGATTGGTCTTCCTAAGACTAGCAGCAGGAAGGTGATTATTTGGTATTTTTTGATTACCAGGTGCAAGCTCTTGGCTTGTGTTTCAAGAGACAGATTTTTTTGACCTCACTGCAAAATGGTTATGGAATTTCATAGGAGACTGAAAGAGTCAGATAAATGCATATTATCAGGCCCAAACCAGTCTCCCAACTGTCCTCCTCCTCCTACCTTGTTGGTTCCAGTGTTAATGGCCAGGGTAGGTGACGCTCCTCCTGACATGATGCAGTCCATTCTCAGAGACTCAGACTCCAGGCTATAGGGAGTAGACGCCTGACAAAGAAAAGAAGAAAGTGAGCACTGAGGGCTGATTTTCTCTCTCCAGGTGTACTGTATTTAATTAAATATTCAAAATGTATGGTTTGGTTTCGCACTTCACAGTACACTCATAGTTAGTAGTGGTAGAAGTAATGTGAAACCATTTGAAAGATGAGAATAAATATGATGCATACAACCGACCCTTTCACTTGGACTTTTTTCAATGTTAAAGACAGCTTGCTTGCCTCTCCAAACTGCTTACTGTAAGAGGATTGGTTGGCAACAATGCAATCTTTAATTTATGATAAACTCCATTGGGAAAGGGTTGAAGCAGGTTTCCCAAAAGAGGCACTTCATAAATATGAAATTCCTTTATCTAGAAACCAAAATAAAATTTGAAAAATTTTAATTCGAAAACTTAAAAAGGAAAACACACCTATCAGACCAACCAAGTTTAATAGCGCGTATAGAAATGTAAAAAAAATAAAATAAAAAAATAATAGACTGTATTTGGTTTAGTATGACAATCTTATTTCTTAGCACATAAAGCAGTTTATCAGTTGACACCATAAACAGCTCTGGTGAGTCTGGTAGAAATGTAACTGAAGCATACTAAAAAAAGGTTGAAGGGCTTACGCGTAAGGAGAGATGACAAGGCTCTGAATTAATTAATGTTTGTAATAAAAAATCATTGCAGAAGAAAATATGTCTAATGGCAGCCTGGGGCTTTTTGTGTGGTAATTAACTGGAACAGAAGCCTTGAATATTCTGCCTCCCTCCCTCCTTCCTAGCTATTTCGCTTCATCCCACTTTCCCTCTCTAGCTCTCCATTTCTTCCTCTCTTCCTCCATTTTCACTACGTATGTTATACCCATTTCAATCTTGACCTTTTCTTTTTTAGTTTTTGTTTATTTCTTTGTTTCTCCATATGCTGTACTATTTCCACTCGTAACCCCCCTTTCCTCTCTTTTTCTTCTGATTCCTTTTCCCCTCCCTCTCCCTTTCTCTCCCTGGTCGGTTTCCCTGGTGATGATAGATACGAAACAAAGACAGGGAATATAGAGACAGTACAAGAGATAGAGATTGGGGCAGAGATGAAGGCAGAGACAGAATTGTGGAAAGTCACACAGACAAACAGACAGTATAGAGACAGACAATCAGAGAAACATT
This sequence comes from Aplochiton taeniatus, assembly GCA_017639675.1. Taxonomy (NCBI): domain Eukaryota; kingdom Metazoa; phylum Chordata; class Actinopteri; order Galaxiiformes; family Galaxiidae; genus Aplochiton; species Aplochiton taeniatus. Next base: position 22,020,971 of record CM030174.1, on the reverse strand, counting down.
CATACAAACAGACCAACATGACAGACAGACAGGCAGTACAGGGACAGACAGATAGTCAGTCAGACAGACAGACAGACAGACAGACAGACAGACAGACAGACAGACAGACAGACAGACAGACAGACAGACAGACAGACAGACAGACAGACAGACAGACGTTGAGCAATGGAGAGTGAATCCAGAGCGGGTGAAGAACGGTTGTACCGTGGTGCTCAGCAAGCTGCATCACTGATTTCAGACAAGTGCTCAGGTCACTGCACACCAGCTGTGTGTAGCTAATCCTTCAGGGGTCACCACGAAGGCAACTTTTGTTGACATCATCGTATCCAAGCCAAAAGCAACACATTGTCAATGGGACAAGGTTTTGGCTACTGAACCTACCAGGTCCCTGTAAGGTTAGTTAATATACGTAACAAAGCATGTGAACCCTCTGTGAGTACTTTGGATACGCACCCTTTCTCCAGAGCGTGGCCTCTTCTTTGGCCTTGATGGGAGTGTATCGTCTTTTGGGTTGGTGTCTATGGCCCAGTAAGAGCCCTGGGAATCACAAAAATACACAGCCTGTCAGTAACATTTTAAAATATCTGTATGTTACAAGAACCTTCCAGTACTGGGTTGGCCTACTATTTTACAATGGTAATTTTTATGGGAGATAGGTATTAAAGCTAAAATAAAATATATTTTCTTTCACAACTATCCATTTCTCGATACACAAGAGCTGTACAAATGAGTCCACTGCTAGACCATGCTTCACTCTTGTCATCTTTTTCTCTATCTCACTCTTTCCCGCTCCCAATCCACAACACTGGTAACATACATGATTTAGCTGTTTTCAAGGTCTCAGGGCTCATGATACAACACATGTATGTATCTTTCAGCACAGAGAGCTTCCTCCCCACAGCTGTATTGACCGGTTCAAGCCATGGTTTAAGTCATGGTTCTGGTGAGGTCCATGTTTGGCTAATCGCGGGAGAGGGGCTTTCATCTATCAATCTTTAGGCCACAGCCAAGCAGTGTGTTTGAATTATTTAAACACTCTTTCCTGATATTTCATTTTTCAATGGCTCACATTCGATAGCAAACTTTCACAGGAATATGAAGACTGCTGGAGAGTTGGAAAAAGTTTTGTGATGGCATGCCAAATGGCAGATAGCTTTTACATCAACTTACTGAACCTTGTAAAATGCAAGTGTTGGCAGTTGTCTGATTTAATGGTGTAATACAAATCTTGTAAAAGACATCCTGCGCTGATCGCAGTGATTAAGAACATTTTCAGAGCAGCATATGTTCAGCTCAGCAGTTAGAAAAAAACAGCCTCATTGAAGTATCCTAAACATATCTGCTTGCAACAACTCAATAGGATACCTACTGACATGGTCTGAGAAGATGTACATAATTAACATTCTTGGTGGGTTATTTTTTTGTGTGTTAGTGTGCATTTGGGTGAAGGACGGAATGATGTAAGGGGGTGTAATAAAGCTTAACATCCCCAATGGGATGGCAGTGGACTCGGATCAGAAGCAGTGCACCTACATAAGCCTATATACCCTTACTATTCATTAGTCCTTGTATCCCATTATTACTTCCTAGAATGAATAGGAGTAAAAGCAGAAAACGTCAAAGCTATTCATATGCGTTAAGTCAGTGCCTCTAGAAATTGTATTTACGTTTGTGAGTGTGTGCTTTTTTGTATGTATGTTTGAAGTGAAACGCATCTACTTTTTAACCATATTTCCAGACAATGCGTAATATAACATTTAAACATCTAACATCTAACATCTAAAGTTAAAGTGCTGAAATTGAAGGTGATTTAAGGTGTATTTTTATTTTCATATTGTAAAAAAACAACAACTTACTTTTCCAGGGTCGTCTTTAGAGCGAGGCACTTTAAGAAAACACTTGTTCAAGGAAAGATTATGCCGTATTGAGTTCTGTAAAGACAGACAGTGGAAGAGAAAAAAGGAGAGAGAGAGAGAGAGAGAGAGAGAGAGAGAGAGAGAGAGAGAGAGAGAGAGAGAGAGAGAGAGAGAGAGATTTTGAGTTAACAAGGACTCAGGTTTCTACAAGAGCACACAACAATCTTAGCGTGAATTAGAACTGGTCCAAATAGCAGAGAAGGCACCAAACGGCTTCTCAAGTCTTTAAAACAGTTTGATTTGACTGGAACACAGCTCCTGTACAACAGTCCTCCGATCCCATGTATGTTAGAGCAGCTAGGCGAGGCAGTGAAAAAGCTCAGAGCAGTCTGGCCTAACGTGAACCTGCTCTTCCCCAGGCTTGGTACTCTACACTTATATGGAGGCACTAATTAATACCACTGGGGAGGGAAGGAGACAAAGGTCTGTCTCTTCCCCGCTGCACTTATTTACCTTGTTCCATCTTCTACACTCCAGATACACCTCGTTTCGTCTCTCTTCCTCGCTGCAACTCTTTATCCTGCTTTCCAGTTAAACCTCTCGTATCCTTGCTGTCACTCCCCGTCTACCATAGCCTTTCTTTTTTTGCTTCCTCGCTGTCTCAAAAGCTTAACATATCTCGCATTTGCACTTTACAATAGTTAAAAACTCCCCTAATCTTTTGTTTTGCCCATGCGTCTCTTGTTGATAATTTTCTCTTTTATTATTCTATTTTTCTGGAGTTAGGGGATTCCTTCATGGAATAAGGATCATGTTAAGTTTTAGCTAAATGAAAACCCAATATACACACACTAATACCGACACACTCACACACAGATCCTTTCACACCCTCCGCCTTACATACACACACACACACACACACCATTCCTCTCACATAAGGCCGAGTCTTTGTCTCGTCATATGATTACATCATAGTTCTACAGAAGACAGCTGGAAACATAAAGACTGCTCCACAATGAGGCCTCTTCATTGCTTAGTGTAAGACTTAGCGGGGTGTTTGCCATACAGGGAAATAGAGCCCATGTTTATGTGAGTGTGCATGCATGTGTGTGTGTGTCTTGGTGTGCATCTGTATATGTGCTCATCATGCACATATGAAAGCATGCATAGTGTAAGTGTGCATTGTCACTGGAAAACTGAATGGACAGCCTAGTCCGTCATATCACTATGAGATGACTTGGCTGGTAGGTAAATAACACACTGAGTTGTGGTTACATGAACTGAAATAATGTGATTTGTCGCTCTGCCACAACTTCTGCCCACTCGTTTGATGGCGTTTTTTGATTAATGAGTTTATTGGTCCCAGCTGGGGCCGTGACTGCCCAGCCGCTAAATGGATTTCAGTGAAAAGCGTCATGCAGTGGAGGGAGGTGTACGTGCATAGGTCTGCATGTGTTTGTGTTAGCATGAGTATGAGTACCGTCTGTAACAGCGTTTGTGCCACAAAGTCCAGGTCATGCATTACCTCTTGTTTCTCAGGCGAATTAGCGGGATTGACTACTAAGAGTGGAGTCTGTTACTCAGGATAAAGCTCAATCCACGTTGGATGTCATCATGGTTATTATTAGACAGGAGAAAGACCTACGGTATGATCCTGGATGTGACGCAGTCTGTTACATAAGACACGCTTAATAAGCATGAGTGACTTTTTAAATGTAGGTTTCTGGAGCTCCACTATTTGGTTGAAGAAGGAAGTGAGGACCATGAGAAGGAGGACTGAGGGAAAAAGAGAGAACAGGAGACGGTTTGTGAGTCTGAGAAAGATTGACAGGAAATGGGAGCAAGAACGGCACAAATGGGAAAAAGGAGGTATGTTTTGGAGTGAGATGCTCAGTGAGAACTCCAGATATCAAAAAAGAACATATATATCAACGACAGAGGGGCAATAGAGAGTCAAACCAGTGAGACACAAAGAGGGGAGGTTACATCAAGGCTAGTTACATATGAGTGCAGATGGTGGGTTAGGTCAGAGAAGCAGATGGAGGGAAACATCCTGACAGAGCTTATGATAGATCTGTTCGATGTCAGCCTAGTCATGAGAGTGTGTGGGGATGTGTGTGTGGCAATGCCAGGGATGTCCCATGAGTAAGAGGGAAGGTTAAACAGCGGAAAAAAGGGTCAAGCAAAGATTTAATAAAGGCTAGATTGCTGGTTAGGTTGAAAGAGAAATGGGTCAAAGCAGCACAACTAGGTTGAAGTGAGTGTACGGATTGCATTGGTGCAGCTCAGGTTTCATTTGATACACCCGTACCCGCCCCTTAATATATTTGCTACATTGAAATGATCCACTAAATGAAATGTGTATACCCGTTGATGCATGTGTGTGTGTATGTGTGTGTGTGCAAGAAAGAGAGAGGGAGTGAGATTAAGAAAGTCTATTGAGCGCTGGTGTCTGATGTGTGTGTGACTGATGGGCACAAAGGCAATCTAGGAGGGAGAAGTGGAGCATAGGTCCCTGGGGACTGTACTGTAGCAAGCATAAACCTATACATTTACACACCACCACACAAATAGCACTAGTAAAACCTGTTTCTGAGCTATATTGAATAAAGTATGACATACTATTTGAACACAATTATATTATTGGACTGATAGATGGAATGAAATTATGTAGGCGTAAGTCTTTGAAATGTTTTGCATTTCAGTTTCTTTTGAAATCAAGTCCAACAGCCCTAGGTGACTAGTGAAGAAACAAATGTCACTGGGTGACTCTCAATTGCTCACACATCAAGCGAAATGTCTCACTTTTAATGACCAAATTAATAACACTGAGACTGGAATTAATGACTATAAATAATTAAAAGTGCTTATAGTACAGTTACAGCTAGATGGTGTGTGTGTTAGAGGGTACGCGTGTATGTGTGTGGTTAAAGGTTGGCAACCTTGAAAGCTTAGGAGCAAGCATGTAAACAAACACACACACACACACACACACACACACACACACACACACACACACACATCTGGCCAGCAGACATGACATGTTAACTTGGGATGCTGGGATGCATGTAACAGCTATGTCTTTGTTGCTAAGCAACAGATAATAAACATACAAAGAGGTAAGCACAACTCTCAAAAAAATGAGGCTGGAGGATTCTGTCACGTGCTGAGAATCATAAACTTAATATTGGTTCTATGTTCTTTTGAACCCATGCATACATAAGATCTGATCTTTCCAAATTCTATAGAACACACACTTTCACAAAGGAGGCCTATTTGTTTACACTGAACACAATCAAAAGCACTCACACACACACACACAAACACACACACACACACATTCAATACATCTGCATTTCGATCTTCACTATCAGAATAGTTCTAAGAAACATTACTCAGGCGATTTGCTGTTCTGTCATCAGTATGATTAAGACAGCTACTTTCATCGTTCGCAACATCCCATAAAAAAACCACATTTTAAACTGGACAAAATCTAAAAAGAATTACCATAGCAGTCCTAACAACAAGTTTTAACAACTAGATGAAGGAAGATAGAAGTCATAAAAATCTATGAGCCTTGCTTATTGGCTGTGACATGTTGGACCCAGCGGAAGGACGAAGGCCATCATAGCAGCACTGCCCTTTGCACCATTACATTAGGGTCTGCTAATTTAGAGGCAATTAGGTGGCTGAAAGTGCCAGTCGGCAGGGTTAGCACAGGCTGCAAGGCACATGTCTACATGAAAAAGTAGGGACAGTGGTTTATAATAGGCTTACGTTGTATGTTTTAATAAGATCTGGTTTTAAGCTGCACTTACAAGGTAAAAATGTGATAGTTCAAAAAGTCCGGAGTCAACAAAATCAAGGTAACATTTTTCATGAAACTGAGAGAGAGGCTTGCTTGGTAAATGAAGGGACATGTAAACAAAACGCTGTCTTTTCAGCAGCAACATGGTCTAAGGGTGGGACCTCCACCTTCTAGACTGGAGGGACACTTGGGTGTGAAAGGGTCGCCAGAGTGCAGGAGAGGGCAAGAGAAAGCAGAGCTGTGCATCGCGGGCAATAACGAGTCAGAGACACTTGGTTGATAAAGAAAATATAGCTATGTAACCATTCTAAAGCTACATCCAAGTCTGGCTACCAACACTGTTATTATCCCTAATGCAACCAAGTTCATGATGCTTCTTGAACAGGAAGTAAGGCAATATGTAGCATAAGCCATGTCTTAGCACACAATGCCAAATGCGGTCAATTCTACTCAGTTCACTAAGATGCACATTCATACTCTTTTTATATCAAATAGACTCTTGCCAGTTGATTTCCAATTAAACGTTTAAGATTTCGTATGACTTTGAAGTTTAGCTCATTATAATGACTATATATATCCAGCTTTTAATATGCATGTGTGGGATTCTGCGCATAAATACTGACAATTTATCGTGTGTGTGTGTGTGTGTGTGTGTGTGTGTGTCTTGTCCTGGTTTAAACCCACCCTGTCCTATACACCCACATTATCATACAGAGCAGACTGAGTGCGTGTGCTGGGTAGTAAACCTCTCCTCCACTCTTCACCAGTCTCCTCTCCTCTTGTCCTTTCTCTATCTCTTTGTCTTTCCCTCTCTCTCTTCCCCTGCTCACCTGCCCCAAAGTAATCTGTAGACTACACACGTACATGGCATACCTGAGTGGGAGTTTCTCTTCTTGCTTGAATACAGTCCTGTGTGTGTGTGTGTGTGTGTGTGTGTGTGTGTGTGTGTTCATGCCTGTGTAAGGCTTTTCTGTCTGTCTGGTTGTTTAATACATTCAGAACGAAAGTAGTGAGCTGGTGGATTTAGACTTATACCCTGCATGCACTGTGTGTACATTCTTTGAATGCATCGCTGGTATACAGTGTAAAGAGTCTTTGTTACTCTAATAAATTAGAATACATTATGTAGCAGGCTCATAATAGCAGACAGACAATCCTATGATGCCCTGTGTCTGTGTGCCCCACTGTGTGCAGCTGACAGTAATAACCTGTGTTGTAATAAACAACATTCCCTTCGATGCACATCACTGCTAAATCCACATTTACCCTGCACAGATCACAGTAAAACTGGGACAAAGGTTTACCTAACCATATACTGTTTTTCACTAACATCCCTTCACCAACCATAGTTGGCTTATTGATAAAAATTATTGATATACATTTGACAATATACCATCATGCAAAAGGTGAGAAGCCAACAGAAAAATCTTTCCCAAAAAGGTAGTATTGCAACATCCTGCAATTCCAACGTCCACATTTTTCAAGCTAGTAGTTAGAGATTTAAAATCTTTGCATAAACACAAATGAGAATAGTGCACTTATATTGCACTTTGCAAACACAATAAAAACAAATCCATATTACTTCATGATTTTTTTACCCTATTTAATTTAGTCGTCTGACAGTGTTTTTTTTGGGGGGGGGGGGGGGTCATGTTATTTTACTTTAGTCTTTTCTGTTTCATTTTGAGGATACCTGCACAAGAGAGTTTTTTTTGCGCAAAGCAAAAACATTAATAATAAAATTGTGTTTTATCTTAGTCCTATATTAGATGCACTAATTTCACACAACCATTGATATGGAAAAATAAGTAGGTTATTTGTAACATAATAACGTGTGCTGATGACAAGTAAGCAGTCATACTGCGTGTGCTTTTACACACCAATCACATAGACACCCATTAACCAATCAAACTTTCCATATAAATGAGCGGGGCTATTTCATTGACCGGAAATCTTGGTTAAGTTTCCTGCTTGTCGGATGAGGTGGTGAAAATGGCTCCCACCTCCACCCCAGCTGGCACCTAGGGTCTGCTAATCTGTTCCAGAAGATCAAGTTGATCGATGCATGGGGTCTCCCACCCTTTTTAGTGTTCCACCAGATATGTTACACCAGCAACTCAAAGAGAGCAACTTGAACCATTCCAAAATAAATTGTATTCACATTTAATATATGTTTGGAGACGGATGAGCCTGTTTAGAGGTGTGCGTTGCCACGGTATTCTTGAATGAACTGCATCCCATAAACTTACCCATACAAATTCACAGCACTTTAGAGGCAAGTTGTTGAATACAGTACATTTAATCTAAAAACACAATGATAGTCAGCTGTCCAATTAGTACTTTAAATTGGAAAACTAATTTTAAAAGTGTACAAAAAGAGTGTAGACAACATTGTTTTTAATTAACACTTACCAGGCTCATAGCCAGAAAAATATTTTGGCCAACATTGCAGAAAGCTAATGGTAAACACAAGGTTGATGGTGAATGGGTTGTGGCAATGGCGGTAATGGGACTTGCACTGCCTCTGTACTAGAGCAAACTGCGCTCCTGTGATCAACAGCTGGCTTGCTCTTTTTTGCTTCCCAAAAAAAGAAATCCTGATCTTTCTAGTTGGTTCTGACTTTGGGATGGCTACATTTTTATTGCTAGATTAAATTGAGTGCAGATTATAGCTAAATTAGCTTCCCCATTATAGCCTGCAATAAAATACATAATCATTGGAAGCTAGTTAGTTAACAGGTTTGACTTCTGTCAATCAAGACAGAAGCAAATAAAAGGGCCAATTGCGGATTTGTGTGTGTGTGTGGGGGGGGGGGGGGGTCAAACCTGCCCCCCCCCCCCCCCCCCCCCCCCCCCCCCCGCTACGTGGCTGACACTTACATGCAATCAAGATGCTTAAAGTTTTATACCTAGGAGAATAGAAAGTTACATACAAAGTTTTTATTTGCAGATACTTGATATTAAATTATTTGATTCAAGGGCAAAACAACTTGATTAGGGCATCTCTGATATATTAGGATTCTCCCAACTGCACACAATTCACACATACGGAATATAAAAACAGAAACACTAGTCTCTCCCTACCTTCCAGCCACTCCCAGCCTCCCTATAGTAGGGGAAGTTGTCACAGATCCACTGGTAAATCTCACTTAAGGTCATCCTCTTGAGGGGTGAGCCATTGATGGCAAAAGTGATGAGACTGGCGTAGCTGTAAGGAGGCTTTCCATCCCTGTGCTGAGCAGCTTCGTCCTGGTCCAGGGTGGTACCGGGGTCCAGTTGAGCTGCTTTTTTACCAGGCCCATGCATCTGAGGGTGGTGGTGGGCATGGTGGTGCCCATGAATCCCATGGTGGTGGTGCCCAAGGTCTGCCTTCTGAATGGCGGCTCGCATGCTGAGCTGGGGAAGCCAGTCCATGGAGGTCAGGCTGCTTTCCAATTCAGATGTCATGGTGTTGGTAGAGTCAGGGCTCACAGGGGTCAAAGGAAAGGAAGGGTTCTCTCAGTTGCTGTACTGAATTGAAGATTCCTGGTGGGTCCAGTTTAACTCTGGACCAACAGGAACATTATGACATTTGTGAATAACAGGAATGTATCGTCTTATTTTGCTACCACTACAGATTTGGAGGTTTAAAGCCTGGGCTCAGAACAACAAAATATTAAACTAAAATAATTATAGTTAGAGATGCAAAAATACAAAAAAAAAAAATGCATTGTAGTAGTCTTTAAATGTAAAATCATTTTTAGAGCAATTGGATCCAACAGAAAATCAAAGTCTTACTTTTTCCATTATTCGCCATCTTTCTCCTGGCCCAAGCATCTATGGAATTTGCAGATCTAAAACGTGGAGTCTTTGTCCTCTGGCTCATGTCCACACTCTCTTAGGCTCTGTTATAGCCAGAGCTGCAACACAAAAACAAAACCAGACATTTGTTTGAATATTCACACTAAATCCTACACTATTCTACCACATCAACAAGCATCAAACCTTCTCTCAATGTCCAGTCTATCTGGCTTGCCCCTATAGTATGTCACTGTCTTTGCATTCATAGTGGAAATGGCAACTGGATCTGCAGAGTGACTAAAAGCTGGGGAATTGTTTTCACAAGTGCGTGCCAAATGGGAGAACAGCTCTGCAACTATTCCAACCCTCCAGAGGATCCTGAAAGCCCCTACGTACCTCGCTTCACTTCTCCTGTCTCCAAACGGGCCTCACTCTCCTGTGAACTCTAACCTCTGCCTGCCCTGTCTTAGACCTGGTTCCATTCATAAATAGGAGCAGAAACAGTGAAAGCACTTCTGAAGCTTCATGCTTCAATTTGTCTGCAATTTATAGGAGGTCAGCCTTTGAATGAATCCTGCATCCCGCACCTGGAATAATGCAAACCCTCTGATTCTACCAATTCCACGACAAAAGATTAATCACCTGAGAACCCTCACTATGCAAAGTGCCTTAATTACAACAAAATACAATTTGAAGTGAAATGTAACTTCGCCAAATAAGCTTGAAACATTAATAGAAGTGGAGGAAAAACGGGATTGGATCTATTTCTGATTAGGCTTTAACAAAGCCACTCCATCTCCAGGCACTTTGTGAGAAGTCAGACCACCAAGCCCCCTGATCTCAGGAAGCCATCTTAATTAGTCTACCTTGTTGCTTAGGGGAAGGTAAGGTGGTGTGTGTGGGGGTGGGGGGTCAGTGCACAACAGTTCTTATTTTCCCCTCATTAAGAGAAAACTCGAGCAGCAAATCGGGCTGCCACAAGCCCCGAGCTGCTGTAGTGTCGCACTATGATGACTAATAGAGAGAGATGCAGGCATGGCTTTTGGGAACAGGGGCCAAACTGAGAGATATAGTTTATTTAGTCAACTGCTGGGGAGCCACCTTGCTCTCTTCTTTCATGTGCATAAGGAAGCACCAACTAGAATATGGTTGGTAAATAAGAAACTACACAAATGTTTAGAGTATTGCATTGCAAAAAAAACAAACTGTTAGTGCCTTTTACTAGCAGTATTTATTCAGCCAACCAGTTAATGTGATATTCAAAATGTACTAAATTCTTCCTCCAAACAAATTAATCAATGGTCATTATATGGCCAACCCCTCTGCCAGAAAGACATAGTTTGTAAAAGGGAAATCAAAATCACAAACTCCAAAGTAAATTAGTAAATGACTTTTTAATTACAAGTGTCATGGGACTGTATTAAAAGTTGAAGACATTTTACAACATTAGCCTTTCCTATTTATTGACATCTCATGAAAATATTGTCAAACTTGTGTATCAAGATTTTGAGCTTCTAAAGAGCTGACAATATATTATAAAATAATTTGTCTTCAGCACTAAAGTCATAATATACTCTGCACTGCATGAGGCTGTCTTAATTGGGTGTATTGTCCCTTTAAAGAGATGGACTTCTGTGTGTATATGTGATTGAATGTATTCACCCATTAGAGTTTGTAGCTGTAATGCACTCATTCAGATGAATGCATCGCTAACAGCTAACAGCCCCCTGCTGCTAGCAGGCTTTTAAAAGGAGAGAGGCTTTAAAGTTCTGCATTTTAATAGAAAAGGCTGAATGGAAGAGGGGGAAGGAAGGACGCATCAAAATATTTTAAGAGGAAGCTGAAGTAATGACAAAATACCCTCCTGGAGTGTGCCATGCTGAGGGGGGTTTCTGGGTAGGATAGCGTCATGAGGGGAAGGCTAATGTGTCAAAAGAAAGTATTTTGGTGAACCGAGAGCTGTCACATCTACGAGTATAGGCCATTGATAAGGAGAAAAGGGTCCAACAAGCCAAACCCAATGTCTTAATTACTTTCTGCTTCAATATCACAACTTCCCAATGAAAAAGTTCAATTATAAGATAGCAAAGCAATTCCTTGACTTTGTGCTAATAGTAAGTACATTTGATATCTGTTTCTTTTTTAAAAGCCCATCTTGAGATACACTTATGCTAACAGCCCAAATGTATATCTACGAAGTGCATTGACGATAGTACACAGCTTTAATGAAGATCCAACACTTCAAAATATCCTCAAGCATTGAGATTTGTTGCAAATCTTTGTTTTATGACTGTACTGGGTAACTTATTTCATAGGAAAGTTATACATTCCATGTTCATTTTAATTTTAAATAAACCGAATTCTTTAATATACCGGCATTCAACTAATGCTTCATGAAAAAAGTCACAATGCTATATAAAACCTTGTCCCAGAGGAAAATAAGAGAAATCTACAGTAGGCCAAATAGAATGTAGTACCTGGTAGGTAGTTTGCTTGAGGAAATGAGGCACCACCTGAAACCAAGAAAAAACTATCACAACTATAAATCCTTACAACTGCAGAGTAAAAAGAGCGTTTTGTCATAAATAAAATATGGGAATGCAGCATTTTGCCATAACCCCCCTATGAAGGCTCCCAAGAGACAGCAGGATGCTGTTTGTGAACCCATGTTTAGCACAGTAAAGGGACTGTTGCAGTAGCACTGCGTCACTAGAACTGAACTGCATTCCCGCATCCCAGATCGTTTCAGTGAAGAGTAGTACTCTTTAAAAATACATTAATTTACAGCAAAAATAGATTAAAGCATCAAGGCGCACAAACCTAAAAAAAACTTCGGCTTGTGAATAGCATTAATAATGGAACAGCTCCCCAAAACCTAGAGGCATTTGCTTGAAGGAAAGGCTTAGGTTTTGTTGCAGTTAATAATAGGGAGTCATTTACATTTTTTGGAAGTATTGTAGGTTTTTTTATGCCTGTGTATAATTACATTGTTTTGCATACAAATGGACTTACAAGTGTTAATCATGAAAATGTAACCAGTCAGTTGAGGGTATGAGTTAATGTAACACAAAAGCTTAACAAGTTCTTAACAAGAGCTCTGCATTTTGTATATTTGCACTCTACTAGTGGTTAACAACAAACAAATCTACAGCTCTTAAAAAAATTAAGAGACCACTCCAAATTTTTCTTAAATCCGCATCTCTACATGTAGAAATACCATTCGATTCCAGTCTCTGTTGATCTCCAACACAGGCGCCTACCATCTTACCTAATGAGGTACTGATTAGGTAACTGTCAAATGCAAATCTTATTTAACTAGGAAAAGTATAAAAAACACTGCTGTGGTCATCACCATCCTCTTGCAATAGTACCAGCTGGATGTCACAAACAGTGCTAGTAGAACCTCAAAAGTAAATGGAATGAAAAAAATAACATTGACCATTGCCAGAAAAGTTGAAAGGAAAGGTTTTGAATGAGGAAAAGAAGAGTTCAATTCTGGCTTGACTGCAGAGGGATACAGTGAGTGTCAGGATGCTTCCATCTTTAAAATTTTAAATATGGCATTTCCTAAGAACAAGGTCAAGCAGCAGACATCAGGGACAACAAAGCTATAGAGCAGAAGAGGGCAAAAACGACTTTTCATTGAACTGGGATTACCGGCAACTTATTTGAATCTCACTCAACAACCGTAGGATGACATCATGTGACCTACAAAAAGAATGGCAATCGGCAGCTGGGGTGAAGTGCATGGTGAGGACAGTTGAAAACAATCCCCTGTGGACAGGACTGAAGTTGTGCAAAGCTCAAAAATAATTTCTTCATCGATGAGTAGCAAAGAAGAGCTAGGCTGAGGATTGCAAGAGACCATGAGGATTGGACCGTAGAGGACTGGAGTAAGGTCTGTCTGATGAGTCTGATTTTCAGCTTTTCCCAACACCTGCTCATCTAATTGTAAGACGAACCTGGAGAGTCCTACAAGTCACGGTGTCTTGCACCCACTGTGAAATTTGGTGGAGGATCTTTGATGATCTGGGGATAATTCAGCAAGGCTGGAATCAGGCAGATTTGCCTTTGTGAAGGACGAATGAATCAAGTCACGTACCTGGAAGAAATCTGCTTCCTTCTGCTCAGACAATGTTCGGCAACTCTGAAGATTAGTTTTGCCAGCAGGAGAATGCTCCATGTCACACAGCCAGGTCACTGAAGGTGAGCATGAAGGACCACCAGGTCAAGACCCTGTCATGGCCAGTCCAATCTTCAGACCTGAACCCCATTGAAAACCTCCAGAAGATGATCAAGAGTTAGATGGATGGTCATGAGCCATCTAACAAAGAAGAGCTGCATGAATTTTTGCACCAGTAGTGGCATAAAGTCACCCAACAGCAACGTGGAAGACTGGTGAAGATAATTCCAAGACGCATGAAAGCTGTGATTAAAAATCATGTTTTTTTCCACCAAATATTAGTTTCTGAACTCCTCGAGCATTAGTATTGTGTTGTTTAAAAATGAATCTGAACTGGTTTTCTTTGTATTATTCGAGTTCCCAAAACACTGCATCTGCAAATAAATGCTCTAAATGACAATTTTTATTTGGGAGAAAGGATGTCAGTACTTTAAAGAATACAACAAAAAATGTAATTTTACTCAAGCACACACCTACACATGGTAAAACCAAATTAACAGATAATTTTGCAGTGGTTTATTTTCCAGAGCAGTAAATCATTTGTCTTTCTTATCTTTTAAAACATCCCCTTTTAAATAGTGGTAGTTTTGCTTGAAAAACACATTTAAAATCTGAGTGTAGTGAGTTAGAGTGATAGTTCAACTTTTAGGGAAATAAAACGTGTCCTACTTAGTTAAATGAGAGGATTGATATAACTTATGATTGTACGTCCAATAATGAGTAATTTAGGTAAGTAGGTAGGTAAATGAAGCCTAGCTCAGCAACAATAGCTAAGAAGCCATCGGTCGCTGATCACATGGCTTAAGAGGGAATACTGTATCTTATTTCCCAAAAAGTTTAACTATGCCGTTAAATGTGTCCTAAACGGTGCATTAGAAGTTCCTCGCTATACTTGAGATGCTTGGAGGGCCTGTGCAAGGTTTATCAACACATAAACTTAACTAGTTGGCTAAGTGTTGTGAATAGGCCAAGCAGAAGGAAAAAAACAGGTAAAGACTGTGATCCATTTACCTGCAGGGGTCTATTGACTCTATCTAATCGTTGGTCATTTGAATAATTGTTTTAATAAATAGAAAATTCTGTGAATGCTTTCAGGAACATAGGACTTGAGTCCTAAATAATCAATTTGGTATGCACAGGTCTGACTTGCAATTAGTTTGGTACCCAGGCTGAGGGTGTACCTGCTCTATTCCTGCAGTAACATCTCAGTGAGCTGAGAACATCTCAGTGACGCTGTTTGGGACTGATCTTCTGATAATGTAGGCCAATTTGTGGGATGGGTTACATACTGGAGCGCTTTTGACATTTTAAAATATTTATATTGGGAATTCACCCTCTTACTTGAATAAGTTTCACTTAAAGAGGTCACTGATTGAAAATGTTACAAATGTTATTGTTTTGAATGCTTTTTGAACACTGACTACACTACACTAGCAAAATATGAAATATGTTTCAAGTTTTTTTTGTTCTAGTTTAATTATACTGTTAAACAGGATGAGCTAACCTTTATACCTTTGCACAGTGTGTTTTAATATGATCTGTTTATGGCTTAAAGACCAATAATGCAGCAGGTGGTTGCTACATTACTTTTCAAGCTCTTTCCCAGGGTATATTCGTTTATACTATATTGGCAAAGTTCCTCCAATATTTGGAATAATCAAAGTATGAGGTTATTCACACTAACTGATCACATACTTGATTGTTTCCACTCAATAAATTAAGAATCAATCTATGTTAGCCTCCATTTCTTTAGATTAATGTATATTTGGTTTTTATAAAATTAGGTGAATAAAAAAACAATCTAAACAAGAATGTTTAATTAGTAAGCACCACCATTAGCAAGCTACAAGAATAAATAAAGTGCCAGAAAGATTCAAAGAACACTTGCTGACATTGACTAATTATAACAACCTTGCTGAAAAAAAAATACAAAACTAAAAAACATTTAGTTATCATTCAAAGCATGTTCATTCTGCATATATTGTTACGGCATTTAGAAGTCTATTGGTAATGTCTAAATGGCAATCAGTTAAGCAGTCCGGCAGCTGTTCTTCAATTAAAATGCAAAATTACCCTCAATCAACACTGTTTAAGATCCCATGTAAATTCTGCGCAAAATAATGAACGAGAAATCTGCTTATATAGCCTTTGTATTGATAGGAATAATCAAAATCCAGTATACTCTCTTGACAAACACAAATCCACAGTTAGGCACTGATGATCGAGAATTTTTTTCATAATTGTGTAAATGAAAACATCCTATTCCTTATACATAGACACTCAAATTATATTGATTATAATTTGTACCAAGTTTACCAACCATTTAACTTTCCCCGAGCATTAGATGAAGGCTAGAGTGGGAGTGAGGCTAACCTTTCAGAGATAGAACTGTCCCCTTTGACAGGCTGTCAATTATGTTAGGCTTGCAACAGAAAAAGTCAACCGCAAAGAAGATGCAGTGTTCATAATGGCAGATAGGCACAAATGTTATCGTTTTGTTTTGGTCACTTTTTACATATCTCAATATGATGGTAGCATAATGCATTATGTTGTTTGGTTGTCAAGAGACTTGATTGCACATAAATAAGCAACTTAATGATTGGATGTACAATAAACTTCTAAGCTGACTAGTTCAGATCAATATTTTGGGGGGAAAGCAAAAAGGTCGCAAAACCACTTGTCGGTTGCAAAGTTCTACAATGTGCAACTTTAGGCGCATACAAACTAAGCTGTTAACGTTGATTTATACTGAAGCAAGAACAATATTTTCTGAAAGAGTGACAAAATAGTATATCATAGGTACCTACTCATCATTCACATTCAAAGTTTGAATTGTTTTTCGAGAAAGTGGAATGATACAAACATTGTGAATGTTTCCAGAACACTTAACTAATTGACAACATACTAACCTAGTACCTAAAAGCAATAATGCAAACTTATGGAAGTTGATTTTACTCGGGGTGTTTCTCTAAATAGTGATTGTATGAATATAATAACATGCAGAACTTGTCAAGACCTGATATATAACCTAGTCCTTCCATAGTCCACTACGCTAAAATGTCAAAATGGATTTTACCCAGATCTTAAAGACATTCCCAAATTCTCAAGAAAAAAAGGCTTACCCTGGTGGATGGTTCTGGACAGGTTAAATTTTCTCAGTCGATCCAGAAGCCTACAATAGGCTACTTAAAACATTCGCATCAAATATCTGGTCTGCTTGCGTTATCGCTTTCATTGCATGCGCTCAAGCAGGCGTCAAATTGACCAGTGATATGGTCATTCGAATGTAGTGATAGGTACGCTTGACCCGCTGTTCACGTTTGCTCTCAACAACAGGACCCTGGGTCTCCCTACACCGCTATTCGGCGAAACCACCGGAACTACTTCCAATGCCAGCCGGAGCACATTCACGATAAATCCGTGCACTAAGCAACCACTAAATACATTTTATTTTATCACATCCAGATAGTCTTAACTATTCCCGAAGTTAAATATTTAATTAATTTTAACACATGGCTATTTTCATTATCTTTTACAAATCAAAGAATCACCGATAAAATACTACAATTATTTGCGCATTTAAGTAGTAAATAATTGCTTTTCATGTATATTTCCACTATAAGCCCTCTACGCAATTAATTGAATACTGGGGTATGTGTGTTTAGGTTTACTTCTTTACTTATTTCAATAGTCTACATTTTCGGTGAATAAATATGTAGAAATATTCCACGGAAATAACGTAGTAAGTATAATGCAAAGACAAATGTTAATAGAAGATAAATCATGCCATCCCTAATTTCCAAGAACCAGAAACCAAAAATCCATGACTTGAATCCGGAATTCAAAATTCCAATTGATTTAGTCTTATATCCCTAGGCTTGCCGTGATTTTTATTTATTGGTAATTTATCAATTGATTCATATTTTAGCGGACTTCCTATATTTGAAAATGCGTGTGCACACTAATTAGTTCATGAATACTAATTTGGATGTTTAACTCTATGCTGCCCCCACATGGGTGATGAAGGCGTTGCATTCTTCAAATAAAATGTGCATGTTTATAGGCTACTGCGAGGACAATAATCGCTTCTATGTAAGAAACTTAATGATGATAATAATAACAATACATTTTATAGAGCCCAGATTATATTGCTTACCTTAGTTTCACAATACCAACCATTCAACTTTCCCTCACACGGGATAACGGCCAGAGTGAGAGTGAGGCTAACCTTTTAAAGACAGAACTGTCCCCTTTGACAAGCTTTGTCAATAATGTTAGGCTTACAACAAAAAATGTCAACAGAAATTAAGATGCAATGCTGATAATGGCAGATATTACATATATGTGCATACGAATTAGTTCATACTAATTTTGATGTTTAACTTTGCTGAAGAACAGAGCCCTGGGAAAGATCCTGTGTGACTAGGGAAGCGGCAGATGTGTAACCAATAAGATTAACTGATTTCTGTTTGTAAGGGATGACAGAAGGAGAGAGAGTCCAGTGCCCTCAACACCCAACTCATGCAGCCTGGACAAGAGGATCTTAAGGCACACACTGTCAAAGGCTGCACTTAGGTCTAAAAGAATTAAGATGTTAATGGGAGAGGGCGAAAACCAGACTGGAGGGGTTCAAATAAATTCTCTCTCTCTCTCTCTCTCTCTCTCATCTTCTACCGCTTATCCTGGTTTACAGGGTCGCGGGGGGGCTGGAGCCTATCCCAGCCAACACAGGGCGTAAGGCAGGGTACACCCTGGACAGGACGCCAGTCTATCACAGCGGTTCAAATAAATTATTGAATATAAATAGTTGTAACTGAGGGGCAATGATGCGTTCTAAGGTCTTAGCGGGAAAAAAAGGTACGTTTGAAATTGGGAGGCAGATATTAAGACCCGTCGTGTATAAGCAAGCTTTTTGGGATAGGAGTGACAGTATTAGTTAAAGACGGTATAGGAAATACTCCTTGGGAGAGGTATGTATTAAATATGTGTTAGTTGGATGAGGGAGAAGTGTAGATAGGCAGGATATGCACAGGGCAGTGAGAAGAGGACCAAGGTGGTTGGTTAAGATGCAATAATCAATTTGAGGTTAATATTTTAAGACTACTAAAAAGGGTCTAAAAAAAGAGTATACAAGAAATCATTAACAATTTTGTATTATTTTGTATAGGCTTACTATCTAGTTTAACAATAAATTATATTACTATTTACCAAATAAACCACACCCTGTGTGTCGATAGTGTACACAGATTGAAGTGATTGGCGAGGTACTGATAGGCTATACTTTAGCTTTTGAGAAAGTATGCAACTAACAAATAGTTATGGATGAATGCAATGCCAACTATACACTAAACAGACGGACAGACAAATGAATGTTTGCATTGAGGATTATTGTGCATAGCACTGGGAAACCAACACTGTAAACCACAAGTTATTACTAACATGAATATTCAGTGTTGTCCAAAAACTGCCTCAAATGTTCAATGAACTTGACACTAAATTTAAATCTCATGTTAACATAGGCCTACGTGTTAACCTGGATGATTTTAATTTGAGTAAATTACATATATTATTAAAATAGAAGCAGGATATTTTCTTTATAATATGTGTAACATAAAATGATAATCTGGATTTGAAATGTTTTAAGTATACCTAGTGATGACTCAAGAAGAGCAGCCTATTTAATTACAATATGATCCTATAGCAGCAGAGATTGTGAAAGGATACGAAATAAAAATTATATTCCCACGCCAACTGAACCCAAAAAACACATTTCCTACATGTTTATTTTTCCTTTGTGGAACATGGTGTCTTTGTTATTTGATAGATTCCCTTAGTCAAGTAACTCCAGCAACTTCCAAATTCCACCCCTAAACCAACAACAATTAACTCACGGCAGGCTGTAGCCTATTGAATTTTAATGTACTAATGGCCTTCAGCAATTGAGCTAATATTAGCAAACTGGCTAGCATTAGCTTTAGCACGATTTGTAAAATATCCTGATGGATTACAATTGTAGCTATGATAACAAACTGATAGTTAGCCCATTGGCGAAATAAAATTGGCCGTTCACTTGGAGTAGTGCTGAGCACGTCAGTCATTGAAAAACGGTGGGTTGGAATGTTTATCCAATATTTCGAATTTGGGTGGCAAATACCCTATAATGACCAAATGTTATCTATCACATTTATTTTTGTTTATGCTGATAACAACTCAGAAAGGCCAAGCAGCTAGCCAAATATGAGAGACAAATTATATTTTCATCCCGTTTCAATTATGCTATACATAACACATTTGTACTTCAAGTAGTCCTAACATTTAGTTTTGTGTGAAACCGCCCAATGAACTAGGCTACATCTCTCGTCTCGGACAATAAAGCCTGGCCGACGTCACTAACAACACCACTGACAACATTCCAGTCACTTCGGCACATTTCACCGCTTTCTTCCAGAACGCGGGGAAAAGTACAAAAGAGGTGAAAATAACTAGCCTAAAAGTCTAGCAATGTTGAGAGCTGCAGCTACACAAATTAGAGTCGGCTCGAGAGCAAGGCACCGTAGCATTCGAGACCGGCTCTAAATCGCGGGTTTTTCTCTAATGACGTATTTTCACAGTTTCACACTTCAACAGTTTTACGACAAACTGCTACTTTCTTGACATGCAAAAGTATCTTATAAATTGAAAAACATCATATGAGTAAATTATAGTACAATTCCAAAGGGATCAAAAGATAGTGGCTGTGTTCGGAATCACCTATGCATCCATAACATAGGCGAAAAATGAATAGGCATGTATGCCAATGGTACATAGCATGTGAAAATTAAGTATGGAAACAGTTCCCGGATTACATAGGCCTACTATATTTGGGGAAATTGTGAGTACCCGAGAGGTATGCTTCACGCCCCAAAATGCAACGCGCCAATTTCATTCTGGCTTTGACAGAATACAAAACGGTCTTGTTTTGGTCACATATGTTCCAGAAAAGACAAATGTTAATAGAAGATAAATCATGCCATCCCTAATTTCCATGAACCAGAAACCAAAAATCCATGACTTGAATCCGGAATTCAAAATTCCAATTGATTTAGTCTTATATCCCTAGGCTTGCCGTGATTTTTTATTTATTGGTAATTTATCAATTGATTTAGGCAAATCTTTGTAAAAAGTAGTATACTAGATTTCGGTTTCAGTTAACATTATGCAACTCATTGAGTATACACTAGATAGTATTAAAGTACGTGGTTCAGTACATAGCCAATTTGTCTACCATATTTTTTCATGGTGGTCGATCGGAAGGAGAACTTAGGCTTTCTTTTGTCTGTAGTAGCTAGTTAGCTGCTGTACTTGTATTATGCTGCAGTTTGTATTATTCGCGTCACAGGCGCCGACCTTAACCAAAGGGGTTACTTGATCAGCAAGCGGAGCCAGGTCTGACACAGAAATAATCCGGGACCCGGGTCGATTGACACGGGGTGACCCTTTCACCACAACAATCTACCCGGTGTATGCCCGAATCGTTGGTCCGGAGTGAAAGTTGTATTGGGGTGTTAATCCCAAAATACCAAGCAAAACCACATTCCCCTCCCAAACAGGAAGGAAACTCGCACATTAAGTCACTTAGGCTGTTAAGGCAAGTGTGAGGGTTGCGACAGCATCTGTCCAGTAGAGGGTACTGCAGGACCATGATGGGAAGACAATCCTCTGCAAATAGGTTTACCACAGGTGGGCTCAATCTGATGATTGATTGGAGGAACGTTATTTAAGGGTGCTGGTTTTTGTTTTGTTTGTTGAGGCAGCATTTTGATTAGATAAAAGGGTACTCTACAACGACATTACCCTGTGTCCGTACCCGATCTGTGCCACAGCAATAATTCCATTAACATCCCTCCCTGTACTATAAGAACACAAAACATTTATGATAAAAATCACAATTTCTGTATAAATATGTATTGCAATTTCTATTAAAAAATCCCAATGCACACACAAATATTTTGTGTTTTATATAAATATGAAAGAAAATCCACAAATTAGCAAAAGTAGGTTCACAAATGTATTTCATTTGTTATGAATAAACAGGCACGTTCACAAACCTTTTTTTTTTGTGTTTTTGGGGTTGCTGACATGACAAACAGAATCAGTCATTATGAGGAGGTGGAGAGGCAGAAAGAAAAGAGAGAGGAAAATAAGTGAGAAAGAGAGAAAAATGGGGTCAGAGTACTGTGTACTCCAGTTAGGCATAGCATAGATGCATGTCAAAGTAAAAGCTGCTTCCTTCTGTTCCAATATTTAAAAAATATCAAGAGATTTGGTCGAGGCTGTTGCAGTGCTCCGACCTCCGTGAACAAAATACTGTAGACATTTTCCTACTCCTGACGCTTATCAGGCTCTCTTCTCTCTCTCTCTCTCTCTCTCTCTCTCTCTCTCTCTCTCTCTCTCTCTCTCTCTCTCTCTCTCTCTCTCTCTCTCTCTCTCTCTCTCTCTCTCTCTCTCTATCGTTTATGGTTCAAACGAATGGCATCGAAAAGCAATCGAGTCAATCGAAAAGCGTCCTGCGCTTTGATTGGTAGGCTTCAGTGTGAAAGTGTAATATTATTCTGTAGATTTTTTTAGACAATACATTTTATTCACATCAAAGTAAAAAAGTAACAACAGATATTGCACAAAAGTAGTGGAGTCAAAAGTAGGATATTTTAGTTTTAAATGTAGTGGAGTGAAAGTAAAAAGTCTACCAAAAAGGAAACAAAGTACAGAGTAAAGTACAGCAACTTGAAAAGGCACTTAAGTTGGCCTATAGTAATGAAGTACATACATTGTTACTGTCCACCACTGCTGAAGATAAGTAGATATTGTTATGGAGTTTTTCCAAATTGTATCGGATTGTATTTTATGGCTTGTGTTGAGGTTGGTAAATACATCTTTTGAACATTTTAAGTGTAGAGGGATATCACAACCCAAGGACAAGAGGCCAAGAGAGGCCATATCGTTTTGACACACATGAGCATCGCGATAATGTGTTTTGCGATACTATAGCGATTTTCAAAAATGCTTTTTTTACTTTCTTAATTTGTTTAAACCTAAAGAATCCTGCAAGCACTTTTATTTTTTCTGATTCAGGCAAATGTTAATTTAATTGCTCTGATTGCACAAGTAGTGCTATATGATGTTGGATGTTGGGTCTGATAAATCCAAATCCAAATTCCATTGTTGATTGCTTAAAAAACATTTTAAGTCCCCCTCCCATAAAAATTAAGTTTTTAACGTTGTTAACAGGCCCTTGTGGTGTTTTTCATGTGCTAGAAGACATATCAGGCATAACATACGCAGCAAACCCATCCATGGATAATCATTCTGCTTTGAAAATGCAGTGCACCAAGGATGGTCTGAAACGGGCAAGTTCAGACCACTGACAGTATATTGTAAGTGGACAAAGCGATCGTGACGTCACCCATTGGTTTTTGGACCACCGTTTTGAAGCCTTGAGTTTGGCATTTTAAAAATCGCCATCTTGGTTGCATAGGCCATCGACATATTTTTTTTTTTACCTGACAACATTGACCATACTTGGTCGAGAGGGTGGGGCTGGGGAGGAGCTGGGAGGAGCGAGGGGTGGATCTGTGTGAGAGCCCGTTGCTACGTCTCTATCCCGATTGAGTGTCAATCACAAGGTAGCCACGTCCTAAAGCATACCATGCTTTATCGTCTATTTTACTCTAACAGACAAGCAAGATTTGTGACGTCACAATTGTTTGTTTAAGTAACCAAACCTGTTCATGGGCTGGGTTCTTTGTTTGAGCAAGTAAGAGGCAGGGATGGGGCTCGGCAGGTATTTCTACAGAGGAGGGTGGGGCGACTCAGATTCAGGAATATTTTATAAGTCCGAAGGAGAAGATTACATTTTCAGGATTTTAACACCACCCACATACGGGCATAATTTTCCGATCCGGAACATGATTACTTGTGCGTCAACCCACAATGTTTATTTACTTTGATGCCCCTGTGGCCTAGCCTATTCGGGGGGAAAAAAGAAAAAAAAGTTGACACAACAAATCAGTGAACATAAGAGTAGTATTCAGAGAAATGATAGGGAATATCCAGTTGCTGTCCACTTTAATGATGCAAAACATGATGTCTCTCACTGTAAAAAATTATTTGATCAAAAAGTCAAGATAACGTTTGTCTTTAAGTTATACCTTAACTTGTCAACATAAGTTATGCAATTTCAACTGAAGTGTATAAGTTTTCATGGTTTCAACTCATGTTTTCATGGTAGTTCAACGAAATGCAAATTTGAAAGGGTCAAATGAACTTAACACTCTAACTTGTAAAAAGGTGATAACAGTACTCTTTTTATTGCAAAACTTAATTAACAATATATTATACATACATAACTTTACATTAATATACAATCTTGCTGATAATCCAGACATAATACTAATTTAAAATTTCGAGTTCGAAGGGAAATATCAAACGAGGTTTCCCTTCCCTTCGTATGCGCTAGAAGAGCGCAAAGAACTATGGGAAACTAGGGAAAGGGAGTTGGTTGATTTATTGTTCTATTGCTGTTTTGATATATACTAGAAAATACATTAGACATTGAATCTGTTCATAAGAGCCCATTATTTTACATGGTCTTGCACTAATTCGGTTTTGACCATAAGCGTGGTTAGGGGCTGGTGGGTTAAGTATAACTAAAACTTTGGGGACAGCAATTGAATTTAAGCTTGACCATTTTGTTCGAAGCCTTTAGATGGTGGGCTAGAACATAATCAAAGGCTAATTAAAGAAATTGATTCATAAACAACAACCCCATGATGAGAGTTAGAATTAATTTTTGGGCAGAGGCCAAAATACTTAAATAAATGAAGCGAATATTTTTCAAAATTCTCACCCGGGGAGCATGCCTCCGGACCCCCCTCGTAGTGGCAGGTTTTCTCTATCAACGCAAAGCCTCGACTTTTTTTTTTACCTCTCACCTTATTGAAGCGTGTCCCTCCTAAGTATACCATTTTTTTCAACAAAGTTGTACTGAGTTATACCTTGGCATCAGTGACCCTCCTCCTCATGTAGGCTACAACAGCGTTAAAAAATATATATTTAATAGAAAATTGTTACGTGCTGAAGGTACGCTATTACGTTGTGTGCATAGTGAATTTAGCGTTTTTTTTGTGATAGCTATAGCAATGCCACTATCAGAAAGTCTAAAAAGTTAAATTGATCGCAAAAACAGGGCATACAATGAGGAATCGAAAGACAGCTGCATTTATCCTACCAGGTTTTAGTATTGCAAAGCCGGTGTGTCTTTTCTGCAATGAAGTTGTCGCTGTTTGCAAAGAATACAATATTAGACGGCACCACGAGACGAGGCATGGCACCTTCAAAGTGGCCTTGCCGCTCCAGACAGAGGCACGAAGGCGCAACATTTAAGCTATAGACACAGCACTGACAGCAGCAGGATCCTAGTACTAGGCCTCACAGCGCAACAGAAAGTTACAAGCGTCCTTAACAGCGAAACAGATGATCTCTCTGAGACATCCGCTGCCCGCTACATAGACTACTATCGGATGGTGCGCAGGGAGTTATAATCAATGGTCTCAGTCAGTCAGTTTTCATTCCACACATCGCATGTTGGCGATTTTAGAGTAATCTGGCCCGCCGGATATTATTACTAACGGGACAGTTTTGGCCCCCGGGCCGCCAGTTGCCGCCCCCTGCAATAGGCAGTCAATAGTTAATGCCCTGACCATTGGAGCGGAGGAATTGCAACAACGCTCGAGGAGAAACAGCGTTAAAACGTAATAGTTAGACATGGGTTTCCATGGTTTAGATGATCTTTTATTTGTTGCCAGTCTGTACAGAGCCTTGTAAAAAAAAAAACATACGCACATATACGCACACAGATTATACCATACATAACACACAACAAACTAAATGACGCGATTACTGTTTTTGTTTTTTGTTTAGCAGTGCTAAAGCATAAGGAACAAAACTCCTGCAATAGCGTGCCCGTTTGCAGGCCAGAGACATGTATCTGCGACCTGATGGAAGCAGTATGAAGAATGGGTTGAGGGGGTGTCTGGGATTATGTGCAATGATGTGCGCTCTGTGTGTGATGGCTTTGCTGTTGAGGTCTGAGAGGTTGGGAGTTGGGAGTATATTGATTTTGGAGGCAATGAGTGTGATCCCTATGAGTTTGTTCCTGTTGGAAGCAGTATATCATCTTAAAGAAACAGGGGCAACAGTAGAGGAGAATCGGTTGGATTATGATTTTGTAAAGAAGCAGTAGGTGGGGGGCAACAGAGTGAACTCGGTTTGCGGATGGCAGTCTTTGTTGGCAGCGTTTGTGGATGTCAGTTGTGTGTTGTTCAAAGCTCAGTTTATAATCAATGGTGAGTCAAAGATATTTGAAACACTCAACCATCTCAATGGCTTCGTTATTGATGCAGATGGGGTTGTGGATGGAGTTGTGGACTGTGCTGTGTGTGCTGGAGTTGTTAATGAACAGTTATTTTGTTTTTGTTACATGTAACTGCAGGTTGTTGTTAATGCACCATTGTGTGAAGTGGGAGATGGTTTCATTATTCGCAATCGATGCAAGCATCGTTAAAGGACGTTTTAAAATATCAATAATGCATTGAAGTCTATGGCATTTTGATGTTGTTTTCCCCAATAAAGAAGCGGAAACTTGAGATACATTGGATTACCCGTATGTGCTAGTCATAGTGACGATCATGGTGCAGATAATGTCCCTTCTAGTGCGGATCCTTGAATATTGGCCTATCGGGTATAGCTAGAAATAAGCACCAATCAAATAGGATGTTGCTCAAGGTCAGTGGCAACTTTATTTTCTCAGTCAACAACAGTATGACAATGAGTTGCATTGCATTGTACCCGATTTTTCTCGTCTAAAAAAACTGTAATACAACAAGGCTGCAACCAGATCACATGGAAGCTCATTTCCGCCAATGTGATAGAAAAAAACATCCTGTAAGTCATTATAAATGAGAAACGTTCTCGAAATAATGCCTTGGTATTTTAAAAGAACTGGGAAAATACTGCGTTACATGGAACTTCCAAAACAACGATGCAGTCGGTGTCCCTCGCGTTAGGCCTGCAATTCGTTTTGACACTGCCCTGCGCCAAATCACTGTCAGAAGTCCTCATGTGCGCAAATTTGCGGTTTGCAAAGACAAAATAGATTTACATTTTGCAGCACTTATAACACAACTACAGACAATTATACACCTCTACAAATCTTTTTACGTTAACAGTTCCTTGCATTCAAAGATCAGTGCAGAAGTCTATGCAATAAAAGCAATACTGCATTTAGTAATCGGGGCATACATTTTATGATTTATCAGGCTAAATTTCATTTTTTTTAAACTTAAACAACAAATACAGTATATATCTGGAAACTGTTACGAAATGATGTAATGATGCAAACAAATCAATCATAATCGTTGTATAAATAAGAAAAACACGCTTTATCGCTTTTACGCTGTCGAGTCTATGAAGAGTATTTCAAAGCAGAAAGGACAGGAAAGTTTAAATGTTATTCAGATAACTCAAAACAGATGTAGGATGGTGAAAATTACATCCCCAATCTGCTGTCTCTTCACTCCCACCCCCACCCTCTTTGACGCACACATGCAAAATGTTGTTGGGTCACCGCAGCAAAGAATCACATTCTTTTTCCGAAGATCACATGAGCGCTTTGCCTTACGTGACGCCCCTCCCATGTGTAAACCAACGAATAAAACAGCTAAGACTAGCCTATCTTCAATCCTACCTCCGCTTTTCAACGTTCAAAGCCACTGTTCTAATCGTTGGTAAAATATTACAATGCTCGCCATTGCAGTATGGTAGCGAGGGGTTGGCATCACCCGGTCTGAACCGGTTGGGAAAATGCGCGGACTCGAACCAACCCCCTTTATGTGCAGAATGCGTTTCTTCAGAATCACAGCATCCGCGCGCCCTCGTCAGTCTCAACCCAGTTGTACAATAAGCAGCCTCATTGGTTCAGAGTTTCACACCTTCACCACTCTGATTGGGCAATATTTGCTTAATAAAATATAATTGGTCAACTCATCGGTTAATCCTCTATTATTATTGGGTGTTTATTATTCCAGAAAGCTGTGAAACACAGTTGTAAACTAAGCGCGTGCTAGAGCAAGAAACGCAGCACTAAAATCCATCGTGCACCTATTCAGCACTGACATCCTGTGGATAGCAGCCAACAGGCAAACGCCAGATCGTCGTAAGAACCGGATCGTACCGCTGAATATTTAGACTAAGGTTGCCACTAAATGTGGGGTTTTCCAGCCATTTGGCTGCTGATTACGTTGTGATTATAATTTCAATTGCTGCATGATTTACCAAAAAATTCAGACTCCTTGAGCTTTGTCTGCCCTTGCGGGCAAAATAGTTCAGGGAAGAGCAAGCTAGCTAGTTAACATTAGCTCTTCTAAGCTCTGAAAACAATTGGAGCGTTTGCTCGTTAGCTAACCTTAGCTAGCAAACAAACAAACGTTTGCCTCTACATACATTTGACACGTAACGTTACACCATCTCGTGGTCATTTGGATTCAATTGGACCTTGGATGGCACCTGAAACAACAGCTTGCAAATGAAGGGAAGAGAAGACATCATCTCTACTTTGTAGCTCACGCCAGCTAACTAGCCATCACTGAACGGCGGTTCAATCGTGTTCTTGCTTCAATCACACCATAGCCTATCCGTATAGCTGCAATCCATTGTGTGAGAGCATCTTTGTGTTATTCCAGTCGCTCCAGAACCCCGCGCTCTCGCACGCCCGCCACATCTTGATCGACAGCTGTGTATTGCCTAATTTTAACTCTGCTAAACTAGATTACCACACAGTTTTTAAATATGTGTTCTCGGGTTTGGTTCGTTACCGACCGGCGTATTAGCCAGGAGTATCCCCAGGTTCAAATACTCAGGGCACTGAAGCAGCGATGCGCCGAGGAGGATGTTGAATTCCGCTCTCTTCTCATGGACCAGATCGTGCTTACAATCAGCGATGGTCAATTAGGCAAGTATTAACTGATTCATCAGCAAATCTGTATAATTGAATTACTACAAAATTGAGTGGTTTCTTACAGTAGAAGCAAATCGTCTATATATGATAATAAATTAAGCGGCGTGGTACTTTAGCTTTGCCTGCTAACGTTAGCTGGCTACATAGCCATTCTGACTGTGACGGTGACCGCCCTACCCACTTTCTTGACTGCCTAATGCTAGACAGCATGGTTTGCTGCCATGATGTGATGGCTAACGTTATTTTGTTAACACGAGAAGGATTATTTTGTAATATAATTGTTTTTAAGTCATACCCTGCATTGTGTCTGCAACCCTTCCTATTATTAAGTATGCGTTTGTTTTATTTGAATGGCATGGGGTCACAGTTTGGGATGATAACAACATTGTATTTTGAGGCTGTCCCCGAATAGTTCTACATTAGCAGATTGCCCCCACTAACGAGAAAACCAGCTCTAGTTCTGATGATGTGGGCCTTCATGTCAAACCTTATTCGAAATTGCGGAAAAATACATTCAGTTGAAAACGTGGACTTTTTAAACTGCTATTTGGACCTTTTGGTAAAAAAATATCTATTCATTGTCCTTCTGTTCCACGTAGCACTAGAAGAGGATAGTGCTGTAAATAGCAGCAAATAATTTCAATGTTGTTTTTGTTTTGTTTATTATTACAGTTAGGTGGAATACTACTTGAGATCATGTCCCCTTTAGAGACCAATCATATCCTGCCAAAAACAAATGTTTTAATTTATTGATTAAAAAAGGAATTCATGGTTCACAAACCAACTGCTATAGGATGCTATATGACTATATATTGAAGGTATCTTGCAGCTCTAACTTGTCTAAATATTTTATCCTGCTTGATCATACAGCTGGATTTGTTTGTCGGTGTCATGGAAGGACATTCATTTTTAAACTAACGGGTAATGTTTTTATCTGACGGCATCAATGATTCTTAGTGAGCATAACTGATTTGGAATTTTATAGAGTGATGTGATATAGGGTGGTCGGTCTAAATGGCATTGTCTGAAATAGCACTTAGGTTGGCATCCTGACGTGAATGGGTGAGGAAGGTATGGCATTGGCATGTAAATCATGTTGAATTTGGTGGGCCTCAGACATTTTTAAGCACAGTGCTCTCCAAATGAGATTAACTTTTTGTACGTTTACTACTTGTGCATTATTCATTACAGAATGAATAGCATGGTGTCTCAAAGAACATTGTAAAATAAAAAATCATAGGCTTTCTCAGTAATGGTCGGACTGACGCCTATCTTGCCTACACGGTAGGTCACTGCTAGAGAGTGTTGGTAGACTACTACGAAGACCTACAGGGTAGCCTTCAGGAATAGTTAAAAGTTTTGGGAAATAAGATGTGTTCCTACTTGCCCCTAATCAGACGAGATGCTCGATATCAAGGTTATGGTTGTACTTCCAGTAATGAGTTGTTTAGGTAAGTAGGTGGGTAAATGTAGCCTAGCTTAGCACAGTGTCTGTAAGCCAGAAGGAGGGCTGGACAATAGGGACCAAAAATCATATCTCTGTATTTTTAGGCCGAATGGCAAAACACAATATATCATTATTTTCTACAAAGTGGGCCAAATGTTCAGTTGTAAGTCAAAGCTATATGTGAGATGTCACTAGCACTTTTATTAAAAGACTGATCAAAATAAAATGCAGACAGGATTTCCTTCCCTGTTTGAAAATATACAGCTGCACAATATATGAACATGTAAATGAAAAATTAGCATATAATATATAATTTCTCTGTCCTATTTTTATTTCATATAGGCTGTCTCTGAGAATGCTCCTTCAGTTGTACAACAATAACAGACTGGTTAAAATAGTACAATTACAGGTTTTCCTCTCCTGCTTAACAAAATACAAAGCTGTGCAAATAACAATAAAAATGTTAACAGAACAAAAATAACAACAGGCCTACTTTCTCTGACAAAGTTAAGTTTTCTTCTGAAGTAGGCCTGTACATCTCTTACAGGTTTTTGTGCAAGGAAAACATGCCTAGCAACAGTCAGACACACGTATGGCTTGCATGGCCTGCTTAACCACATTATTGATTGTCACCGTGAAATGATTCATTTTGCGAGCCGGTCGGTAAGGTTCTGACTTGACCTCAGTGTACATTTCTGGAAGTGCTTCTCTTACAAGGTAGTTGCAACTTGGTAACAGGTATCTTAGGTAAATGGTTTTAGCAGCATTTTAAAGCCTTCTCGTTCCACTGTTGCAACACGGACCATATCTTGGTAGACCGTGCGATGTGGTAGGCCACCGCCTTAGTTATGACGCGCCACTTGGCACTGTTCTTTTCATAAGGCACACTACGGGTGAGTTAAGCTTACAACATGCTTTCTTTCGGGGCAGAAGGCTGCGAACACTTCGCAGCCAGGGTTGCAGCAGCAACACAAAGTTTAACACACTCTTAGTACTGCAGTTAATGGGTCTGTTGTAAATGGTGGAAGAGATTTTAAGTGATTTTTGGATGCAACCTGTTTATGGAATTCTCCTGTGAGTGTAGCCAGGTTTGCTCGCAGACGAAGAATAGGGGCGGTGTTGCGAGTGTGAGAGAGGAGAGATCTTCAAACTATATCAATAGAAACGGTATTGTCCCATTCCATATCTCGTTTAAAAATATATAACTGTAAAAGTCGATATACCACTCAGCCCTAGCCAGTAACACCGGCTAACATGGCTCTATCAAAAGTGAACAGATACGCGGTCAGACCTGTTGTTGCGAGCTACCTACCCAACACAAGGTCAAATTTTACTCGCAACATGTTAGAATGCGTATTGGTTTCAATAACAACTGTGTCTCACTTTTACATTTTAATTGATACATGTGTGAAATACAGAAGATGCAATATGTGAAATACACAGCTTTGGAGTTTTATTAAGGTTTATTTTGTCACTTTTGATGGGGCCACGTTAACCGGTGCTATTGGCTTACAGTAATTGTGCTAGCTACGCTTCATTTACCTACCTACTTACCTAAACAACTAGTACAATCATAATATTGATATTGATCATCTCGTCTGACATCGGGTAAGTACGAACATATCTTATTCCCCACAAAGTTGAACTATCCCTTTAAGGCCACAACTTGAATAGGAGAATAATACGTTTAATATCACAGGGTAACGGGCAGCAGACCATTTGACCTCAGTGAAGGCCGTTAAGTGTTTCTCGGAATTAAAACATGCTACAGAGGCAACACCTTGACCACAGTCCTCAAATTCCAGTCTTCTTTGCCATCGAGGGTGGGTTTACAGGACAGAGGCTCTGGTAAGAGTGCACGTGAAAGAGAGGATATGAATCAATGTGCACGTCCTTCCATCTAATGGATGCCAAATGTCTGACTTTTCACAGATATATTATACATTCATCACCTCTATGCTATGAAATCAGAACCTCGCACCATGACCTTAATTATTCACAAGTCATGTGAACATAATGGTAGGCAACGTCCAGGGGATGGGTTTAGCTAATCTAGGGGTTAAGATTTCCCGTTGATTATAGTGCACCTCCCTGGACAGAAATTACTTTTATGCTTTAACTAAATGATAAGTACTACCCTGGATTCTGACAAACCAAGTAGCCTACATGTTTTACAGTCAAGAGGCCACCCCAAAACAATTAGGCAAGGTTTTAAGGAGACATTTTCCAATTAATTTGTCAGTGTTAGGGGATTACCAAATGTTTAGTGACATGCACGTGTCTTTTAAAGAACGCTAGTATTTTTTGCTACATCGTACTTGAAACCGCTGCCCAAAGAATAGTTCTGCTTAACATATCTTTGATACCAAGATACTTTGCCATATTGGTGTAAGACATGACATGCCAGGGCAAATTGCTTTATACTGATACAACATGCAAGTCTCTCCCTCGGTACTAAGCTGCGTCATTGCTACTAATTTGCGTGTCATTTTAAGCAAAGCATTTCTATATTATGAGGTTTGCACAGCTCACCATACATAATCAAGATGTGCAAGGGACAGCATAAAGGATTGTTTGAGTTTCATTGGAAGTGCTATTTACACTGTCACAAGTCAAAGCCCCTCAGGGCAGTAATATGAGTTTGTGCAGACCGACAATATTTGATGATTAAGTAATTACTCTTTTCAAATAATTCACCCCGTAGGACCGTCTCTCCAGTGTAATAATATTGATATTGGAAAAATGCATTAGAGTATCACTCGGTACCCCAGTTTGAAAAGCCCACTTACTAAGCAGAAGTAGTGCCTAGCCTGTGGGCTTTCTTGCCCAGACTGAGGCCAGGGCTCTAACCTAGGCTGGCACGTGCCACCAATCCATGCATTGGCACAGTATGTGTTGGCCCCGGCCGCATTGTGACGACATTACAGAATGCACAGAATGACAGAACGGGATGGGGTTCCCCCCCACTCAGCAGTTATGGAGCTTGGTTGCCCTGTCAGGCAGTACTAGAATAACACACACACATGCACTATAGTTTAACAGCCCAGGAGTTGTAAGCCCTGTCGCGTAGAAGTACAGCACTGGCTTCATTGTGAAAACAATACATTTGTTTCTCCAACTAGAATTAGAAATTCACACGCTAGCTTTTGTCGCTGGCGTGGTTCGCTGTGCTGAAGGCGGGGGTCATATGAGTATCTGAGTGTTTTGAAATGGTCACATGACCTACATTACTGTATGATCACCCCTTCAAATGAATTAGCAAATTCATGTGGTTGCCCAGGTGTTCAGTTCTCTTGGAGACTGAGACAAGTGACACTGAATAGTGAGTCCACAGCCTGATACTAACACCCCTGACACTTCCCACTGTTGCATGGCTTGCAGTTCATTCAATGGCGACACAATCAGACCTGTGTGTGTGCGCGCCTATTTGTATTGAGCTGGGGAGAAATCTAACCGTTGGAATCGGCGATTAGGAGGAGGAAGGGGTGCTAGGCCTGCCTTTTACACTTATTATGCTCCACAGTTCCATCCACCTTACTCCCCCTCCTCCCATACTGCGTACATCTGTTCTTATGCTATGCTATGCATCACTGTCCTTTCATTTTAATATTTCTTCTTGTAGACCTAGCCTACATATTATACCAGCATCACCTGAATGCATTCATTTAATGTTATGTTTAAGCAGTCATCAATGTTATGTTAGAATCCACTAATTGCTTTAACATCCAGTACCAGTCCTAGCACCGGTGCTGTCGTGTCTGTGAGCTAGATATCTTAAGATGGCTGAAAAGCAGGTCACGGTGGAGCTGAAGTGCTGCGTCAGTGACAGCCCCCCTTCTCCTTCCTTCAGCTTCTTCCCTCTCCTCCTGTCCTGTCATCACCCCATCTGTCTCTCCTACTGAGCTTCTGGACTACAGCCTTCACCCAAATACGTTAGGGGGACATATCCTTGAGTTCCATCTCATCGTCACACACTGCTCCCTTCTTTCTGGTCAACAATGATTACGCTTAAAACAGCGAATTCAGAAATCTGTGTATTAAAACAGCTGGTTGAGGGTAAATTGCATCCTCTGGTGGTGAACATACAGGCCAAGATGACGTCTTTCCTTCTCATGTCTGTGATATGTATTTAAACTGCTGTTGTCTTTGGGCTTCACCGTGTGAGGCTTGCTTGTACATAGAGCTGTCAAATAATAATAACGGTGGATTGGCCTTGGCCCTGAAGCCTTTCAAAATGGCTGAGTGGTTTTGTAGTATGTTACCTGGAATATCAAAACAACTAATTCTGAGGCAGTTAGCCTTTTAAACCATAGAGGTGGGCAGTGAAATGGTGAGTGGGTGGATTACGACAGGTTGTAAAAGATTGTAGCATGCTAAAGTTGAAGGACTTACATCAACAGGCCAGGCTATCCATGACCTGTCTTCCTTGTCCTAAAACTCTCCCAACTCCCTGTGTTCCCACTGCCAGTACATATTCAGTTTTGAGTTAAGCAAAGCACATGGTAGCATTGAATTTCTATTTTCATAAAAGTCATGTCATATCTTGCGCATAATAATATTTGGATCAGCCGGTCCAAGTCTAAAGCTCCTTGTCCTCTCTTCCCATTTATTCATCCGTCTTCAGGTTTGCGGGTGGAGCAGGAGATGGTGTCATCCTATCCGCAGGTGGCGGTTGTGCGGGTACCCACCCCTTGGGTGCAGTCAGATAGCGACATCACTGTGCTGCGTCACCTGGAGAAAATGGGTTGCAGGCTGGTCAATCGGCCCCAGGCCATCCTCAACTGTGTCAACAAGTTCTGGACCTTCCAAGAGCTGGCCGGTCACGGGGTGCCTCTTCCTGACACTTTCTCCTACGGTAATTGAATGCACACTATGACTGCTGCTAAACACTAGGAAAATATTATGAGGGCTGAGCTTAGCAGAATCTGGGTTTCTTCTGATTTATTTAGCAGCAGCCTGCTGCACCCGGAACATTCCCTTCACAGCAGAAAAAATAAAATGCATTCCAAAAGAAAAAAAAAAGCTATTCCAATGGTAATCGATGACTTGCATTTATTTTCCCTAAGAGGAATGCATTGAATGGGAATTTTTTGTATTGTTTAGTATTGCAGAACATCCCATTCTTTTTCTTAACAGCTAATTCAGAAACAAACATTGCCTCTATTGTAAAAGGCTGATAATCTTAAGTCATCCTGTTTAACAGTGGGGCCAAAAAGTATTTAGTCAGCCACTGATTGTGCAAGTTCTCCTGCTTAGAAAGATGAGAGAGGTCTGTAATTTTCATCATAGGTAGACTTCAACTACGAGAGACAAAAATTAGAAAAAAAAAATCCAGGAAATCACATTGTAGGATTTTTAAAGAATGTATTTGTAAATGATGGTGGAAAATAAGTATTTGGTCAATAACAAAAGTTCAACTCAATACTTTGTAACATAACCTTTGTTGGCAACGACAGAGGTCAAACTTTTCCTGTAAGTCTTCACCAGGTTTGCACACACTGTAGCTGGTATTTTGGCCCATTCCTCCATGCAAATCTCCTCTAGAGCAGTCATGTTTTGGGGCTGTCGCTGGGCAACACGGACTTTCAACTCCCTCCACAAATTTTCTATGGGGTTGAGGTCTGGAGACTGGCTAGGCCACTCCAGGACCTTGAAATGCTTTTTACGGAGCCACTCCTTCGTTGCCCGAGCGGTGTGTTTGGAATCATTGTCATGCTGGAAGACCCAGCCACGTTCCATCTTCAATGCTCTCACTGATGGAAGGAGGTTTTGGCTTAAAATCTCACGATACATGGCCCCGTTCATTCTTCCCTTAACCCGGATCAGTCGTCCTGTCCCCTTTGCAGTAAAACAGCCCCAAAGCATGATGTTTCCACCCCCATGCTTCACAGTAGGTATGGTGTTCTTGGGATGCAACTCAGCATTCTTCTTCCTCCAAAAATGACGAGTTGAGTTTTTACCAAAAAGTTATATTTTGGTCTCATCTGAGCACATGATATTCTCCCAATCCTCTTCTGGATCATCCATATGCTCTCTGGCAAACTTCAGACGGGCCTGGACATGTACTGGCTTAAGCAGGGGGACACGCCTGGCACTGCAGGATTTGAGTCCCTCTCGGCGTAGTGTGTTACTGATGGTAGCCTTTGTTACTTTGGCCCCAGCTCTCTGCAGGTCATTCATCAGGTCCCTCCGTGTAGTTCTGGGATTTTTGCTCACCGTTCTCATGATCATTTTGACCCCACGGGATGAGATCTTGCGTGGGGCCCCAGATCGAGGGAGATTATCAATGGTCTTGTATGTCTTCCATTTTCTTACAATTGCTCCCACAGTTGATCTATTCACACCAACCTGCTTGCCTATTGCAGATTCACTCTTCCCAGCCTGGTGCAGGTCTACAATTTTCTTCCTGGTGTCCTTCGACAGCTCTTTGGTCTTGGCCATGGTTGAGTTTGGAGTCTGACTGTTTGAGGCTGTGGACAGGTGTCTTTTATACAGATGACGAGGTCAAACAGGTTCCATTAATACAGGTAACGAGTGGAGGACAGAAGAGCTTCTTAAAGAAGAAGTTACAGGTCTGTGAGAGCCAGAAATCTTGCTTGTTTGTGGGTGACCAAATACTTATTTTCCACCATCATTTACAAATAAATTCTTAAAAAATCCTACAATGTGATTTCCTGGATTTTTTTTCTCATTTTTGTCTCTCATAGTTGAAGTGTACCTATGAAGAAAATGACAGACCTCTCTCATCTTTCTAAGTAGGAGAACTTGCACAATCAGTGGCTGACTAAATACTTTTTGGCCCCAATTTAGCATTATAGCAAAACAAAAGTCATCTTAATTTTCCACATATTCGGCTTGAAACGCAAGCTTTCTGGATGCCTTGTTGTCATTTTGTACCGCCAAGCTGTCAGAAAAGAATCTTTGTTTTCTTCATAAGATGTGCTTTATAAGTACTGCTGAATGAATGGAGTACAAATTATACATAAATGCCTTTAAGCCTTTTAAATATATATCAGCCTACTGTTCTCCATTAGTAACATAACTTCTTATGATTAACTCCAGTGTTTCCGCTTATAAACGTTTGCCCCCTGCCACAGGCACAACGGCAAAATCCTTAGTGCCACAGCAAAGGCCCACATTTTTGGACCAAAAATATAAATGCAGTCTCTAAACTTTTCATGTTATATGATCTACTTCTACCTAAATGCTTACAAGCTCAGCTTGTTCTCCCATTCAAATCTTTACATATATAGCCCAGTATATTGTTATATCTTGTTGAAAATAAAAATACTTAATAAAAAAAAGAATTAAAAAAAGAATTAAAGCTGTAAGC
This sequence comes from Aplochiton taeniatus, assembly GCA_017639675.1. Classification (NCBI taxonomy): domain Eukaryota; kingdom Metazoa; phylum Chordata; class Actinopteri; order Galaxiiformes; family Galaxiidae; genus Aplochiton; species Aplochiton taeniatus. The sequence goes on along the minus strand of CM030174.1, from coordinate 21,983,512 downwards.
AGCACTTTACAGGTCAAATAAGAAACTTAAGCGATAAATGTTAAAGTATGTTGGATGTGAAGGTGACCAGATAATCCCGAAGAGGCAGTGCAAGAGGTTTCATAAGGATTTTTGAATGAATTATTATCAAAATGTGATAAGCCACACCCATAAGGCTAACCATTAGGTCAAATCACAATCTTCTTGTAGTTGTTGACTTAGACTCTACACTAAGACCTCATGTTTAAAGTTTCATGCTATTTGGGCATTCACATCATGATATATCACTGTGGCATTTACAGCCCCCCCAAAAGGCATCTAGGTGGAAGTGGCTTTGCTAATATGATCAATTAAGCCTCTAGAGAATGTGTATTAAGTTTCATGGGGGTTGGACTGAGTTTGACTAAGTTATAACCATTTTTGTCATAAGTCACTTCCTCTGCGAATTTTATTGGCTTATAGCGGTCTCGTGTTTTGGCCGGTAGGTCTGGCTTATACAACGTTTACATATAGTGGTCCATTGATGCTACATACCAAGTTTGGGGCGGATTGGTCAAACTGATAAAGCTTGTGGTTTTAGTGTTTTTCGAGAAATAAAAAATGGCAGAGGTTGATGGTCCAGGGGATTTTTTGTTCATCATGGGGAGCTGGACATTGGAACTGAGTTTGGTGATTCTAGGTCATGTGTTGTTGGAGATATGGCAAATTTGGATCACTTAGCATAGCGGTATCATGAGGTCAATTGGGGTCATCTTTGGTTTGGGAGTAGCCAGTACCAGTTACCAGTACCAACCAGCATGCACAATTTCGAGTCTGTAGCGTAAAGCAGCTCACAGGAAATTGAGCAAGGGGAGGCAAACAATACTACTACTACTACTAGTATAATAATAATAATAGGGAAGAATAAAGTGGTGCACTAACTATATGGGTATTCGCCCTTTTAGCTTAATAATGTCTGTATGCAAATATAGTTTAAACTAAGCCCTGCCCCCAAGACCAACACTGCCTCACAAACGGCTGACTTCTACAGGGTTGGGTTTGTCAACTCAAAAACAATATTGCTGCGACACAATGGCAATTCTGAGTGCTACACAGGTTACATAATTGCAATACCCAACATATGGCTGCTCATGTAGGATTTACACTCTAAATCAAAACAAAGCGAAGCGAAACAGGAAGGCAGAGAAATAAATTGAAAGTCTGACCCAAATTTTGCTCAACCTCTACACCAGCGTCTAGAGGGCTTATGCAACATGCACCTCCCCCTCCTCTCTATGAATTTCCCAATAAGAGATTCACTCCCTCCCACTGATCTCATCTCGCCCACAGCCTGTGACGTAGTAGAGACTGACAGTTGCTATGCTCTATGCTCTTTGCTCTCGCTGATACATGAGTGTGGATGAGTATGGACGTGTGCTTTTTTTCCCCTTCCATAAAGCATGTGCAGGGCATCTCACATCTGGTCCGCGGATTTAACACCAGACCAGACAGACCAACAGAGCAGGGAAACTCTACCTCTTGCTCAAGCTGCAGGGGGAGCCCAATTTACAAAAAATCTATGTTTTGTTTTTCTAGACGTTTGTCTTTCTAATCTATCTACAAGAACAAAGGAATATGGTTACATTTTAGATACCATCAGATGAATGCAGCACAAATCTGCAAGATTTACCATTTGACGGCCATTTCAATCCCATCAACGATTATTTGCCTCACTGTTTATAGTTCCTACAGCAGCAAACTAGACACAACTGTATTTTTTCCCCATTGGTTGATGCCCTCAATTTGTTTGTGTTTTAGGAGGACATGAGAACTTCCGCAAGATGATTGATGAAGCGGAACCACTGGGCTACCCAGTAGTGGTGAAGAATGCACGTGGACACAGAGGTTAGGCAGCCAACAAGACTCCCATTTACAGCCTAGATTTCACGTTGTCTATACAAGGTTCTCAAAGTGCCTTTCCCCTTCTACCTTTGCTTCACAATGCGTCTAGCAAATCAACTGCCAACCCTTTTGAAATGCAACAACTGGGTGCGAATTGATTAGAAGGCTTGTGTTCTGTAGATGTTAGTGGTGTTGGGACTAAACAGTCACTGAAAATAAAGAATAAGCCTATGGAAAGGCATTAACAAAATGAACTGGTTGTTCCTTTTTAACCAGTTGTTAGTTGGAGCTTTTTAGCGCTCTTTTTGACATTGGTCTTGACTTTTACTAATTGGAGCCTGCATTATCCATTTTGGCCTGGGCTGTTGAGGGCAATAGCATGTCAGTTTTAAGTGTGTTAATGGAGTTGACTTGATATTTGTCTTGCAAATGTAGTTTACACACACCCAACACTCACATGGTCTCCCTTGGTGGTTTAACAAGGGTCAGAGGACATTACAGCTACCATACACACTCAAATGATTGTAATTAACACTTGGCAAGGCCCTGGCATTTTTGCGTAACTGTGAGAGATATTCTCTCCCCCAGAGTTTTTGCTGTCTTGTCTGTTTCATTTGGGACATGAGGAGATTTTAAACAGCAAGGGTCTCATTATGCAGCAAGGTACTAGTTATTGTCCGAAGTTGAGTTAGCTGAAACTGTATCTGAGTCAGAGATTCCTGCTTCTCGGGCGGAATTGGAACAATTCTAAGTTATCTGCTTAAATTAATGCAAAGGGATGGTAAATTGATTGGGATAAAAAATGTAAACACCTAATATTCTGGTTGCCTCCTCTATTATTGTTAGTTTCAAGTGGATCTTCCCGCCTTTTTCCTATAAGAGTGTTAGTCGTCCTTCTCTCTTCCAGGCAAGGCTGTGTTCCTGGCCAGGGATAAGCACCACCTGGCAGACCTTAGTCATCTGATCCGTCACGATGCTCCCTACCTTTTCCAGGAGTATGTTAAGGAGTCGCACGGCCGTGACGTCAGAGTGGTCCTGGTAGGGGGCCGGGTTATCGGCTCCATGCTGCGCTGCTCCACTGACGGACGCATGCAGAGCAACTGCTCGTTGGGTAGGTGGACACCCAACAGTTACTTCATCTATGGGATTCTATAGCGTTCAATTCTGTGATTAATGGACGTACCAATTATTTTCACGTCAGCAGTTTGAAGTGACCCAAACTAGATGCTCACACGCTATGACATTTTGGGGCCACAACTCAAGAAGTGTTCTGCTGTGGGAGGATATGTGTCACATGTTGTGAGCCTGATGGTAGAGGATGTTATTTCTTTATTTTTGAAACGCGACATGGTGAAACCGCACTGTCTCGCCACCGGCTCCTAAGTGATTGACATGTTCTGCTACGTAAACAGCCACAGATAGTGTAGATGTAGAGAAAGGGTTGGATCCCACGGCACGCAGCAACCAAACGACAGATTGACTGCATGTTGATATCTTTCCGCTTCCATTCTCTCTTTGCATGACAGGTGGTGTTGGGATGATGTGCCCCCTCAGCGAGCAAGGCAAGCAGCTGGCAACACAGGTGTCCAACATCCTGGGCATGGACGTGTGTGGCATCGACCTGTTACAGCTGAACGACGGCTCCTTTGTGGTGTGCGAGGCCAATGCCAACGTGGGCTTCATTGCCTTTGACCAGGCATGTGGCATGGACGTGGCAGGCATTGTGGCAGACTATGCCCTGTCGCTGCTGCCCAGCCGCCTCACCCGCAAAATGTCCCTTCTCTCCGTTGTGTCGAGTGCTAGTGAGACTAGCAGCGAGCCTGAGGTGTGCCCAGTGCCCACTGGTGGAGCTCTGCCTGAGGCTGCCTGCAACATGAGTGTTGGCTCCACCTCCAGTGAGAGTGACCCAGAGCTAGTCGAGTCCTCCCAGCCCTCCCATCACAAGGCCACTGGCTCCACTCTGCCCAATCTCCATGGCCTGCCAGACCCCACATACAACTTCAACACGCTCCTTGCCAATGAGATCAAGCTATTGACTGAGTGAGCTGTAAAGTTTGCCTAAAACACACTCGCACATACACACTTAACACATACTTGTACACATGGCAATGGACATTCCTCTTATATATAAACACAAGCATACACACAAACGGGATGCAAAAGCCGAGTTGAGCAAACAAAACCCTATGAAAATGCCGTGATCACAGAAACTGACGTACAACAAGATATAGATGCATGCGCCTTCTCATGCTGATCCCCCTCCTCCCTCCCAGCCACCCCCACCCCACCCCACCCCACCCCTGGAAGTAAAGAGATCTGAGGCTGCTCCCCTGACTCCATTCATCATCTCTTTCCTACTGCAAACAACCCCCTATGTAAGTTTACACTGCAGCATGGTAGCAGAGTGGGATTCAGGGCAGTAGCTTTTGGAATTAGTATTCTATTTTACTAGTTGCTTTATGAGGGTTGCTTGGTGAATTGATTTAGAATATTTGGGGAAATAACCCCCGACAAGCATAAACCAGCACATAACCAACATGAGTTTTCCTGGATGCGAGCTGAACACACATTATTGAACTGTATGTAGAAGAATGAGGTGATGTTTGTTATTTTCCTTAATGTTTGCCTAGCGCAGTTGACTGGAAGTGAAAGGAAATTGTTTGGTAAGTGAATTTCAAGATGGAAATGGAGAAAGATACCGGCGTAATAGTTTACTACCTATCGGTTTCAATGTAGCAAAGGGTTACTTTCATTTTAAAGACAGTGTAGGTCAGGTATATTTAAATTGCATGAAAGGTCAAACTGTTGTATTTAATTATTATCTTGATAGAAATTTGCCCGTCCATTCTGGAAAGGGGTGTTATGTATGTGGCACATGACACTCGCCCGCCGTACAAACGCTACCATTGCGTGATTTTTAATTCAATGTTTTAGTAGTACTCTGTATTTATCAAAGCATTTTACAAGAACAATAGTTTAACAGCTACAGTTTGTCTAATAACTTTAAGAAGATGCTGTTTAAACTTCATTTGAAATAAAGCACTTTATGTCGAAGAATTGCAGGCTTGGACTACATATTGGGAAAAGTGAGAGAGTGCGAAAGCTGGCCTTACAACTGTAAGCATGCGTAATATACCTCACAAAAGAATACTTCTCACTGCCATAGAATGAAAATGTCCTTACAAGCATACATATCAGCCAGGATTCTTGTCCTTTCCAATTATCCTTGATTTGACCATCTTTGTCTCTCTTTATACCTAGGACCTACGACATTAGATAGTTTTAGTGCTTGTTTGTAAAACAAAGGCAGATACTTCTAGCTTAACACTACTCTGTTGTTTTGAAACAGAATCCAGGGCTGTAATAATTGCCAAACGTCAAATTTTATTTCTCTTTTGTTTGTGCGGAAATGAAACATTGAAAATAAAACTTATGCTTTCAACTTCAAATTGGTGCTAAAGTTCTTGGACTTGGCTAAATGTGGTTTGTTAGTCCGGTTTTTGTTTTGCATGTGACAAATTCGTTTTTACAAAGTGAGCTCCAATCCAAAACTGCCAGCATGTTTTATAAATAAATTGCTAAACAATAGGTTTAGTAGTCTGTTATAAAAATGCAACACAATGCGCATATTCCTCAGACAACCCCTCCAGGGATTTCTGTCCTCTTTAGAGTGAGTACTAGCTTTCTCCCAGTGCCCCCTATCTAACAGTCCCATTTTCAGAATTCCATAATGATCTAGTAGAAGTATCAATAGCATATACTTTCAGCAACCGAAGGTCAAACAAAATTAAAAACTAACAAAATCATGATCAAAAGCACAATAATGTTATTACTGGGAAACGGCATCACTGTTCAAAACTCTGAAAGCTACTTTGTGAGAGGGTATCTTTCTAGATTAGATGTCAACTCTCAAACAACTCAGGGAAGCAACCTGGATCTCGCCCAACCTTATCCCTCTGTTTACCCCTCCCAACCCCCAACATCCACCCCCAAGGCATGTGACCGCCATCCAAGCTACATATCTACCTAAAATGTGTATTGATGATAACATGCATAAATACACAAAAAGGGTTCAAACTGAAAAATATGCGATGTACCCTGATGGTCAACATTTACCTTTTCCTTGCTTGTTTTATAAAGGTTCAGTGTTTTTCTCCTAATTTATGGTATTTTTTAAAGGAAAAAAGTGGTTTGTCTGCACTAATCTAGTCTCAATAAAGCGAGACCTTTGTGAAGCTTTTATTTCTTTGTGGGGAGATTTTACTAATTGCCAGGAATCTAATGGGCCTGATTCTGGACTTAATCCTGAGTGTGCCAAATCGGAACATGGTAGACATTTTTAAATTTGACTATTACAAAAATGTGTATCGGAGCAGCGCCACTGAGAGTTTCTAACACTATTACAGTACTGTGATGTTGTTCATCATTTTAACATAATATCTTTAACAAACAGAAACTGTGAAAAAACCCTTGAACTTGACATGCTGGGGCCAGGAGTTGTCCACCAACCAGTCACCCCAGCATCGACAGCTTATGTGGGTGAAGGATCTCTATTTGTTGTCGTCCCTTTCTCAAGATTTTGTTTTGTTTGTATATGGAGGCTGTGTCATTCCACATTCATTGTTCTGTACATTGATGTAAATTAAACATTTTCTTTTGACCTTCAGACCTGCCATGAATGAAAATATGACCAACTAACATATGCATTGTTGATATTGTGTCTCTTCTACATTCATATGCACTAAGCATAACAAGCCAGGCTGCTTTACTCAGTATGTATCCTAAACATTGATGTTTTATTGTCAGATTTTCAATTGAAGCATTGATCTAAGAAGTTCTAGAAACAACAGGACCTTACACCCAATAATAATCATACCCAGTCTTGTTTTAGAACAGTTGCCATGATGGAGAAGAGTGACAAGGCAACAAAGTATTTGATAAGACCGGGGACACCTCTAAATGGTGATAGTAAAAGCATACCACTGACAAGTGATAAAATAACCCGCCTTTTTAATATAACTCTCTAGCAGTCTGTTCTGCACTGATCACTAGGGGGGGTTGGTTGTTGTGTAACAGCAGCCCAACAAGGTAACTATTTATTGCTGAATTGCTGCTAATGTATATGTGGCTCAAATATTTAAAAGGGAATACAAGGAATCTAAGTTACGAAGTATCGCTGCCTCAACATCAAATTTTTGATGTTGATCTGAATGCCAAAAAAGCATTTTGGTGTAAAATTCACTAATTTACTAATAATAATATTAGTTTAACTATTTTAACATGACTTTTTATATCATTAATAAGAAACATTTCAGTAATGTATACATCATGATTTGAAAGTGTTCCATAGGTTCCTTTCATTTCTCTATTCTGATAAATTAATACTCATAGATACTGAATTTACATGCCCCCTTTTCAGAGATTACTCACCTGTTATTTAAAATGTTCATGTATATTAGTTGAATTAATCTCAGAAAAAACGATTTCATTAATGAATTAAACATCTGTAATAAGAGATTCTGCATAAGTAACACAGGTACGAGTCATTTAAGAGTGATTTATTAGTGATAGTGATTTAAACCTGATTTAATGAATGCTCTTATCACCATGTGAACCATTTTGATAGCATGGCAAAATGGACCCTAATAATTGGTTGTAGTCGACAAATGTGCATAATGATGTAAATATTCACCCCTTTTTTAGATTAAACTAAGTAATTCAAAACCTATGATAAAAGGTGTTTGTCTCATTCCTTTTTTTTAAATAAATTAATCATTACATTGTGAATTATTTAGAAGATGTCAACCATCTAAAAAAAAAATAATAATTCCGTCACAAGTAAAAATGTTTTACTCAAATTCATTAGGTGAACATGAAATATTACAGGTATCAATAACATGCTTGATTTGCTTGCAATTCAGTTAAAGCAATATTTAATCTGGACTCCCAGTGTCTTGAAAATAACGTGGCGATGGAGGTGTCAGAGCCTGGATGGATAGACACTGGGTGGTTAGTCAGTTTAAGATAGTAGGGTGTGGACCTCTCTCTGCCAGCTGCAGCAGGCTCTGGATGGGCTCTGTTAGGTCATGGTCGGGAACCAGCTGGCTAGCCTGCAGGGCCCTTCTGCCAAACTCCATAGCCTGCAACACACACACACACACACACACACAAGGAGAACAGTGGAACCCATTGGGTGAATGTCAAGGCAACACATATCACTGTAAATTGGGCAGTGCCCACATAGTCAGAACTAATTCCATCCCTCCTCTCCCTCATGACAGTTTAATCCATGGATATTTTATCCTTGACTACTCTCAAGTTCTTTTATACCGTTTATTGGAGGGGGGGGGAAGTGTTAAAATATTTATTGTTGAAAAAGTGAATGGCTTTATTATTATTATCATTGTTAATAATAGCTGAGTTGAAAAATCCAAAGCATGTTTTTACCCTCCAGCCACTGAAATATAAAACAGAGTTAGAGGTACAAAGACGACCCAAACGCAGGTAGCAGGAGCAAAGGGAATTTACCTCAAAACCAGGAATGCAGGAAGACCAACAGCACGGTTTTAACACGCACACGCACACGCACACACACACACAGAGAACACTAAGGAAGGGCTTAAATACAAGCAAGGGCAAACCAAAAACCAGGGAAACCTAAATAAGCTAACAGGGGGCAGGTGCAAACGATAAACTAATCAGGCCCTAAAGACCAGGCTGACAGACTCGAATCCAGCAGTGTTTTGTCAGAAGACCTAAGGCTGTGCTTCATGTGAATTATAACAAGCTCTTCAATGTTAACGGAAGGTTATACATGTTCTACTTTGTAAGGTAATCAATGAACTTATATGGATTTAAAGTAAATGTAAAGACAGCCAAACGGGCTTTTGTGTAGTCCCTTGTGGTCTTTTTACATGTATATGGGAAGGAAAGTACTCCTAAACGGAACCTTCGACTAATCAAGTCTAGACGAACTTGGTGGAAAAGCATTAAAACATTTCACTGTCTCACTCGACCAGATTTGAGCCTACTACATTCCTCGATTATAAAAAAAGCAAGAGTTCTCTGCATACCGTGATCCAGCTTGAAGAGATTCCAATGTCACAGACCAAATTTGACCCTTTACTGACTGGCTTAGCACACAATCTTTTTTTGCATTAAGTATGTTCCATTCACTTTAATACATTTTCTGAATTTCATCTGACGGTCTGTTAAGAATTGTATGCCGGAGTACTTTGTGGTAGCTTCAAATTCCGTTTTTCTGATCAGTCAGTCCAGAAGATGTGCTCAATTATAGCAAACCCTGCTTTGGAAGAATACACATCCAAATGTCCCAGATAAGCTCTAGCATAACGGTCAGATCAGAAAAACTTTGACCTGGCGGGCAACCAAGTTGAGGAGGTAGAATCAGGCAAGTCGCATCAACTGCTGCTAAATCCAGGGGAGTCTTCAAAGCTTCACCAGTTACAGCTAATTCTGCACGTAGTGGAATCTGGAAATGTGTCAGGGTGTCAACACGCTGCTACCGTGTTTGCTCTACTTCTCACCTTGTCAAAGGTCCCACCCAGAAACCAGAGCATTGCAAGACAGTGGACTGTAAGGGTTGTATGGGCAAATTCCTGCTTGGAGCTCTTTTCCTCAACCTCAAGCATGGTCCTGAGTATGTGGTCTGCCTCAGTTCTCTGAGCTTCGTCTGTGGTTTAACAAAATGTGTAAACACAATTATGAACATGAAAACCTACACAGAAACCAACATGCTCTGTAAAGTATTGCCTCTAAAGCATACAGTTCATCAGCTCATTGAGCCAGCGGTTATGGGTTATCAATATCAGTCAGTCATTTTGTGTCAGCATACTCCCCAGCCACCAAGCTCTTTAAACCAAGGAAAAGAGGACATCTCACAACTACCCAAGTGTGATTTTAATAGCTATGCTGTTGGAACTGAAGAGCACTTAAGACCAGGCACCACAAAAACTAGCCAAAAGCCTGTGAAATTGTAGTTAAAAAGCTTAGTGTCATGAATAGGACAGCGATGGGGAGAGGTGGTACAGTGTGGGAGCACAGCTTGAGATGTGGCAGACTTGGTCTTAGTCTGTGCTCAGCATGCTGGTTTAAAGCGGGGGTTTAGCTCATAGATAGCACGTCAGGCTAGCAAGTCTAAATTTAGCTCAACTGACCATGTGTTATACACCAATAAGGCTGAGCTGGTGGAAAGATGAGGAATCTACTTGATGTCATCATTTCAAGCTGTGGACCGTTTAAATAGCAGCATTTTTAGATGTGACATGTGGTTGTGTTAATTGTTGCTGTATAAATACAATGATAATGTGGGCCTGCAATAGTTACAGCATCTGCAGCCTACTAATCAACAAGCAAATCCTTTTAAAACCTTGATGTGATAAAAAAAAATAATAATAATAATTGAGGTATTTAGGCCTAGAACATGACAGTATTACACTGCAGTTTTAGTAAAATACATTTAATTTAAAAATGTAACCAAAATAGATTTTAAAAAGGCATTATTAAACCAATAAGTTGAAACCGTAGTTTCTAACTTGGCATTTTGCAATTTCTGATAAACGCACCTTCACACATCAGAAGGTGACACTCACCAAAACAGGGTTCCAGTCTAGTATTTCCTTGGGTATGGGCCTCAAAGAGTTTAGTTAGATGGGAGTGCCATGTGCTTGCCACCTAAAACGCAGAGGGACATTGAAATAATAACACATCACATAATCTATTAAAAATGTACTTCTGAATCAATATTACAAGAAGTTGGCCTTATGTCTTCAGAAATATTCATCAAGAGATAGAAAGTGAACTATTTATTGTATACCTCGGAGTACAAAGAACGAGCAATGGCCATCTTTTCCTGCTTTACAAACACATTAGCCATTAGAAAATAGCCACTGCAAGTGACAATATTGTCCAAGCCATATTCTTCATTGGCATAGTACACCTGAAACAAAAAATGTTGTTGTATATATTGATTTAACAGTGATTTAATAGGCTTTGTTTAACTGTCAAAATTATATCTGGCATTTTTTTTATCTCAACAAAAATGGCACGGCCACACTGACGTCGTTGGCGAAGTTCAGCAGTGCTGCCTCCAGGTTGCCAGAAGCGGTGTAGAGGCGTCCCAGGTTACGGTGTAGCTGGTGGCGGACAGTATGGCTACACTCTGGCGTCTTCATTACCGTCCACTCTGCCTGGGACAGATACTTCTCTGCCTGGTCTAAACTTCCCAGACCTGAAGGCAGGAACAGTTCCGTATCACAGCTCTGTGTGTGCGCGTGGGCATACATTATGATTGCTACCCAATATAAGGGTCCACCTTCTCTAGTGCCTCACCCACGTTAGCCTCAGCCAATAGCAGGTAGGCAGGGACTAGCTCGACGGCATTGGGGCCATAAACGTCCATGGCGCAGCGCAGGGAGATCTGGGCCGCAGGCAGGGACTCCTGATGTTTGCCCTCAAACAGCTTGTTCTGGGCCATTGCCCTGGATATCTCAATCAGCTGCTTCTGGTGACAGAAAAAAGAATACACAGAGGGGCAGATACTTGTACTAATTGTACATGTACATTTCTTTGCGATGTGCGCCTAAAAAGATGGCATGGTATATACTAACTGACCTCACATGGCTTAAGCCACATTCTGCTTGCCGGAGGAGTGCAGAATGACAAGGTGCGCTTTTTCCCCTCATGCATGCATTTATGGGAGGGTGTAGGAAAGTGGGAGTTTTGTGCAAAAACATGGGAGGAGATGCGCAAGGAGAGACTGATTACGTTTACCACTGTATGTATGAAATGTTTG
>CM030174.1:21949769-21971638 GCA_017639675.1 Aplochiton taeniatus | reverse complement strand
ACAGTTTGGATCATTTCATTTTAGTGGAACACACTGCCAGAATAAATAAGTCAAAAGTTTGTCAATGTAGGTCACAGCCCTTTGAGCATAATGCGGTCAACAGGGAAGTGTAGACGTCAGATAATTAACCTCACAAATATTCCATAGGTGGTGTACGTGGTGGTGGTGGAAGTTATGAAGTCTCGCCTATGTTGGAGTGAATGTGCAGACTGTCATTGTGTGGGACCTTGAAGATGCAGGTGCACCAACAGACTGTATCAATACTAGTTGTCAATGGATAACAGGGCTCTAAAACTATATATTGCATTGTGAAAGCCCTAATGGGTTTTCATAATGCATTTGGTAAAATGGCAAATAGTACGCCGTCTCTGACTGCCTGCAGCCCCAGAAGTGAACAAAGCGACCCGGAAGCGGTGTAACGATTGGAGGCAGCCAGCAAGAACATCTACCTTTTATAGTAAAGATAGCTCGCAAGACAAAGTCTGCAACCAGGATATCAGGTAATGCTGAACGTTTATTTCTTCCAATTTTGTGTCAAGCCACATTCTCTAAATGGCATGCATTATACAGAAAAAAAAACAATCTATGTCAGTTTTTACGTTCAAAAGTTACAGAACGATAAAAAAAAAAACACAAAAAGTGAACCCATTTTGGCAAAGACGACATTACGTTTTTCGGTTGACTTGGCAGTTTGCCTTGTTACATTGTGACCTTATCCATAAAATAATATCCTGCTGCAGTCTGTGTAACGTGCAGGCATGCATCTTACCTATTTCCGTGCTATTTACCAGGGCATGGTTGTTGTAGGAAGTGTCCATTTTTTTAAGAGGTAGGGAGGCCGGGCTATTCAAACCTGCATTTTGTCGTAAACATCATTTCAGCCTTTGACAAGGTAGAAGCATCTATTGTGTCTATGGCACGACACTTTTTTTTTTGTAACAATATGTTCATGTTCTTAATTTGGGGGTCTGGCGAATATGGCGTCCCGCCTTATAAAAATAAGGGTGCCATTTTTGTTTCTCTTTTGTCTGGAAATGTTTTAACATAATCTGAGATTGCGCGAGTCTCATTTACAGTGTCTCCGAAATTTGTCTTCATATACCATCTTGTATTACAGAAAGATCTGACATCAAATAAGAAACGTTTTGATCGCGGTAATTTTTGTCCCACACCCTCTGGATTTTTCGGAATGTTAAAACAGACTAAACAGACGTAACGTTAAAACTTGCTCAGTTATCTGTGCATACTACAGGTCTTGCAGGTGTGACAGCAAAGATAAACATGGACCTGAGTCTGGTGATTGACAGGTGTCACGGTTCTGCTACTACAGTAAAAGCTGGAATTTCATTGGCCGTTTTTGCCTGCCCATTGTTAGTTTTAGCCGAGCTGCAGTTATTAGTGGTAAATGTGATCAACAACGTGGTATACAGATAAAAGTACTTCTGGCAAATATATCCACGCTTGTTTGGTCTATAATTTAGTTCATACGTTAGTCGTTAGTTATATTTGTATGTGTCTGAGCTGTAGATTCTTTGAGTCTGTGAGGCAGGTAAAGTGAGCCTTTCTATTTCAGGATGGCAGAGCCTCGATTCAACAACCCATATTTCTGGCCTCCACCTCCCTCTATGCCTGGGCAGGTAGGACAAACGAATGCATTTCCGTGCTATTTACCATAACTTTTTTTCTTGACTGTATTTGAGTGTGTGGATATCTCTTTTTTTAAATTGCTCCGTGTTATAATGATATACTAGCATAGTCTTGATTTTGGTTGCAGCAATTTATTTTGAGGAAACTTTGACTTACACATCTTTAAAAAGTTGCACTTAGGGCCTTAAAGCTTTGCTTCTTTATTTATTTTTTGGCCTTGATTGCATACGACATTCAGACATGGCTACTGTTTTCGGTTGAGCATGACCCATTGACCCTTTCAGCTGGATAACCTGGTGCTCATTAACAAGATCAAGGAGCAGCTAATGGCCGAGAAGATCCGACCTCTGCATATGCCGCCCACTTCCACACCTTCCCAGCAGCACCTTCTAGTCACATCCTCACCCTCAGATGGCGGGCAGCATGGTATGTCTATGCCTAAGCCCCAGCAGGTGTCAGGGCACCATCCACAGGCCCAGGGCTCTGGTCCACCAGACATTGCTCTGCACGCCCGTCCTGCCTCTAGCACTGTGCCAGGTACTTAATGGTTACACATATATAGAATACCACTGGAGGATGGCTACTAAGTAAAATATGTCAATAAATAAATGAGTGTGTGTATGTGTTAATAAATCCTTTTTGCCTAAAATACCAATGATCTTGATTTTGCAGATGTCGACATGGATGATAAGTCAGGGGTAAAAGCCAAAGGTCTCTGGGAAGACTGGCACATGAGACAGATCATTGAGCAGCCTGGTAGACTAAACCATCGCTCAGGTATAGTTGTGACGATCTCTCTTTGTTTCTGTGAATAATATAATCAATGTAAGTGCAATCATGAGCAACGGAACAATAACCTCCAATATACACTATACACATCACACAAGCAATTTGTGTAGGTGCGTGAGCTGCTTTTGAAATATACCTACAGTAATCAATGTACATTGGACACAGTAGCAGCACATAGTACAACTCTATTTGTTTTACATGTCAAATCTAAATTGATTATCTGCTCCCTGGTCTCTTGAGTTTAATAGGCAAATTAAATGCCTCTAAATTCTATATTTATTTCCAGAGATTCTGCATCTAATGCAGACTGTAATAATTAATAAAATCTTGTCATCCTTTTATTATTTTGTGGCAGTCTGAAATGTTTACTACATATTAATCACTTCTCTCATTGTTTGGATGAATCAATGTCATATAATATATCCTTCAAACAGACCAAATCTCTTAATAATTTTAGCAGATGATTGAATCACATCACAGTAAAGTTTTAAACAAGTAGGCCTTATTGATAACACCTGCAACAGAACGACCTGAAGCTTATTGTCAAGGTGCAAAGATGATCAATTGACCAAAGGCCTTTTCAACACACTAAGATGAAGCGTCCAGTGGATCAAACTAAACCTGAAACGATGTGTACGTTGAGGTTCAGGAAAAATGCACGCACTTAAGCGCACATAAGCCCCTGTAATGAAACTGTTGTTTCAGGTCCATTGTCAATATTCAGGTTCTCTTAAAATCCTTTTTTAATGTTAAGCATAACATTTGCTGAACTCCCCTGACTACAGGTCTGGCACCTTTATCCCGACCAGATGGCCACAGTACCTCAGAGGCCCTTACCCCCACAACCCCCTCCTCTAGCAGCCAGAACCGCCTGGGTGGAGCCCCCTCTGTCAACATTATCTCTGGGCTCGCCAGTGGCCCTGGCATGGAGCCTATGAAGGTAGGGGGACTAGCAGGACTCCTGGGTCCCCCACCTAAGGCCCCACGTGGGCGTAAGAAGATCAAAGCAGAAGACTCTTCTGGCCCTCTGCTAGTAGTACCATACCCTATACTAGCTGACCAGGGCTGTGTTACCATTGCTCCCAAGGAAGGAAAAACATACAGGTCAGGATGTCTTTGTGTTGCTGCAAAAACTCTGTAAAACAGTAAAAGGTCATCTTTGACTTATTTATCAATTGTATATCATTTTTGGGCTGATCTAACATTTGCTTTGTTAACATTGCATAACATTTGCATAACATTTCTTTTAACATGAATCTATTTGCATTTTAACATATAGTTTACCTGTCCTTTTGCATGTATTTTTTTCTTTCTACCCAGATGCAAAGTGTGCCCACTCACCTTCTTCACTAAATCCGACATGCAGATCCACTCAAAGTCTCATACAGAAGCAAAGCCACACAAGTGTCCCCACTGCTCCAAGTCTTTTGCCAACGCCTCCTACTTGGCCCAACACTTGCGTATTCACCTGGGCATTAAGCCGTATCACTGCTCTTACTGTGAGAACTCTTTTCGCCAGCTCTCACACCTGCAGCAGCACACCAGGTTAGTTCAGGCGAATAAAATTAGGCAGAATAGAATAATAAAAAAATATGTTATTCTATTCTCATATACATTGATGACCTTTTGTGCCATAGAATCCACACTGGTGATAGACCTTATAAATGTGCTCACCCAGGATGTGAAAAGGCCTTTACCCAACTTTCAAACCTCCAGGTTTGTACAAATTAAGATTCATATTATTAAATACAGTTTAGAATAGTATTACTGTTACATACTGTTACACTGCTAATACTTTTATTCAAATTGGTGAGAAATCATATAATACCATAAATATTTAACAATTTATAATTGCTTATAAAACAAATATTACCAAAAAGCATGTATCTAACGTGTATTCTTTTTTCCCATTATAGTCTCACCAGAGGCAGCACAATAAAGACAAGCCGTACAAATGTCCTAACTGTTACCGTGCCTACTCAGACTCTGCATCGTTGCAGATACACCTGTCAGCACATGCCATAAAAAATGCAAAAGCCTATTGCTGTAGTATGTGTGGCCGAGCATACACCTCAGTGAGTATCATTTTTTTTTTCTTACTGAGTTGAAACACTTACTTTTTGTTAAAGCCTAATCTTGGGTCTGATTGTGGCCTACTATAAAGGTAACGTTTGCAAGTTGAGGACAGATGAGTTTTAGTTACGGTTAGAAAGTTAAGCTTTGTGAGAGTCTTCATTCAGCTCTGCTTAAGAAAAAATACATATCCTGAGATGAAATGCGGGTAATATATAATATTTACTATAAAACAATGTAAAGGCCGAGCCATAATCTCTATAAAGATCTGCTGAAAATACCAAACCCCACATTTTTGCAATATGGCAGTTGTAGTACTGTTGGTGTAAAAATCCTAAATGGTAATCTTGACAGTGGCGAACCATCAGTGCCTTCAAGGTATTCAGAGAATGCCTTGTAATCCTCAGATGAAAAAAGAAAATAACTTTTCTGATTAATTAAAAAAACATCAATGTGTTGTGTCTAATATCAGTGTTATGCCTAGGCTTTCGGTGTTGGCTATGATCGCATACAGTGCATTTAGAGTTTTCTTTTGTGTTGGAAGAAAAATTCAACCAATCAGGTAATTTACTCTGATGTTTCTGGGGAGAATAGATCCTCCTTAGGGCATTCTACATCCTTCATCGAATAACGACCACATTAAATTGAACAAGCGTGTACAATGGTGATTGACAATTTGATCAGGATATATGGATATGTAGTCAGTTGGGGCTTATTCTTCCATATTTTCCCACGGCTTTGGGTATTTTAGAAGTCCCCCACTTGCTGGCCCATCTGGCTAGTCAAGTGAACGTCACTAAGGTCAGTCAAACAGTTATTTTGTATTGCTGGATTTTGTCACAGTATTCTATCAAAAGTTGAACTTGAAACTAGTGATTGAGACCATAAAGTAAGTGAGAAGTAGGGTAATTTTCTCATATACTTCCATACAACTGTAGTTGCTTCTACAACCAGTGGAGTCACCCCCAGCAGGTTATTAGAAAGAATGCAGGTTTAATGCACTTCTGCATTGGCTTCACTTTTCAGAGCCGGAACTACACCCTCAGTTGGTTCACAAAACCTTCCCCACCCTGGCGACCAGTTTTACTCTGAGGCTGAAATTTGGCATGCAGTGTTTGTGAGGTTGTTATGTGTGAATGTATGCACGCATGAGAATTCACGCTTGTTTATTGCTGACTGAATAATTGATTAATAATTTGGGACAAAAACATTGCTTGTGTATTTCCTTGTTTAGTCTTGACTTAGTCTTTCTTTGCAATAGTATAGTTGTTACCGTTATATTTTCTATACATTATATTTATTCTACAATTATACCAGTATTTCCTCTGCCATTTTAATCCATTAATCAGAAAAATACATCCAATAGTGTAAGTGTGGGTGTGAGTGCGTGCGTATTTACATCAACAATGCATTATGTAGCTTGTTTTTTATTAGTGATAATTTTTTGTGGGAGGTACCGAAGGCCCAGTTCAGATAGGCACGGTTCACCACTGGATCTTGAGAAACTGACAAATAACTAAAATGTACCCAAGTACAGCAATTTATTGCAAGTGTTTGGTTCACTTAGGTCATGACCAGTTATTAAGTTTAGGAGTCTATATTTTGTTCCACCAGGCCTGAGGTTTGTCAAAATGAATCAAATCAGATCAAATGATAAAAAATGTAATCATTTGCTCCCTCTGGGCTCATACAATGTAAATCGCTGTTTGGGGGAAAATTTGCAAAAACTAAGAACATAATTGTACTTAGTTTTGACCACACAGCCAGTACAGTCACTAACTAATTCATGCTCAGTTGAACAAAACATCTGGTAAGAGAGGTTCTCACTTGAAAACCCCAATGACATATCTGCTCTCAACCCAAATCCATTCTACATATTGCTTTATAAAGTGATCATCGGATTATGGCATAATGGATATTCTAACACCAAATCATGTGTATCATGAATCACTTAAAATGGAAATAAACAAAACCAAGTTCTAAAATTCTTCTTGATGAACGAAAGAGTAAATAAACTGGGTTCATAAGTAATTGCATACTGTACCCAATACTTCTTTTGTTAAATCTAATGTTCTTTTTCCTTATAGGAGACCTACCTTATGAAGCACATGTCCAAACACACAGTGGTGGAGCACCTAGTGAGCCACCAGTCACCCCAGAGGACCGAGTCCCCTAATATCCCCATACGAATCTCTCTCATCTGAGCTCCACAGCCACTCGCAGTATGTTTCATTCATGTTTTATGTAAGCTTGGAGTTTAAGGGCCCTGCACATATGGCCGTCTACATAAAGCCTAAGTATATACCTGACAAGAGTGTTCCTAGTTCCATAGAGGTCTGTTCAGAAATGAGCATATTTTTTACGAATGTAAAATTAACACAGATGCATGATGTTGAGATGATCATAAAGCTAAGAATATCTTGTCAGATTTAATAAGCACTTTCATAGGTGTCATGTAAGCTGCCCTAAAATAAAGATATTTTACAAAATATTCCATGTAATGGGATTTCAAAACATGCTAGACAATATTTGACCTAAAAAGGAATACAGAAAAAAAAAATCGGGGTGTATTCTGGAGACACCCAAAGATAATTTTAAAAGCACTTTCAGGCCTTGTGGTTTTTGCTCCATGAATTATTTCAATCTTGCTGAATGGAAATGTGAAGGCATTGCCTTAGGCAGCTAAGAGTATTGACGGTGTTTAAAATGCTTTCCCTTTTGTTTTTTAACTATTTTTTTTTTTGCATTATATGTGTTTACATGGTGATATTTAGTTAGCAGAATCATACTCAGAAAAATCATACTTACAGAAAAGTATACAACATTTTGATGAATATGGCTTGCACGTCTGTCTGAATTGGCATTGTAGCTGAGTAAGCATATCCTGATTTTCCTGAAAGTTATGAATTGTTACAAAATCGCTACGCACCTTTCTATAAGGATTGCAAGCTAGCTCACTCAGTTGCGCTAACTACTGTAGCTATCAGAGTAAGGAAAGGGCCGTTTGATTGTGTGTTCATTAGCATAGTGACTTCATCGTCACTAAACAGAAGCAAGGGATCCTTATTTTACTACAAACTATATTCGAAAGATTTGTATGCCTTGAGCATTTGGAATCTTTTAGCAAGCAACACTTCTGTGAAATATATTCAAAGAAAGGCAATCGAAACAGAGGGGTTGACAATTATGTTTTAAGATTGTATCTAGATACGTTTATTAAATGAGTAGATGAAAAAAAATTAAATAACATCATACAATGTAAAAATAAAAAATTAATGTTTACAATCATACTTTTGTTTATCTATAGAAGAACAGTCCTCCCTAAAATAACAAACATTTACAGAGAAAGATCTACGGAGCCCCTGAATTGCTATAGAAAGAAAAAGAAAATAATAAAACGAGACCTCAATTTACTAAATCGAGCGATCGAAATCCTATTGCGTGCGCACAATGTAGTAAATCGTGGCCTCGTTTTAACAATTTGTAGCTCATGTTAATGAGAGCGTATGAGGCAGGTAGTGGCATTAAGCTAGTCTCACGTGGCCATCCCTCCAAATATCGTTGTTTAAAACACGATTAGAGGTCTGGAAACTTTCCAGACTTGGCCTTCGAATACACGTGTTTGATTGGCACTTATAAATGTAATTCACTCGTTAGTGAAACCCTCATTTTAAGACACCCTCAACCTGGTTTGTGAAACTATTACAATAGCAAGCTTAAGTCCGTCCCTTCCACGTGACCACCATGGGACCTTATTTTGGAAAAAAATATCTATGGTAGTCAACTGGGAGAGACAAGTTATCTTTGATCCCATTTGAATTGTGCCATGAATTACACATTTGATGTTTGTCAATGTAAAAGATACTTTTCCACATCAAGAAAGATGCGTTTTTTTGTTACATATAAGAAACATTTTGTTTTGTGTGAAACCCCTACATCTCTCAGATCTACATCTCTCGTCTCGCATCACCAACATCGCAGTCACTTTGGCACATTTAACCTCTTTCTTCCAGAAGGAGGGGAAAGTATTTCAAGAGGTGAAAGTCATTACAAGTCTGGCCATGTTGAGAACTGCTGCTTTGCGAAAATACGGTTAGTCGGTTATGTATTGAGCTAGCATAGCTAACCTGGTTTTTGGGTTTGTAGTCTTTGTAATTACGTATTTCCAGAGATTTATACTTCAACAGTATTACAAAAAACGGCAACTTTCTTGACGTGAAAAAAGTGTCTGAAATTGACAGACAATTTAAACTGGACGCAAAGAATTTGTCTCTCGCCGTCAACTACCAATTTTTTTTTTCCGAAATAAGGTCCCATGCTGGTCAAACAGAAGGGGAGGTCTAAGCAGTAATCCACCTGTCTTTGAAGCCCATTTCAATACCTAATCGGTTATTTTTTAAATGTAACACGTTGCTAGTCTCCTTCATATGGACTTTGGCTGGTTCAAAAGCCTGGGGAAGTTTGACAATGTGTAGAAAGATGCAACCGAGCTAGCATTAAGCTAAATTTAACCTACGTTAGCTAGATTTCCAATGCATTCATGAAGTCGCATGGCGATGTCTGGCATTCAGCTGGAATTTGGAACTGGGCTTTGTCCTCCACTAGCATGAAGTGAAAATGCCTTAGGTTAGATAATTTGTGCCTAGTGACAGTGTGTGGTTGGGGTGGCGCAATGTTCATTTAACTAACCAAACATACCCAAAAGGGTTTTTGTGGAAATTAGTTTGTACGTCCAAGTCTCCCAAAAAATGTACACAATGCTTAAAGTCCCCCTCCAGTAAAAATCTAGTTTTTAACGTTAACATGTCCTTGTGGTGTATTTCATGTGCTGTAAGATATATCAGGCGCAAACTAATAACGCCATGGCTGAGCATTTCTGCTTTGACACAGCACCAAGGACTGTCTCAAACGGCCGAGTTCAGACAAGCCAGATTTGTGACGTCACATTCGTATAGAAGGGGGCGGGGTGACTCGGATACAGGAATTTTTTATGAGGTAGAAGGAGAAGATTACATATTTAGGATTTTAACAACGTAATTGTACATATTTTGCAGAAAAAAACATAACAGACATGATTTATACGTTTAAGCATAATATTTTGAGTGTTTTAAAAATGTATTGGAGGGGGACTTTAACTATTTTTTGCTGCTTCCATTGAGCATGATGATGTAGCAGAGATAGTCAGAACTGTCATAAAAAAACATAGAAATGATAATGTCTTTCTTGCAAATGTGCACTGCTAAAATGTATTGCTTTTAAACTAAATGAATGTGCGCAAGTCTGGTTTGATTTCATTCGTGGGAATGAGTTAACCAAACATAATAATTTTTTTCTTCTATGGCCATTCCGGGGCTTCAAAGAGCAAATATTAGGTCTGTTTTTGTGAGGACCTGGGCTTCAGTGTCTTACCATTTGTCACTCAATATATTTTTTACTTAAAAAAAATACTAAAAGACATTTGAGATCCTGTTTTTCAATTGTTTTATTGCAATACAATATTGATGAATGACTATTAATCATTAAAGCTGCAGTAAATAAGTCCAGAGAATTTAGCAAAAATAAGCAAGAATTTTAATCACAACAATCCAAAAACTAGTTCTCCTGAGTCTGTGATCCCTCTTATTCCTCTCCCAAGCCCTCCCTTCAAATGGTGTTTACACATGCCTGCGCGCTCAGCCATTGTAAGACACGCTCGTTATAGGTAACATAAAGTCGAAAGGCCCTTATACAGCCATGCTCATGTGCACACAAGTTGATTGACAGGCAGTTAGCCATGCCTCCTTGCAACCACTGTGCTGATTGGTTTGTATTAAACAGGCGTCCATAGATTTTTGAAAGGCTGAATACAGGCCCTAGGGCGCTCATATAGAGTGCAATTTCTCTCATATCATTTGATTTAATGGCATCTGCCAGGAGGGTGGTAATAAACGTATTTTGGGGGGGAGGAATGTATTTGTTTATTTTTGCTAGAAAATTAAACTAACATACTGCACCTTTAAGTTGAACATAATTGTTTTGCAGCTGTTCAAAAGACTTGCCTTGGGAGGTTAGGAACTACTTCTGCTACTAAGACTTGGGGAACTTAGCCCTGGCTTCCAGCGGCATAATGTGGAGCTGATTAGAATTTGTTGGAAAAAATAGTATGATTAAAAACTTGTTAAAACATTATTTAGGGTGAAACACATACTTGTATCCCGTCTACTTTGTTGCAAAGTAATCATGTTATCATTTGCAATTTACCTCAAGAGCTACACCGAAGCTCCAGTCAGCTACTTTGACATAAAATTATACATTACGTTTTTTTGTGTGTTGAATGTTGGAAAACCCAGATGTGATAGGGATTGATAATATGCAGTTTGCAACAGTGTAATAAAATCAAAATGACACAAAAGCTTTTGTTGACTTAAAGAAAATGTTGAAACTTTTATATTCATATGCTATGATGTCTATCAATTACATTGAGCGTCCATAACTGTACCCAACAAAATAATCCTACCTTTTATGTTTGTGAGGGGGCAACCCTATGTTTATGTTCAAGTTGCATAGTGGGGCTATAAGGGGACCAAAGGGGTGAACTCATTGTCATCCAAGCAGTCCCATAATAGACTAAAGTGTTATATTTCGCCACTATATTCAGTACAGTACAAATTTTATACCATGACCCAACAAATCCATACAAATTAATGTGTAAACCATGCAAGTTCAGTTTGATAGTGTTGTTCTTTTTCACTTGTATTCAGTATTGTTTTTTTGTATTTGAACTAACTTAAGGCTCTGGGTTACTCTGGATGGTACTAGTACCCTGTATTTTTCAGTGTACTTGGAAAAGGTGCTAAGGGTAGACATTTGAGATGGAACTGATAATAATATAAAATACATACATAGTAGTAGCTTATGTTGAAAAAGAAAAACAAAAAAAATACTAACTCAAGCCACTGGCCTGGAAACAGACATGTATGCCAACAAACCCTGCCTCTTCAACTTTATCTCAAAAGAGATTATGGGGAAATGTATATGTTTCTGTACTGTAAAACATGATACTCATTATCCTTTTTTCCTTAAACATTTCCTTTTATTTGTGTTTTGTAAAGGTATGTTTATGTATAGCTTTACTGTAATTACATTAGTCTACCCACGTTATTAATAGTCAAGTTTTATATCAGTTATTTACGTATAAGCCTTAATTATATCGTTCATCAACCATTTATTTTTCATATTTTGTATCGTGTTCTGCAGTATTCAGTCTTGTAAAACATTTTTTCCGCATGGAATATCCAAGCTGTAATCTGTGTAATACCTGTTAACCCATATTCTCTATGAAACGTTGTGTAGATTTGTTACACTTTTTCCTGTCTTGCATTGTGATTTCATAAAAAGTTTCTCAACAAATAAATATGCACAGACAAGACTAAGAAGTGCTTAGGAACTTCAATATCAATGTTAAAAAAAGCTTTGTATCTTTACCTTGTTTAATAAACAGACTGTTATAAACCAGATATGTCCATGTTTCAAACGGCATAATATTTGCTATAAAAAAATATACAAGGTCATATCAGGTGTCACCCATTATCATTGTGTTTTATAGATAGGAGCGCAATGCTGGATATATAGAGTACTATAAACAGAACTTGGTTTGGTATTCAGGAAGCATTCCCAGTGCAGTAAATGAATGTACACTGTAAACTAGGACTGCTGAGGAACTGCTAATTAGACATGAATGAGCTGAATTGTAGAGTTATTGGCAAGAGAAAATTAGTCAAGCTGAAAGAAAAAGCTGACATGTTGATTTGGCCAAGTTACACAATTTAAAGGCTTAAAGGTTCTGTGTTGCGCCTATATATATATATATTAAAAAAAGCATACAGTACGCCATGGTTATTTAATGTCCTTTATTTATTAAGAAAACGTGTAAAAAAATACATTACATTCATATTGGTCACATTTTTGTTCAGGCAGGCATTTTAACTTGGTACCCAAGACAGTTCTGTTGGATGGTTATTCATGTTCATTATTTTAGGCACGAGGAAGATAAAATAGATGATGGCACAGAATGAGACATTTCAAGAAGTACTGCAGACTCGCACAAAAGATAAAAGCTTAACTAAATAAGTTGATGAGTACCATCATCCATAACACTTTCAATTAGTCATGTCAACGAGCTTACAAATACATCGTTACCCAACAAGTAATTTTTAGGATTTGTTCCAGAATGAAACTAAGAATTCTACTGACATGCTTCTTCCTAGAAAAACAATGGCCAATATTTCCATTAAATGGAACCAAATATTAAACATAAACTTAATGCTGTATTTTTTAAATATAAAAAATATAACATCTGGTCTGCCTATTTTGTTATTACTTCTGTAGCACAGGGTTTTAAAGCAGGGTGCAATGATATGATTAACTGGATCCAAAACACGTTCAGGGTTCAGGTGCATCTTGTAAATGAAAGCAAAACCTTAGATTTAATATTATTTCATAACTATTTTTGTTATAATTATACACTGAAAGAACAATATACAGTTTATCTCCCAAAAACATCCACTTTCAAATATGGATGTGAACACTGATAACACAAAAGTTGTTACACTTTTGATTGACACATGAGCTTTCAGCTAACTGAATCAGTTTACTGTAGTTAAAGTGCAATGCAAACAGTAGAAATAAGGTAGGAACTGTAAGCTGAACAATTTGTGATATATTCTGCTAGCCACATTTAATTATGTGCCTCAAGTAAACATCATTTTAAAATATATAAAATATTTTCTTTTGGGTACTTTAGAATATTGTGATCTCAATTATATGTCTTCTCCTCATGAATAACTTATAGTGCAGTTTAGAAGTTAAGCAGAAAAAAGCAACACGGAAATGAATCGTGGCAAACATTAAATATGTTTTGGTAAAAGCACAAATCGTCTTTTTATACAAGCAAGACATAATTTTTGATGATAAACAATGATATATTTTATTATATCACAATATTCAACACAAATACCGGCATCTCTAAAAAAGGTAAAGAATGCCCATATTTTGTTATTCTCAACATGCTGCAAAGGCATTGAAGATCTGACCCTGAGCAAACAGTGGATTTCCATCTTAAAATATATATATTGTATGGAAATTATAAAGTATGATTCTATTTCTGTAAAATACCTTCACTCTCAGATAGACTCGATTAAATTGCTGCCATTTTCTTAACTAGTTAACTAATGCAATTGCCCATTCCCATACGGAATGTCTGTTGTCGATTTCATACCTGATCGCTTCCTCCATTTTTGTTTTCCTTAGGGTCTTTGGTGTCAGGGGGGACAAGAGGTGAGGTCAGGTTCAAATAACCCAACTCAGAGGGCTGTGTGTGGGAGGTAGAAAGTGAGGCACGGTTGTTATCTGCAATGCGTTCCTCGCTCACTTTCACCCGACATATGGTGTCCAGGATGCCCAGTGGGCCACGCAAATCTGATCTCAGACTGGGGATAGATATGCAAGTAATTACTTTTATTTTGGTGCTAAAGAAATATTTACATACAAATAACAGTCAAGTACAATTTTGTGTCATACTGAAATGCATTTTGGCATACTGATTCATTATTGCTGTGCAGCTCTTTGTTGCAATAGCGAAATGCCCTGCTGTTGCTGAAAGCTCACAGAGTACAAATGTCCCATACAGCCCTTTGATGTGTTATAATTGACTGCATAAAAATAATTTAGCTTTGAGGATAGGGCAGCTATCATTGGAGCAAACAATCAATGAAATCAAGGGCCAAAATATATTTTAGACTTCAATAAGAAGAACAGACTTCAATAAGAAGAACATGCTTACCTCATGGTTGGTGATTGCAGGAAGCAGTTGTTGGAAAGCATGTCAGTGGAAAACATTTTCCTCACATCCTGCTGTTAAAACAACCAAATTTGATAGGATTCACAAACACTTATAAACATTAACAAAGCTTTGCATGTATGTAATATCATATAATATCATATCATATGTAATATGATTATAATAATATCTAATCTTATGTCATCTTTTTATATAGCACTTTTCAAAGCAAATGTTACCAAGTGCTTTGCGTGTGCAAGACAATACAATAAAAATACATTTAAGAATGAAACACAACATTGATATTATAAATAGGATGAGAATATTAGTTAGAATAATTGATTTACCAATCAAATTACAATAAAATAAAAAAAAGTGTAAACAATTAAACTACATGTTTAAATCAAATACATTCCTGAAATTGTAAAACAAGAAGAAATCTAACAGTTGAAAGCTATTTTAAAAATATGAGTTTCTAATAATGATTTCAAAGAAGTAACCAAATTAGTCAGTCGTATGTCATCAGGAAGATTGACCGAAAGTCTAGGAGCCTGAATCACAAAAGCTCATTCCTCTATAGGTTTTAATTTATACTTTGGAATCAGAGCCTTATCTGTAGACCTAAGTCTACATTCTTGCTTGTAAGGAATCAAACTGTCTTTTATATTATCTGGGGGTAAACCATGTAAGAAGAACAAAAAGAAGGGATCACATTAAACCAACGCCTTAATAGTAATGAAAAATATCTTAAAGTTAACTAAATTCTACGGCTAGCAGATGCCGACTTTCGTATTGGTTTCATGGGATCCCTAATTTTTGTTCTTGTTAGAAGTCGGCTTGGCTGAACTTTGCACAAGTTGCAAACAAGAACAATTTACTGAGACGTGCAGAGAGCTAGAATAATCTAATCGTGAAGAAATAAACTCAAGTATAACTTTCTCAAGATCATCAAAACATAGAAATTACCGTATTCTTGTAATGTTTCATAACTGAAAGAAAAAAAAATGGAGCAAATCTTTTCACCTATTCATTGAAATTTAGATCAGGATAACAAATTAAATTAGGTGATTTAGTAAGTTCAAATAAGATTCTCTTCATTTTCTTAATTGAACTTTAGAAAAAAATTTGACATCCAGTATTCAATGTTTGTAAGACACTCACTGAGCGTAGATAAGCGGCTTGGGTCACTAGGATTAACATTAAAAAAAAGCTGAGTGTCATCTGCACAGCAATGGAAGGAAGCTTTGTGTTTACGAATTATTTGACCCAGAGGTAACAGGTACAGACTAAACAATACTGTGCCTAAAATGGAACCTTGAGGCACATCACATTTAGCTGGTGCAATGGAGGAAACAAAGCTACCCAATTCTACTGAGAATTGCCTAATTGAAAAATAAGACTTCCCACACAATGTCTAAAGCAGTCAATTAAAACTGTATGCTCAGTTGTATCGAAAGTAGTCCTTAATTCAAGGAGAACTACAAATGAAGCATTAGCCAGGATCAGCTGCTACAAGAAGGGGTTGTTTGTGACATTGAGTAAAGCGGTCTCTGTGCTGTGAAATGAGTGAAAGCCGGATTTAAATGTTTCAAATGTAGAATTTCTGCCCAAGAAGTCTATCAGCTGATTAAAAACGACTTACTCTAAAACTTTAGATAAAAAGGGAAGTTTGGAAATAGGTCTGTCATTGTTTGCAATAGCTGGGTTCAGACAAGGCTTTTTGAGAAGAGGCTGGACAATTGCCTGTCTAAAATCAGATGGCACTACCCTAGTACTGTGAGAGCTACTAATTATAGAGACTAGAGCCTGACCCGTTTAATTGGCCGATATAAGCCGGGCATAGATATATTGGCATCGGCAAACTAAAAAGAAATATAGATTTGTATTATTATTTGTATCCCTCATTTAACCAGGCGAGTCCCAATGAGATATATCTATTTTACAATAGAGCCCTGGCCAAGAGGAAAGCATCAGCACTAAACATTAGAACAGACGTAACACAATAAAACAAGCAACATAAACATTAAAATGATATGCGATTACATATCTTTGTCACAAGTGTTTGATGACCACATTTGAGGGATCATTGCCAAAATGTGTTATTTGTGTACTATTTGTGTTAATGTATTTTTTCTGTGTCTGTCTGTCTATCTATCTATCTATCTATCTATCTATCTATCTATCTATCTATCTATCTATCTATCTATCTATCTATCTATCTATCTATCTATCTATCTATCTATCTATCTATCTATCTATCTATCTATCTATCTATCTATCTATCTATCTATCTATCTATCTATCTATCTATCTATCTATCTATTTATTCTGTTTGTTTGTGTGTGTGTGTGTGTGTGTGTGTGTGTGTGTGTGTGTGTCATTAAACACAAATGTATATATAATCTTTTAAGTAATTTAGTACCACTAAATTGGGATGTAAGCCATCAAGATTAAAAATGCCTGATCTTTCAAAAAAGAAATCCAAGTACCTCCAAGCTGCAGACTGATTTGACGTCCCTCAGAGCCCGTTCCAGGGAACCAACTTGATTGGACAGCTTCAGAGTTCTTTCCTGCAGTTGTTGGTTCTCCAACTCCAACACTTTTACCCTGTGAAACACAAATGTAATACCTCAACCTGTACTAAATCCCAATATGATGTACACACAGCACAAATAGGATTAGCTTTGGCATATACAGGCAGACCATATATAAATGACCAAAGCAGTTGATTTTGTGGGTTTAGAAAAGATGATTATCTTGTTGAGTAGATGGTACACAGCTACCAATTACTTGTGCTGAAGAGTGGAGGCTGTACTCATGCTGTTTCTGCTCTTCTCTTCTTCCTCACTCATCCTCCTCAGCAACTCGGTCTTCTCCACCAGTAGTTTCTCATTTTCCTCTGTCACAGTCCGAATCCAATCCTTCTCCTAAAGACCACCGTGCAAGGATAGATTGATTAAAAAAGGACGTGAGAAAGAGAAAAGTCATGTGGTATAGAAAACGTCAAGAGCAACCTCATTCATGTTGTTCTGGTACCTTGTGTGAGAGACTGGAGGCCAGAGCCAGGTCATTCTCCAGTTTCTGAATAGTGTGGTCTCTCTGAGACATTGTCTTTAAAAATATTTGCTTCGCTTGCCCCAATTTGATCTTGTGCTGTGATTGCTTCTCATTGTACTTCCTGTAGGACAATACGTATTTTATTAGGACCATTTAGGAGACAATTTAAGAGACTATTAGGGAGAGAGAGAGAGCGAGAACTGACCTAATGTTTGCGTCAAGCTGGGTGATAACTTTCTGTAGCTCTTCTTGGAGTCTTCCACTGTCCTGCTGGCTGGACACTAGCTCCTCCTCAAGCCTGTGGCACAGCCTCTGGGTCTCTCTCTTCTACAGCGCACATAACCCATTTTGTTTTCAGACATTTTAACCTACTTCACCAATTCTGTAAATGTAGACTTAAGTCTCTCGTTATTTCCATAATATATACTGTAGTCCTGGTAGTAAAGTAGACTTAGGTGCAGTGCTCACCTCCTCTTGGGTCTTGATGCTCTCCGCCTCAAGGATGGCCCGGCGTGTCTCCACCTGCTGAGCGTGATGGCTCAGCTCAGAGTTGGTCCTGGCCAGAGTGGCCTCTTTCAACCTCAGGGAGCGTACCTGCTGCTGCAGTTCCTCCTCCCTCTGCTCAAGCAGCTTCCTGTTGGGACATGGGACATGACCTTAGTGTAAGCAGTAAGGACCTTTTTTTACAGGCAGGCTAGGGCCGTATTCCTTATGAATTTCCCCAGTGCATTATGTGTACGGCTTGGGCCAAATCGAAAAAGTGATCTAATCTTTGGGAGGTCACGCCACAGGCCTGCAGTAGTAACCTGGTGATGTGTTCCTCCTGCTGCTGTGATCGGAGAGCTGCCAGAGCATCGGACACGTCCCTGCTCTCTCTCTCCAGACGGCTGCTCTCGCCAGCCCTCGCCTCCTCCAAACGCAGCTGGTGCTGGACAGTCTTTAACTGCTGCTGGAGGTCTAACACCTAGCAGGGAATGATATGGAGCTTCAGTTTTGTATACAGCATGGCATTGAGTTCACATGCAACTGAGAGTACATATGAGTGTGTTATAAGTTCTATTGATAAAAGTGTGTTGTATGTGTGTAATTTAGTGACCTCACTTTAGAACAATTAGCGTAAGATTTAATCAGCCAGTGAGAGAAGAATTTGCGTTGCACCCTATAGATTGAAACCAAATCGTTTAACATGGCATTTCTCAAGCATTGGAGAGGGGCAAACCATAGGGCAGCTTACTGACCCTGACTAGCTCTGCCCTAAGACTACCAACCTTCTTGTTAGCAGCAAAGAGGCATGCCCTCTCTGCAATCAGCTCCTCCTGCAGGGCAGTGTTTGTAGTGTTACTGGTGGTGCTACGAGCCAGCTCCAACTCCAGCTCTCTGAGGTTGTGCCGCTGCCGTTCGCACTCTGCTGCCTGGCCCTGAGCACTCTGCTCTGCTTGGAGCAGCTTAGACTGGACCTGCTTTAGCTCCGCATTCAGCTGGAAGGAACACATGGAATGCGAAATGTTTGAGAATCACAGAAACATTTGATTGGACAGACAACCGTAAGCCCCAAAAATTATTCATGAAATTGAAATGTACCATACGCACTGTGCCTCAAGAATCAGTTTTAGTGTGTCCACAATTAGAAAAATCTAATGTCAGAGAGTAAAAATGTAAAACAGACAGTTGTCTGAAGTGTCGGTTTACACTGAAATTGGAATTGCAATTGGTATCACTCCATGTTGCTGCCTTGACCTTGAGTTTCTCCTGTTCTAGCAGGGTGTTGTGTCTCTTAAGGTCCAGGTTCTTCTCCCTCTCGTAACGCAGTTCCTTCTCTGCTGAGGTGAAGAGACTTTGGGTTCTATGCAGATCCTGCTTCAGCTGCTTGCCCTCTTCTGTCTTCTGGCCCAGCAAGGAGTCCTGTGACTGGATAAATGGAAAAGACACCAGACTGAATGAAGCATGATATTTGAGAACAGCTCGATACATTTGGTTCACAGTTCTACAACTCTAGCTTTGAATAGATGTAATGGAATGAGCCAATTCACTTTTTATAATACAATTGTTGCTAGAGCTAGATTAGGCTAGAAAACACTTTGAATTGCTTATATGAAATTTTGGGAAAAGCATTACATAACACATCATGCTAACCTTGGTGCGGGAATGGGCCTCGTGGAGCTGAGCCTGCAGAGCCAGCTGGTGCTGACTGGCCAGTTGCCTCTCTTCTTCCAAGGTGTTTTGCAGACAACTCAACTCCCACTTCACAGATGACAGCTTGAATGACAAGCAAAGACTCGCTTCAAGATGACGTTCAGGTAAGCTTTTTAGTCTCATAGACCTTTCAGCATTTTTAACATGAATTAAAGTATAGACATCCAGCTACCTGATTAATGGCATCGTCCTTGGTCTGTTCTGCCACAGTAGGACTGTGGTCTTTGGGACCAGTCTGTGGATGTGGCACCTGTCTAGAGAAAAGCTGGAGTTGCTGTCTCAGGCGCTGAAGTTCTAGACCCAGCATCTCCTTCTCCCCTTCAGCTGCCAACTTCTCTTGCATCCTGACACTCAGCTGGGCTTGAAGGTCAATGGTCTGACGCCTTTCACTGGACAAATCATCCCTGGTCATAGAGGTTACATATGCGACACGTTAAAGTCATAACACATCTCAATTATCCCAAAATTCAATTCAAACTTGAAAAAGGAAACACAGATAAATAACCTCAAAATGCTGTGTTCTTTCTGCAGACTGTCGAGTTCTGATGTGAAGCGGTTCAATTGGTCTTGGAGCTGGTCCACCTGTCTCCTGCTTTCTCTCAGGTCCTCCTGGGCCCAGTTGTTCTCCCTCTGGCGCTCCAGCTCGCTTTGGAGCCTGCTCTGAGAGCGCTCCAATTGGGCCACCTGTGGTAGAATATGTGAGATCAAAATAAACTATTAGGATATTTCAGGATGACAGGATGGTACATTTTGACAAAACTTTTTTTTAAAGGTAAATATGTTTTATGAATGTTAAAATGTAAAAAGTACATTTATTGCATGGTGCAGTCCATCACTGGATTAATACTGCATGCAGGAAAGCATGCAGTTGGATCAGACACACATGGTGTTACCTAACTCACCTTCTCCTGCAGTATTCCTTTTTCACCTTTGACTTGTGTGAGGCTTTTGATGAGTGTTTTGCCCTGTTGACATTCTGTTTGTAGACTGGCGAGTTCTATTTTGAACCTCTGCAGCTCTCTTTCCCCTATCTGCAATGCCTTGGACAGAGAATTTAAAGATGCGTAATTACCATAAAGATATTTTCAAAGCAAAACGGGCCAAGAAAATATTTAAACACAATTATAGAGATGCTGTTTGCTGTCTCTAACCTCCTTGTCCTTTTTCAGAGCAGCCTGGGCAGCACTGAGGTCCAGCTCCAGTTGTTTCCTCCAGTCTTTCTCCTCAGTCAGGCGAGCCTCAAGCAGGGCCATTCTCTCGTGGCTTCTGCCCCTCAGCTGTGTAGCAGGGAAGGTTACACATCTTACAACATCAGCACTGTCCTTTAAGTCAAGCTCCATGGCATGTACAGTGCCATTATCTGAACAAAATGATATCGTTGGTTAGAAATGGTGGGAATGGTGAAATGACGTTTTTTTTTTGTGATTTTCTGTATACCTGCTGGAAGTTTGTGTCAGTCTCTCTGCTGATGTCCCCATCCCTGAGTGTTTGGTCTCGAACATGGAGTTTCAGCTCTGCCTCCAGACTTTTGATCTATTGGATCATGTCATTATGAAGACGTTAGCAGCATACTTACAAGACACAAAACACATCTATTCGTAAATATAACTGTATTCTCCATTAATAAGAGACAGCTATAAGACTCTTCGTCTAGTTAGCAATCGATCCTTAAAGTTCACAACATATCCTGCTTTCTCATAACGAAATGTTCTCCATCTCCTCGCCTCCAGATCAAAACGTCGTCCTAAACATCAAAAATTAAATCCAGTTCTCGTTTTAAACATTGTCTCTTCTGAGTTGCCCGCTCCTTACCTTCCTGAGCTGTCCCTCCAGCTCTCCCTCTTGTCGCTGACGCTCCGCTTTGCTGTTGTTCTGGATCTCTCCCAGGAGGGCCTCCAGCTCTTCGTTCCGCTCTACAAGCTCCTCCTGCTCCTGCTGCAGCCTCTGGAAGCGCCTCTGCAGCTCCCGCGCCTGCACCTGGTGGTCCTCCACCTCCTCGCGACACCTAGGGGACAAAGAAAAAGGACTGTCTATGAAAGTTTTCCTTAACAAGGGGGTATACTGTACACCACTTTAACTTTAAAATATGCTAACCATATGAAGTTTCTTGGACACAAAATCCTACCAATTTGACTTACAGTACCCCCTCGAGATACGCACGTTTTAAATACAGTTTCACTTTAACACAAAAAATGTACTATTACCAATTCTAGATGTGCGACCTACAGTTTCACTATTACGCAGTTGCAAGAGCTGAAAATGTTTACATTTTCAACCATCACTAGTTTGCACC
>CM030174.1:21842699-21949569 GCA_017639675.1 Aplochiton taeniatus | reverse complement strand
AAAATATACTCAGCACACTTAAACTCAGGTAATAGATATAACATGAATACAATGTTTTGGCAATGAGGCCAGAGAGAAAGATTAACTTCTAACAACCAAACCCTTGGGGGCACTGTTTCGTCATCTTTATGGTTTGCTTACTCAATTAACCTCATTGTAACCTGTTTGTGCTTGTGTGCAAGAGAGTGCGAGAGCGCAAGAGAGAGAGAGAGTGAGAGAGAGAGAGAGAGAGAGAGAGAGAGAGAGAGAGAGAGAGAGAGAGAGAGAGAGAGAGAGAGAGAGAGAGAGAGAGAGAGAGAGAGAGAGAGAGAGAGAGAAAGAGAGAGAGAGAGAGAGAGAGAGAGAGAGAGAGAGAGAATAGATGTGGGGTGATAGATTTCAATTCTACCTTTAATCCAACTGTGGCATTTATAAGTGAGCATTCAGAGCCTGACTTTTTTTCCAGATATGCCTAGCATGACCACAGATTACATTTACTCTGAGTGTTTTCATCTTTGTGCTTACCTTACGTCACACAAAACAATCAACCCTGGGTAAGACCATTTATATCATGTTGATTATATAGTATGTTTGACAAAAACTTGATGAGTTGTTGTATTCAGTTATTCTGTTTGGACATTTGGGACTGTCATTGCTGTTGCCATTTTATGTTTACCTGGCCCCCACTAATGCAGAGGGATTCAATCATTTTCTTTTGCTCATATTTTTTATATCAGATATCATATATATCAGACATGTTAGAATAACATGACTTCTTATTGTTCATCTATTAGACGGTTAGAAACAGGTGACTGTTTGGCAGTTAGTTATAAGCTAGTTTTTAGCTGGCTGGAACGCTACCAATAATTTACCTATGGTAGAAATTGGCTACTCATTAGTATGGATACAAATAAAATGTTCTATCCATATACTATGTTAGTAAAGCCAAACTTGAGGCGATGTATTATAGTACAATATTGACAACTTAGGTACAATGGCTTTAAATAACAAATGCATGCATTGACACAATTGTGTATTAGCAAGATTACTCCATCCTACATAAAATGTCCCAATAAACACACACTTTACACTTCCATTTTCCACTTAAAACATTTTATTACAGACGAAAGAAAACGAAAGAAGCTTTGTGACACAAAATGAATCTAATGCTGGCACGGAGCCATTGCACCAGCAAGTGATGGCAAATTATTATTAATGCAAACTTTTAAATGTATTGGTATCAATAATAATAATAATAATAATAATAATAATAATAATAGTAATGCACCCTGATAAAAACAAGCCAAAATTTACCTCATATCATTCATAAATAGATGTGAAACCTGCAACCAAATTAAATATAATGACCATATTGTAGAAACATATGTTAATCAACAAAACAAAATTAGCTCTCTCATAACTGGCTTTACAAATAAAAGAAGTACATTTGGCAGGTTTACACACAAAATGAATATCTACCGTTCCTCGGAAACTTAAATTCTGCTACAGTGAAAAGAAAACTCTTGAGAATAAAATGCCTTATTTTTTTCACAAAATAATATAAAGATGAATTCAACACAATTCTAAAACACCTAATAAAACTATTCAAAAACTTTAAAACCCACTGTTATGTTTTTTTTTCTTTAGTAACATTTCACATTTAGCAACTTTTTTTATTCACCTGTACAAGTGGTGTTTGGGTTTAAGGTTCAGGAAAAAGGAGGAGTGGTCCGTAGGACCGGGAGCTAAGGGAGAGGTTTCAACCTTCACCCTCTACGGTTCAGTCACGTCCTGAGGCCATGTGGAGTGAGTGGCACTCTCTGTCAGAGCACCCCCAATAACCAATGGAGGAACTGAAGCATTTACAGTCTTTGTATTTCTCTCTCACTAGAGAAGAAACAGATCAGTGAACAGTTTCAACACAAGTTTTACTGTGTGTATTCCCTCACTGAATCCACCAGCACAAAAAAAATATTATAACCAAACCAGAAGATTTTAAAAAAGCAAGGGACCGCACCTAAATGTACAGGAAGAGGATCAATTTTGGTGATATTTACAATCACACTGTGAGAAAAGAAAAATAGGAATCCTTTACTTGTGGATTGGTTCACCACATTTTGTGTGCATCAATTTTGCATTTGTTAGGGTGTGTTGGTCATTGCTGGAATATTTGTATTCACTGCTAATTAAGTGGCAAGCTATATTCTATGGCCCTGGTTCCTAACCAAGACCTCTAACACTTAGTATGCTTACAGCATTTAATTTCCCCATACAGGCAGTCCATTGTGAAAATGAACATGAGCAGAGAGGAAGAGGGGGTGCTTCAGAAAATTAACAGAAAGAAGAAGATGTTTGGTCTTCTTATACAGTATGTAAGCTGAAAGCTCACTCTCACGGAAAATGTTCATAAAAGAATAAGCAAGAGAGTAGCCCCAGGCTCTTATCCGGGTCTAAGTGCTTAGCAAATAGGTGAAGTACCTAATGTAGCAGTCTTTGGGATTTTAGAAACCCTTTAGAAGAAAAAGAAAGATGGGAATAATACATTGATGACGTTTAATGAATGTTGGAAAGCTCCCCGGAGTCTGACTTATGGAGGTCCTTCAGCTTCAAGTGAGGTAGAGAGGCTTGTCCCGAGCTCCCATGCCACTACTGTGGAGAAAACACACAGAGGCAACTGATTCAATAACCACATAAATACTATGTCCACAGCTTTATGATATCAAATATGAGAAATAGATAATGCTGTCAATTATGCATCTTTGCTCAAAATAGTTCTCTTTCATGGTTGAAGCCAAACAACCCTCCTCTGGTGCTACACAAATGCGTGCCTGAATAGCTTTATTCAATAAAGCAATATGTACTGTGGGAGACAAAAGGAAACTTAATTGGATGTCACACTTCCTCCAAGCGTGGGAAAAGTGTTGTTTTACTCCCGGTTACCAATTTCAATTTCAAGGGGTCGCTTGAATTCACAAGCAAATCACAGATGAAAATCCATGTTTCTATCTAATTCATGTGTAAGAAAGTTGATTTAGAGCTACCAACAAATCAAATGGATAACTTTTCCATGTTAGAATTTACGTTTCCACAGTTCACATTCCTTGGCTTTAGCTGCATGGACTAATGTTTGAAGATGTAGGTGGAACATGCTCACCTGCAGTGGTTGGGTCCACAGTCCCTGTTGCAGTAGTCGCCGTCCCAGTCAGAATTCTGTCCATGCGGGTTGGGCACCCCTGGAGACTGGGAGCCCACACTGTTCTGGTAGTCTGGCTGAATGTGAGGGAAACCCTGGGGGAGAACAGGAATTGTTGACCTAGTTGCAACATGCTCCTTTTGTACAATGTGTTTGGTTAGACCCCACTGAAAAAAAAACTACTAAAACAACCATGAGCCGTTTTTCTGGAGTGCAAGCGGAAAATAAATTGGTTTAGGCAATGCTATCAAAATGTAACTAATGTTCTTTGATGTAATCAAGTAATGCTACTTAATCATTATTTATAGTGAATTAATTTGAATCATAGATATGTCATTGTAGAAATCCCACTAACCTGTTGGCTGAGAGGAGGTGAGTGGAGAGACCCCTGGAGTCCCATTTGGTGAGAGATGATTGGCTGTGACTGCACCTGCTGCATGCGGATTGGCTGGTTGAGCAGAGAGCTCTGGTGCAGGGAAAGTTGGGCGTGAGGGTGGAGGGGCGGGCTGATTTGGAAGGGGGAAGGAGGAGAGGCACTCATGCTAGGTGGCAGCATCTGGGATTGGCTGAGGGTCCTGGCCAGGGCGTGGCGCTGTTGGCCAGCAAAGCTCTGGAGGTCCGACAGTGGGAAGGAACCAGGGGGGCCCAGATAAGGGGAAGAGGGCTGGGGTGGAACGCTGTAGAGGGGCTGCTTGGGAGGCAACAAATGGGGGGACTGGCTGCTCTGGGCACTTTTTGGTTCAGGGTCATTGTAGGTCTGTGAGGAAAAAAGACAACAGAAAACATTGGCAGAAACATAAAATATTCGGTACTAAAAACAAATTGGTTCCAAGAGGCAGGCGTCAAGAATGTGGTATCAATAGCTTTATAGCAGGGAATTTCTATATTCACATCATAATAAGGACCCATTCATCCATCAACTTCCATTTTCACCACAATACAGCCAGAAGACCTGGCCCTTAGACCCCTACAGGCCCCAACAGGCCGTATGATGAGCTGTCAGATTGCTCATCTCCAACCATCAGTGTTGATTAGGGGGTAATGGAGCCCATTTGTATGAATTGTGCCAGTGCCGAGGTAATGATCAATAGACACCTTGGCAGATGGATGAAAACGGGAGCAAGGGTGCATGCACACACAAACACACACAAACAGACAAACACACATACTGGGCTTGCAGAAGGGAAATGAAACTGTTTGCCTGCAGAACAAATGGAATGACAAAAGGAATCTCCCTGATCCTAGGGTGTGTGTTGTTAATGTGAGCCGGCACTAAACAATGCAATCCCAGCCTATCCCATTCTCTTCTAGTTCTCCTCTTCTCTGCGTGGCTGTGTAAGGAGATAGGAGGCGCCATCAATCACAGATAACATTACTCATATATCTGAGTTAGCAGCTAGGTGTCAGGGTGGGAAGGAGCGACTAACAGCCAATTATGCCTTCTGCTGTTGTGCTCAATTGGAGACATGTTGAATGAAGTCCTTCGTGTAGGGGATGAGAAACAATGGAGGATGCAGCCGAACAACGACCAAACTAATAGCTGTATCCACGGCTCAGGTGTGAACAAGATGGCATATAGATCAGGAATCATAAACAGGCCCAGTAAGCAATACGTCCAAAATGAGCCTCTAGCGTGACGAGCTTCAGAAGCCGATTGGTCTGACAGCCTTCTTGAATACCCTTTCACACTATTGTCTAAAACAATCTTCAGTTCTTACCCTTATAGCTCTATAGGCTTATACATTGCAGTATCATATGACTCCTCCCCCAACTGCTTTCAGCCACCTTAATCCCCCAACACTCAAACACAGCCTATGGAAAGTATTGGAAATCATGATCCTACTATGGTATGGTCTTATTGCATCACCCCCCACCTCTAAGGCAAGTCCCTCCCATCCCATTAACAGGAATTTTCCATCCAATCCATCATCACTCTTAGCCAGGTCATAAGCGTTACCTTGGAAACCAAGCTGGCTCTATACGCAGCAAGAGCTTTCAGGTACTCCTTTTTGGCTGCCTCGGTTTTCCTCTTGTACGCCTGTGAAGAAAATCATATGAGAGAGACATGAGTAAGAGGAGGTTGATACACACACACACACACACACACACACACACACACGCACGCAAACAGACCCCCATTCCCTTTCCATCTGAGCCAATGGTACAGAACCCCTCCATTTCCTCATCACATCACTAATACTATCTCATCTCAATGTGTCTTCCTCCACTGTGGAAACACATCTTAACCATTCCAATCAACCTCAAGAAATGAACTGGAACCTCTCCCTCCTCTTAGCATTACAACAGCAATATCATCATAACACGCTCACATTTGAGACACAATGCTTGTTGCCAATCGAAACATCATAGTTTGTTCAGTGCCTCCAACCCAGTGTAATCTTCGGTTTAAATCACATCCAGTGATGTTACATGCACATGCACGTTCATGCTGTGTGTCTATGCGAGAGAGAGCATGAGAGAGAGAGAGAGAGAGAGAGAGAGAGAGAGAGAGAGAGAGAGAGAGAGAGAGAGAGAGAGAGAGAGAGAGAGAGAGAGAGAGAGAGAGAGAGAGAGAGAGAGAGAGAGAGAGAGAGAGAGAGAGAGAGAGAGAGAGAGAGAGAGAGAGAGAGCTCTGCTAATAACAAGACTGGTAAGCCCAGGGGAGATTTGCAGTGGTAGTGGTAGAAATGCACTTAACCCACGTTGTACGATTGACTGCATACTCTGGTTGATCAGAACCGGTACAGATTTCAGATAGACAGCTGTGTCGTATTTACATTGACACCCATGTTTACAGCTAAATGCATGTATTTGGCTTCATAAAGTTGGAATATACTCTTGCTTTTTGACCAGAGATGTCATCTGTTCAGACAAATGACAAGCCTTGCATCACCAGACTGCTTTTCAAAGCCGATTTAAACATTTGTATTAAGAAAAAAGATTTGATTGCGTCTAGGACGTGCTGCCATTGCTAGTAAATATAGCTATCCCTGTGATAAATATCCACTTCCAGTAGCCACCCAATCAACCATGGTCTAGTTTAGAACAGGATGCTGTTAGTAAAGTAACTATGAACTGAGGTGAAAAATACAGTATGCTACAAAATGGCGCCTTGAAGACCAGGCTAGTTATAATATGGTAATTAGAATACTGAATGCCTTATTGTAAATTGGTGCTTTAGTAGGCTTATGATTTCATCTGCCATAGCAGTCCCCCCTTTTTTCAACCAAATCCTAAGAAGTCATTATCTCCATTACTTTGGTGTAACTTATTGTTACACCACACCAAAGAACTCTGCTGAGAAATCTTGGATTAAAACACAAAACTGAAAATACTATAGGTTTAAAAAAACAATAGCTGCTTCTCATGATATGCTTCTCATATCTCAAGATATGCCCTTGAAGCATGCTCAAGGACAAGGGGAAGAGAGAAAATCACTAATTCTGTATTCTGTGTCGGATCTAAATGAAAGTCTACAGATATAAATAAAAAGACAGGCATCCAGGCCGAGGAAACAAAGAGAGACTGACTACTGCTGCTACTCCAACCAGAGGTGCTGTTAGCATCTTGAAACATTGGGGGCTTAGCCCAGCC
Source organism: Aplochiton taeniatus (assembly GCA_017639675.1). NCBI lineage: Eukaryota > Metazoa > Chordata > Actinopteri > Galaxiiformes > Galaxiidae > Aplochiton > Aplochiton taeniatus. Next base: position 21,942,803 of record CM030174.1, on the reverse strand, counting down.
CAGAAATCTTTAGATTTCATTATTTTCTAGATTTTAGTGAATTAACTAGCTAGCTACTAGATGCCAACAATGATAAGCCCTGTAACCGGTTTGCTCTCTTTCTCTCTTTCTTTCTTTTGTCCTCACACAAAGTGTGTGTGTGCCAAGTAGTGTGAAGTAGGTCTGCTGCTTGAATGAAACACAGAGACCCAAAATGTACTTGCGTTTTTGATCAATGATATCATATTATTTTTTGAGGGCTTTAATGCAGGATCAGATGAATAGTTCCAGAGCTATTTTTATTTTGTATTTTATTGTTATCTTCTTAAAACATTCAGGGCTATTCATAAAGCATTTGGGGCTGTAGCCTCGGACGCAGAGGCCTAACAACAACTATAGATAGACTAGAAGTTGTATGGGGAGGAACGGCACCTTATTTTGTTTTGCACTATTTGGCACAGATGCATAGTATATCTTGACTGCAATTTTCAATGCTGCATTGGGAAAATACTATGGGTTGAGTCTCCGTAGAATAGGTAGGAATTTGTTTTAAAACCGTTAGGGAATATGTGTGTATACTTGTTTGTTTGTGTCTGTTTGTGTGTGTGTGTGTGTGTGTGTGTGTGTGTGTGTGTGTGTGTGTGTGTGTGTGTGTGTGTCCGAGCTGCCTACATATGTTGGTGTTTTCACTCATTTGCCAGGTTTTACTGTCAAAATTCCAACTTGATTAGACTCAGCCAATTGTCTGTTCTACAGTTGCTGCTGCCCACAAAGGCACCTTCTATCTTTTTCTTTGAAACTCTCTCTCCCTCCCTCCATCCAAGGCTTGTATTAAATTTGGAATGAAAATCATTTTAATGAGAGCCATGGGACTGGGGATAAACTGGTGGATTACCTTAAAAAAGAGCAGAACTAGCTCATTAAGGTGAGCTCTACAGTATCTCACAGCACTGTTCTGCTAATTACACGACAGATAATGGCTTAGGCTGCTTGGCTGCTGGAGTACATGCTCCATCTACTGGCAATATAGTTGTGCGTGTGTGTGTGTGTGTGTGTGTGTGTGCGTGAGTGCGCACATATGTGTTAGTGTTAGACAAAGCAATTAGATTGCCCTGCATATGCTGTGGGCTTATGTACTTATATGTCTGCTATACTGTGGACTGTATTGAACAGTTTATTTTAGTATATACAGCAAAATTCCATAATCAGACACTCCTATATAGTGTGAGTGAGCAGGAGTAGACATTCTGAAGCTTGTCGTCGTTCCCCAGTTTTGGTGTACCTGTTTCTGCTCCTCCCCTAGGCTGTCCCACATGGAGGCCACTATCTTGGAGACGTCACCAAACGTGGCGTTGGGGTTGGAGCCTTTAATGGCCGCCTGTGTGTCTCTGAAGAACAGGGCGTAGGCTGAAACAGGCTTCTGGGGCTCGTTGGGGTCCTTCTTCTTCTTCTTCTTCTGGGGCTTGGGCTTGGGCTTCATCATCTCAGAGGAGGGCCGCTTCTCCCCTGTTATCTGAGGAGAGAGGGAACGGGAGGAAGTTAAAATGGTAGTAAGCAAATATCTAAGAGGATTTCTCAATAGATGACACCCTTACAAAGTATGCAAGGTTTCGGACGGATTAAAGAACAGACAGGGTAAGTTAAAAAGTAGTATATTTCTTGATAAGTAGGTTAAAGGCCTACCCTGCAAACACATTGTATATACGCACAGCATTGTCTGTTAGAGAGAAACTGTATGGCATTTTTATTGCAACATTTTTCACACAGTGAATCCAAACCCCATAAAAATGCATCTTGATTTCACACTTGAAGCTTTAAAGGAGTCAAACCCAGGTCATCAGATCCTGGGTTTGATTATTTATGGAAATTGGTTTTCTTTAGACGTGAAGCAAGCACATCAACCACCGGAGAAAGAGAGAGAGAGAGAGAGAGAGAGAGAGAGAGAGAGAGAGAGAGAGAGAGAGAGAGAGAGAGAGAGAGAGGGGGGGGGGGAGCTAATGGAGGGTGGGAAGAGAGTGACAGCTAATGTGGCCATTAGTATCAATGGAACATCAGTTAACCTGATTTCTTGGTGACCATAAAATGGAGGAAAAACAATCACATTTCCATCTCAAATGTAGTGATGATAGAATATATAATCACACAGTGGATTACTGTGTAGAGTGACAAATGGGTGCTGAAAGAAATCTTTGAGGTCTAGGGAGTCACTCATTTTTTTCATAGGGTTTTGTGAAGTATTAAGTATTGAAACCATCTCATAGAACAAAAGCTATTGCTTCTGGCAATTTACTGAACCGTCAAATGTCCTGTTTTATCAAGTTAAAATTGTTATGTTCCTTTACAGCTATTTATCTGCTGCTTTGGTGAAGAAGATATGGTGCAACTATCTATGAAAAGAATTCAGACTTATCTTTGTGTCAAATTTATCAAACAGCACTGACAGACATTAAGAGACTTCTAATGCATGCTTATGATTGGGTAAAGGAATACTGTATTTGAAATTGCATTGTTTCAGATTTTTTTTTTAAAGCTAAACATTTTCCATGCAGCTTGAAATTATCCCATGAGATTTCAGGGCCCATGTACTATGTGTTAAGGAAAAGCGGTTTGCTTGTATATTTCCCTTTTGGTGTGGCAATATAAAGAAATGAAAAGCACTGCCTTTCACATTAGGCATTTTGTCAGACAAACTAATTTGTCTTAAACATTTATTGAATGTAAATACAATTCTGGTTGGCATGGTTGAGTCAGCTATGTATTTGGAATCTCCTTGCCGTAACATATCCGGGACTACGCTCAGAGCCAGGGAGCAAACATACATCGATTCCCCTTTGGAACAGATTAGCAGATCCGAAGTGGCAGTTGGGGTTGAGGTGGGAGCATTTTCCCATCACCTCATCCAACAAGCACATAAACTAGCTTTGAGTTCAGGTCATTTAAATACTGCCACCTTCCCTCCATGGCATGGACACATTTGATTGTAAACAGGTGTGTCGAGTGATTAGTGTGTAGCACACGCAGAATGACGGCTTACACCAGCAGCACGCAGACTTCGAGTTATCTGCCTGAACCTATGCTGAAGCTCCATAATTTTTATTTTTATTTTTTGAGTGTGTGTAGTTTCATTATAATTAAATTTCTTTATGCAGTAAGGCAAAAAAAGAAAACGAGTTTGAAATAACAGCTGTTCTATGTTGCCACGTTTCGGTTGAATAATCAAGAGAATATATGAAAGGGATAAGAAACTGTTCAATCTAAATAATCTGCAGAAAAATCATTTACATTTATTAATTTGAAGAGTGTGGAAAAAGCTATTCATATACAGTATGTATATATATCTATATCTATCTATCTTTCTTTGTCTTTCTAAGAAGCAAAAAGTAATTGTATACTGAAAAGAAACGTGTCCAAACGTCTTTATTTATTGCAGTATTTAGATGAAACAAAGGCAAACCAAAATCATGTAAATGGTCCAAACCAATTAATTACACTTACTGCTATGCATAAGTTGACAAAAAAAGCATTATGAAAAGATACATATTCAAAAAATAACTACATTAGTGAAATGTATAAATCTAACAATCGTTCTTTAGAACTGAGATGTGAAAAATGCAGTATATATCATGGATGCATTATTAGAATATCAATGACTGCTAGTCCTTGAAACACGGTAGTATTGATAAAGCACCATGAACCCTTTATGACTAGCAGAGTCTGAATATATTGCACACAGTTCACCAGCAGAGATTGGATTGAACTGTGGTGTCAGACTCTGCTCATCCCATCAACATTGCTGTATAAGGAAATAAGGAAAGAGGGAGGAGGGGGACAGAGGCATGGCGCAGAGATACTCCGTAGGTAGAAGAGGTGGAGACAGGGTTGCTTTAATTCTGAATGGACAGCACTGAGCTGGCAAGCCAAGATTAGAATTGACAGCCTGATAACTGCGTCACTATCACAGCACAAACTGTAGAGATTGGAAAAGGGGGAAAGACTGCATATTATAGAAGGGAGGATGGAGGTACTAGTGAGAGAGGGAAATGATGTAGAGGGAGACGTCTAGAGGAGGGGGGACAAACAGGAGACAACGATGAGGTTTTCAAACATACTCATCATCACACACTGAGCAGCAGAATGGAGAATGTAATGAGATGGAGAGTTGGCTAATACAGCTCTCGAGTATGGCACATCAATTTCAAATGGCCGTCAATATACAGAACCACCCAGCAAAGTTAAGTCATCCCTAGCCTAGATTCGGCACTTGCTCTTCTGAGTGAGAGGTTTGATGTCAGTACGAGAGTTTTAAGCCTCTGCCAGCAAGACTGAGGTACGAGAACTGCTTTGCGGTTCAAATAAGATTTGCTCTAATAAGATTCCAAGAAGATCAATCAGAGAGTGGTGGAAAAAGCTTAAGGAATGGCAAACCCCAATTATGTGATGAGCAAAATGTAACCATTAAAATATCATATCCATCTTGGAGATATTTACTGGGAGTAGCACCATGAACAATACAGAGTATTCTTCTCAATGTACTCCTTATTGCTGTCTTGACCTGAGTAAGTCACAAATCAGTTAACTTTGTGTTTAACCTTCACTGAAACATCATATTATAAACATTACAAAGAAAGTGATTGTTAACCTATACTTATACCAATTTGAACTCAAGACCTATTTACTATTTGCAACTTTCATCCTAGTTACAAGGGTAGCCCTCTCTCTAAGCTAACTCTAAGCATTTAATTCTAAATCATTTAGCCAAAAAGATGAATGATATTTTTGTTTAGAAATCAAACCTATCTCTAACCCCCTGCCATTTACATATTCAACAAGAACTGTCTTTATGTACTATAGTACCTATTCAAATCACCTAATCCTAAAAGACTGACATTTTGAATATATATACACCACATCTGGAAGCTGTTAAAATTCCATGACATACTGCCCATCTGTAAGCAATGAGTGTGACTGCATATCATAACTGGGCAGATCCCTGAGTAAACGCAAGCCACAGATCCAGCAAACTGCACCAATCAAATGGAAACCCAGCTCAGCCCAAACAATAATGAACTGTAAGCTCTACATGGTTATGATCTAAATTACAGATCATACTGCTGAAAAATATAGACCTTTTTAACCTCTTATTTTTATATATGACTCCTTTAACAAGACCAATGATTCCACAGCGATGACTGATCCTTAACTTTCCTTAACAAAGTTACAAAGTTCAATGTAAAGTATTCAAATGCAGTTAGTAATAAAGACAACATGATGGTAACATTCGATGAGAACAAGATATAGAGAACTAAATTGAAATTCTTGAAACTAAGAAAAATGTAATACATAAAAGTGGTTACAATATATCGTACTTAAATAATAACTATAAGTAATAATAAGTATAATAAATAAACAAAACTTTAAAGCTCTTTAAAGAGTAATGTGTTTCAAATTGAAATTCAAAAGAATAAATAGTTTGCCAATCTCGAGCATTTGGAGACACATCCAAATCTAAGCACTGATAGCAAGATCTTGGTCACCCATTTTCAATCTGGACTTTGAAAGAGGCAGTGCATGTTTCTACCTTACATATATTAAACATGCGGCAGTATCGTGTTATGTTTGATTAAAAAAACTCCAAACTCCAAACTGATGATACCAGTTCTAAGTAAAACATGAAATGATAAATACATTTGTTCAACAACCTGACTGACAAGGCTGAGGAGCTCTGTCTGAAAGCATTGCCTTGCAGCAGTGGACCCGCTTAATCAGCCCAAATGGCAAGTCGAGGCCCTAGTATTTGGTAATGTAGCAAAAACAGTCATAAGTGAAAACCAATTAGATTAACACTACTTTAACAAGCTGTTAGAAAGGCCCCCGCAGATTGGATTTTAATAAATAGTGGCAAAGCATCTGCTACACACTTCCTGACTGTCAGTATTCTAATTGCCCCCAGTGGGTTACTGCAACTTAACATAAAACAGCACAATCCAGGAGTCAAAATGTAAAGCGGTCACATACTGTATATAGAGACTATACCTAAAACCGCAAAGACTGATTCTGCAGTTGCACAGGCAAATATGACTTACAATTATGAGAGCTAGTCTGTTAAAATCATTTGTGTTCCAAAATAATCAGAATAAAACGATTTACTACAGACAGATTATTTGAATAGTAATCTTATTTATTGTATATTTTAGTTTGAACTGGCCCCATAGGTCTATGCACAGCGCACTGAATTGAAAGAAAAACACAATTCATCAAATATGATTATGTGACCATTGCAGAGTTATTTCCATAGCAACAGCCTGAGGGGCACCATTTAGGCCCTTTAATGTTAGCTAGCTATGCTTCTTTGTAAACATCAGAGCAGCAGGGTACACAGCCAATGACAGCAAGTCAGGAAACACAGGGCTTATATGGCAGCGACGTTGTGCTATCAATCGAAGTTTCCATTATAGAGGTGAAAGGAATGAAAGGCACTCTAAAACTAAGTGTTCTGAGCTTTTTTGAGTGGAAAAGTGTCTCTCTAATATGGTATGTTTTCCGAGAAAAAATCAAGCAATTCTTAGTGCCTGCTGCATTAAACTGAAAATACTTTTCAGTCAACTGTGGTCTACATCAGTGTGCAAATGGTTGGTTTATGTATCCACAATTTTCTCACTTAATACTACTACTTGTACATACACTATATGGAGCTAGTTATCTTATAATTTTCCATATTCATAAACCCTATTCCTCTGAAGAGCAACACATCATCCTGAAGTCTTAAAAGACTTAGCCTAAACAACAATCTCTTAGATATGAAGCACAGTATGCTACATTCTACCGATGCTACTCAATCCCTAACCTTGTTCTCTCTGTCTCTTGTTGAGACATAAGACTGTATGCTAGTGGTGCACAAACATTACGAAAGGCTATTATGATCGCTGCTCTCTGGTTGCCATAGGTACTATATGCTAATTGTGATCCAGGGTAGTCACAGAAGGGGGATGGGGTGTTGTTTTCGGAGTAACATGCTTTGTTTGGCTACTGACGTGTGCCCCTCTGATGAAAATAAATGATAAAGGTGTGTCACATTCACTTCACCAGTACATTCAATTGTTTTTGTGACTCCTGTCGGGTTTACAAAGAAAAGGGCATAGCATTACTCAAAGTTAATACAAAATTTCACACACACAAAAAAAAAACGCGATATGAAAATGCTTTTTCGAGATTATTTTTACATTTATGACACTGTCCTGTGCTTATTACAGAACCATAAGTTACATGTGTGGGCTAATATTCACTAGATTTCTAGCAAACAAAGTGTGATAGAATTGCTGTATCACAAAGAAAGTTAGAGAGAGTGATAGTGCTATTACTACTGGCACTGTATAAGCCAGTGCTGAGGAAAGTGACTTGGCAAAATGTTCAGTGAACGCTAATGTTGGTTTAGCAGGTCTTGCGAACATGCTCAGATCACTTCTCACACCAAACCAGGTTCCCTGGGCTAAAGTATTAGCTCCCTTGCACTGGGCTGCATCATGCTATTGTAGAATCACAGAGCGTTTAATTGAAACAAATGACTCTAATAATGGGACATTATCCCCACAGGCTGGCTGTGTGCTGGGCCTAATTAGCGTTGCGGTGAGGACGAATTGCCACGTTGATCCCTCAAAGGAAATGGCAAAACCCCCTTTTATGTGGGCTGGGCATGAAGCTCCCACTCCTCATGTAAGAGTGTGTGGCCTCTCCAAATGTACATGAAACACAAATATGTTCATTCAGCTACTGGTGTCCTCACTGATTGTTTAAGAACCCAAAAGAATCATTTCCCAGATAGGCAAGTATTCTGAACCCTTCTTGGCATCTTGGAATAGTCAAACACAAGGGGTGTTTAACTAGTAACATGAAAAATATCCAGCATAAAAACTTTTTGGGGTAGCAAAACTGTGTTAATACTGTATAATCCTATTCCATTTTTGATCGTATACTCTTGTACATAAAACAAGAAAGAAAACTGATGAAATATAAAAAATCTCAGACACCATGGTGTTTTAAATATTAACTAATCTTAACAGAAGCCTGGGGTCATTTGAATTAGCAACAGGAATATTCAAAAGACTACAATGAAAGCTCATTTGTTTGTAATGCGCAATACATGAACTATCTACTAACAGGACTATCTTCCTTACCTCACACTCATTCATGAATCACTCACAAATATGTACTTGTGCTTAAATACAAGTCTTAAATATAAGATTTGTTTGGATTGTAGGTGAATCACAGTAGTCTGCAACTGTTAGTTGTAGCTTTAAAAAAAATAAAAACTGTTTTCCTATATTGTATCAAGTAGTGCTGAATGACAGCTGAAAATACTATCTAGAGGTGTAGCTTAAGTGTGTGTAGCTGAGTGGCAAAAATGGTAAATGGTTCTTTAGTTCCTGCCTTGAGGGGGCATTCATTGGAGCAAATTGATGACTTCGGTTTGAAAGACTTCTGTATACAGTATTTGTTCTAACATTTATTTTCAATTGTTTTATTACTTTGACTGGTCATCGATAGTTTTTTCTTGTTCTGCACAAAAACAGGGATGCCCTTTTTCCAATTACTATGTAAAGTGTGGCATAGCCATTTCCTCTAAGCAAAAAAAGCTTTAGAGAAGTTAAATCAGGCTCTAGTAAACATATGGCAATCAGTAACTGAAGGCATTTATCCTGGAAGTCAGAGTAGACATTTTACATTAAGACACCCACTCACATCAGGATATTGTAAAGTGTAGCAGAGAAAATCTAAGGGTGACGAGAACTGAAGTGAAGTGGAGTATTAATCAACAATATTTGATATGAACTGTAGGTCTATTGATAAACAACAGATTCAAAACAAGTTGCCTACTCTCACACATGAGCAGCAAGTTTAAACAAGAAACTAAACAATTTTAACTTTTGAGTTGGACACGGGTATATTTTGGTCTGATAGAGACAAATGAACCATGCCAAAAATAACTATGTAGCGCCCATGTTTAACAAGATTGAACGAATCCCCAATATGGCTAATGTGACAGAGTGCTACACGAATTTGCAGATTTGGCTGGCGTCTTTTTTGGCGACAGGGATTTTCCCCAAACCAAACTCATTACACTTGTAATGAGATGTCGACTGGCGCTCAGTTTCAATATTTAAACGTGTTGGCGCCCCTAAGGCGCCGTGTTCGGCCTGCTCCGCAAACCCCACCATAACCCTCATTATCATGTGGCAGAGAATTCCCTCCTCTCTTTCCAAGAAACAAATCTCATTCGCATATCCCCTCATCCTAGTGTACCAGCTAACATCATAGGGGACTGAACAAGAAGAAATCAACCTTCATCCCCACCTGGGCTGTAGGCAACTAGGAGAACGGCAGTGGTGGTTAAGGCAAGGATTTTCTCTCCCTTCCTGCAACTTCATAATGTTATGTCATGTAAATGTTTTTTTTCTACAGTAGTACTGCTGCACATATAATTAGAGCTTATGACTTAAAAACCTTTTAATAACCAAAACTTATAGCGAAAAGTGTGGCAACATTCAATTCACTGCTTTTAATGCTTAAATGATTGCAATATGTTTGCTGTGTGATCGATGCTAAGTGGAAAAAAAGAAATCCAAAGCTCTGAGAAGTTTACAGAGCTTTAGCTTAAGACTGAATGTTGTACAAAACCAACAACCTTATCCCCTAAGATGAAGTATATCTATTGCTCGAGCTGAGCTTGTATTTGAAGGAGGTTTATACTACTGTAGAATAAAATGTGTTGAAGGCTACCACATTTATTTTTGATTTCCTAATGTTGAGACTTAAATCAAAATCGATATTATATTTTCATTTGCATTTCCACACTTAAAAAACGTAGTGGGTCTAGGAATTTTACCTTTTTCAATTTACTCAATAATGTCTTCGCAGAAATATGAGCAACATCTGCATTATAATGCCTTTATTGGCAAAAAACTAAGGTTAATTGGCTTCTCAGGGAAACGTCAAATAAAACATCCTTTCCTAATGGAAGGAAAATAAAAATAAATCTCCCTTTCCTTTATAAAATTCTCAATATACAGCCTACTTTTCTTTTCCTCAGCCTCAGAAATAAGCTCCCCTTGTCCCACGAGATAATAAATGAATTGAGTTTTTTTCCTTATCGGTCATCTATTTTTCCAGAGTAAGCTATTACTTGCTCTTGTTGCTAGGCAACAGGAAATATTAATAGTGGCTATTATTAGCTGGGCTCTACTAGAGTAGTACTAAAATGAGGAAGTGGAAAACATGAATGTGTTACATAAATCTTTAGACCTTTCACGGTGTGTGCAAGTCTCTGTTTATGTGGTGATTTATTGCAATGCCGGTTAATTTATGAGAAAAGGGGGTGTGAAATAAGAAAATGGAACATTACCCTGAAGGACTATTTGAAAATAAATAATTGCAAAGGTGAAGGGAAAGCTGTTTAAAACGGGATCTCTTTTTTCCATTTTCTTCTGCTCTCTTGCTGAAATGGTGTTGGCCTCATGCATTTCTATAGATGTAACATGCTTTCACTTACAAATAAATGATCATGCTATACCACAAGAACACAGATGTGCACAAATACACCAAATACTGTACTTGATTTCATTTCATTTAAAAAAAAATTATAACTTTAATATTTATTTTTGGGGGTATATTACACAAAATAAGCAAGATAATCAGTCATTGAAAAATCTAAAGATATATTTCAGGCCATATTTAGTAGCTGTAAGACAGTGACCTAATCCCAAAGACTGAGTCTAATGGCCCTACCACAGTAAGATCACATAAGACCTGATTAACTGAGGATAACTGCCAAGGATTCTCACATTGAAGCATAAATATTCATGTTAGCAGAAAAAAAGTAATATTTATGTCAGATGAAAGTATATAACATTGAATAATTCACTACAAGGACCATCTATAATTCATTTTGTTCGATTCTATGATTAAAGCATTTGAATGTGTTCGCCAGGGGTGTTTGCATGTTCAGTCTGAAGCATGTTTAACACATGAAATAGTCGCTTACTGGGGGTTGGAAGAAAGGTCCTCTGCAATCCTTTTGAAAAGAAAAAGTAGCTGACAAGAGAAATCCCTTCTTCTTACCCCCCACCTTACAATACTCTCCCTTTAAGATGGCTATATTTTTTGCTTTGGCAATCAGAGAGCAAATGAAAATGTGCACCACACAATTTCCTGCTCTTTCTCGGCTTACTTTGAGGGAATGAAATCTTTGAGAGGTGCGATTGAATAGATTTTAGAGGGCTCTGCAGCAAAGGTCTGGATGTTAAAGCGCCACCATTTCTGAACCCATAAATGTTGAATGCATCAGCCAGGGCCTACAGGCTTCGAGTTTCTGCATTCCTGTCTCTGTAATTGGCTATTATCATACTAATGGATAGAAATATACTGCTCTCCTCTAAAACAAAACAAAAGAAATGTTCAATGACCAAAAATTTAAATTGGAATCTTTGTGATTATGGAAACTGCAGTAGATCATTTTATTCTGTCGGTTATATGCAGTTTGTTGTTGCATCTCAAAAGTACAAAGTTAACAAGACTGCCCATTACCTATACCTATCACATAAAAAGTTAATATATACAGAAAGACTTAAATATTTAAATGATTAGTGATTAGTATCACTCATGGGAGGACTTACCGAGTGCATTGGCCCAGAGAGCAAGTGGCTATCCTGGCTCAGCATGTTTGACATCATGAGAGCTGGCAGCTCGGGGTAGGAGTAGGGGTTGAGCAGGCCATTGTGGGGAAGTGAGTGAAAAGGGTAGCCTGACTCCGGGTCCATGAGGTGCAGTAGCGACGGGTCTGCATGGTTGGGGGGCGTAATGGGAGGAATCTCGTAGTCCTCATCCCCTCCTCCTCCACTGCTGCTGCCTCTGCCCTGACTGGAATAGCTCTGGAGAGAGAAGAAATTGAGTAATAAAGGATTAGTGCAAAAACTATTGGACTCATGTGCTTTTTTGTGTGTCCCTTTGGGGGACATTCATTGTAATAACAGTGCAGTGAGATTGAGTAACCAGTCAACCAACAAAATACTTATACTGCAACGTATACAAATTTTAGTTTACACCCCAAAAACATGAACTGACTAATTAACATCTTAATCAATGCCAAAAGGGAATATTGGCCCAGTAGAACTTCCCTATTATGCCTGCTCCACAATGCCTACTCATTTTGACATCTATATATGACCAAGCAACCTCCTTATTGATAAAAGCTAGGTTTGAGATTGAGAGTTTCTTAAGATTTGGGAAGCACAAATAGGCTAGCACCCGATGAAGGCACACAGTTGTCTGTACAAGGGCCTGTTTTGACATAATATTGTGCTGAGAAATATGGTTTTGCAATCTCAAAAAGCAAACTGAGGGTATTCACTTGGGAATGAAAAGCAATTTTGTCAGAAGCAATCTGATGCTGACTCTCTTTATAATGACTGAGGAAAATTAATCATCACAAATAATATTCCAGTGTCAGCCATTCAAGAGCTTTTTAATAGAATTTTTATGATTCATGTCTCGCGGTACACATCAAGCAGTCCGTTCTGCAACATTTCAGAAATCAATTCAATATCATCTTCGTGTAGACTGTCATCTCGCCTGCCAGAGCAGCCATTTATCTTGCAAACAAATACTTTTTGCAAACAAATGACACGAAATGCTGGGGGAAAACTGGAAGTTCCAATTGGATAGAGTTTCAATGAAGGGATTATGAATGCTTTATCAGTTATGCCAAATACATGGAAAGAAAGAATGAAGGAAAATTGTACTGTTATAGGTTAAACAATATGAACAATAAACCATCCATTTCCGGTACAAACCCTGAGTAAAGACTTATGCATTTTCTAATATTTGAATGTTTTGTAAAGCTATTTCAGGACATTGCAACTATCCTTATTTTTGCTTCAGCTCTGATGCACTTGACGATAAAAAAACAGGACAAGGACATTACAAGTTTATTATTTTCAAACATTGATAAATAATTCATAAATCTTCTGTCTTTCAGGGCATGCCTGATCTTAGATAAAACTGAAGGGTCAAAAGTGAATGCCAAATGTTGATTCAGCCCCCCTTTACAACCTTCACCTCCCTTTAAAGGGCACATTTTAAGTAAATCCTTTTGCTAGAAAGAAACATCTCTGAAGAAAACCTCTTGTAAAAACCACCTCTCCAATTAAATGGAGGAACCTATAGCGAAGTAGAAGGATCTATTCTAGTTGTTTAACAGCTTTGTGCGAGCGTCTAATGGCAATAATAAAATCCGGTAATACCCTGTTTAGAAAACAGATAATACAACGTGTTTTTATACGGACATTGTCATATATTCTGTTCAATAAATAATACTCTTTATATTGATACACAATAGCTTGCTACCTTGATAAATACTCCATTTTTTTTTTATTTTGTCAGTGATATATATATACATATATACATAAAAATGATAGTGTCTCAGAATGAAAAGAAATAGAATGTTTGATATACCCAGTTCAGTATTAATTCAGTATTCTGTGTCAAAGGCATCAAAAATGAACTGGCCATATGCTACAATAGGACGCATGACAGACTAGACTTGTATTGTTTTCATAAACAGCAGCTGGCAATGCATATATGTAAGTCTTCATGTGTCCACAATACATACATTGATAGGACACACCTAGCACAGATAACATTGGGGACAATACCATAGTCTTGTCAGAGACAAATATCTACTGTGACTGATTTAATAATCAATGTTGGAGTGGCAAGATCCGAAATTTTCTGAGGTGTGACCAGAAGGACAGTACTCAGAGATGTTTACCATCCATACCTTTGAGTACGGAAAAACAGTATAGAATTGAAAAAAAAATGTGGAAAGAAGATGGATTTGATAGGCCGCTGAATGACGGCGAGATAGATTCAGAATAAGTGCAGAGAAGCGATTTACTGCAGCCAATCATATCGGGGGGTCACAGGTAGCGTCCGTCACAAAGGATAGGTGGGCCGGTGTGGGCTCACAGAGTAAAAGAGAGAAAGAGCTCTATCTTCCACTCTGCTCCCTCCACTGGCATACCTCTCAAATGTCACATCCAAATGGATCTCCTTTAGCTAGGTAAAAGGACCCAGTGTCGTGTGGGTGGGCCCTTTGCTGAGCTGGACTTGAACTCAATAACAGAACAGCAGAAAATAAGGAAATCTTTGGCAAGGTGTGAAATAGATCCAAACACAACACATTTGGCTAAGGTCTTAGAGACGTAATAGATCAAAGTTAAACTAGAGCTTTTTTATGATAATATATATTTATTATTAAATATATCTCTACAGGGATTGGTCACAAAAGCTTGACTAAGGCCAGTGTTGTGGTTCTAAACGCATTTTCTATTCTTATTCATTAGAAGGAATAGCATAAATAAATAAAATATGTCATCCTGTAGTCACTCATCCTCCCCAAGGGAATGTGGAAGCCCCAGTAATCACATATGGCACAATAGCTCGACCATAATCCCCTTTATTTTTATTTTCGTGATGTCATTCTGTTTAAGCCCTTGCTTTATGAGTCGCAAACGGAGTGGAGAGGGGAGAAAAGGGAGGAGAGTAGAGGAAAAGATAGGGAGGGGTGAAAACAAATGATGTGGATCCCTCATTGTTCTTTCTCTATGCCCTCATTCCAGTCAGGGTAATAAGAGAACATTGTGATTTACTGTCAGTGAAGCGCGAGAGAGCTTCATAGAAAATCCAGTGCGGAAGGGGCCATTAAAATAGATTTAACTTCCCACAGTATTAGACCAGATGTCCACACTTCTATTATATTTCAATCAGGCATGACCTTGGACTCCTTATGAGACAGATCACTAAGAGGGAGGAGGAGAGAGAGAGAGAAACAGTGAGAAAGAGTGAGAAAGAGATAGAAAGGATGAAGGTGTGTGAGTAAGAGTGTAAGAGAGAAAAAGAAAACGAGAGAATGCGATAGAGAGAGAGAAAAAACTCCCATAGAACACCAATAGAAATATCAAACTACTTAGTCCCGCTAAATCCCTCTGCTGCAGTGCTGCATATATAGAGCTGGTCCCAAAATAGATCCATGGTTTCAAGTTCTCTTAAAAGAGCCTATGAATCATTGAGAGCACTTTCACTGCTGATAAGTTGCTGTTTTCAGGGGGGTAGTTTTTAACTTGGGACTACTGAGGAGGCAGTGGTCGACCATACCAGAAGAGAACTAGCATGACTAGCACATAATCATCTCGATGTACCGTTTTGAGGTCAATTGCTGTCTAAGTCTCTCGGGTTAAAAATATATATAATAAACGAAATTCCGTTTTCATAGTTCTCATTTAACTATCTCTCTATTTCTTACTCTCCATCTCTTTCTCAACACTACTCTGGGTCAGTGAAGAGGAGCAAGCCTCTCTGCTTGTTCTAGATCAGAGACTGATGATAATTGGACTTATTGGCTGACAAGGAGTGACCCACATAATAACTGCAAACCCTCTCAGTATCGACTAGGACTGTATTGTATTCCTTTAATAATGTTGCTAAAGTTCCTAATATCTATATAATGACCAGAGCTTCTAACCTAATAACCTCTTAAATATATTCAACCGTATGTATCTTGAGTAGGTTTTGCCTCATGCTTTTAGCAATAGTTGTAGCCCTTGGAGACCAGCTGGACCTTGCGAGCTCCGATTCCGTTTCACTAATGAAAGGAAATGAAAGGCTAACGCTAGCGGGTGAGTCCAGTTTACCACACTGTTATAGCTCAGCTCAGGTAAGAACCACCACTAGCCCTTCCCTTTAGTGCCATGAATTGTTGTTCTTTACATAAATAATTTTAACAGCACGGAGAATGAGAAAACATAAAGGGAGGGAGCTATACTACATAATGGAACGACCACTGAAGAGAGCAAGGGGAGGAGGGAGAGGCAGGGAGGCAGTTGTGCTGGGGGTAGGATGGGACCCTGTGAGTCACCATTAAGTAACAGTGCCTTCTAACATCAGTATCGCCCACGTAGAATGTGGTGCCAGCGTGTTCAGAGGTGTTTCTGAATCAGAGTGAGATATAAAGAGGAAGGTAGGTAGAGAGAAAGATAGGATGAAGAAAGACGGAGAGACAGTGAGGTAAAGAGAGTAGAAGGAGAGAGCTGAAAGATAAGAGGTCAATATAAATGTACGCCAAGGCTCCAAGCAATGTTTCAAAGCAAGTTTCAGTGTACTGAATAAACATTATGCTTCCCATGGAAGATAAGTAGTAGTAGAAAATAAGTAGTGCAGCAATAGGAAAATGTATGTTATTTTATTGCTAAATTAATTTGTATATATGGTACATCACATATCATATGTATGGTTTACATACCTAAAGAACAGGGTGAGAGAGAGACTAAAATAAGATAGGGAAATATAGAGGGGGGGTGAAAGAGAGAGAGAGAGAGAGAGAGAGAGAGAGAGAGAGAGAGAGAGAGAGAGAGAGAGAGAGAGAGAGAGAGAGAGAGAGAGAGAGAGAGAGAGAGAGAGAGAGGCAGAAAGAGAGGAAGAGATAAGCCTCTGTACAACAGGTGAGGTTTCTATTCTAATCTAGACCATCAAACTGCTCTCCTGTGGTTGGCCAAATCAATAGAAGCACACTCCTCACATGCTCAACAACAAGACAACTAGAGACCCAACCACAAAGAGACGAACAGGCTGAGACGTGCTGCTGCTGCCTCCATGTTCCTCATGCAGCAAGGTGAATTTGTAGCCGCACATAATACAACAGAGCTATATGAGAGGAAAAGAAAAGGGATGCCACGCTCCTTTGTCCTCTCTCTTTCAATCTCCACCATCAGAGCTCTCTGTCAGTGCTGCTTTTATTTATTTTATACACTGAGACTGAGACACACACACACACACACACACACACACACACACACACACACACACACACAAACACACAAACACAGCCTCCCACACACAAAGAAGCACACTCATACTGTAAACAGATTATAACAGTTAAAGGAAGTTGTAATTCCTGTCCCTGAACGCTATTGTAAATGCAACCAGGTGGGACATAGACAGTAAAAACACAAATGGAGACAGCAGCCAAGTAAACAGAGACAAATGCACATACACCCACACCCACACCCACAACCACACACACACACACACACATGTTTCACCCCGGCTTCAGTCTGAGTAATCAGTCAAACGGATCAACCTTGATTTTGGTCCAAATCAAAAACATTTCCTATCTGTTACACTGGGCAGATCAGTCTTATTTTTGGGCTCTCTAGTAGACCAATGGTGTGAGATATGAAAAATACATATCCCACATTGCTGTGGAATTTGGCAGCTATATTCATGTGACCTAAACACTCAACTTGAAGCATAGCTTTTTGTACTATGGTATCCTAGAAGTATTTAAATAAATATGTAATATTTTTTCTCTCTTGTTTAAGTCCGGCACATCAGAAGCATGATCAGCCACGTTTTAAGCACAATATAGTTCGTGAAGAGATCTAAATAGGTTTTAAGTAAATGATGTAGCTATGTAACTGCAGATTCAGCTATTGATAAACTAAGTGGATTAGCCTAACCATTCAGTAAAATAGACATTCCATAGATAAATAATTAGCAAATTGTCATATAAAATCAATGCATGATGTGCAGGAAATGTCATGCTACTGTTACACATAAAGTACAAAAAGGTCGCCAGAATACATCCTAGCATACCCATCTTACTGTACGGCTACTGCAAGCTGTTTCGGTTTAGCGGTTTTATCTTTAAAAGCCCTGAGATGTTATGTATAATTTAATATCCTGCCTCTGTGTCAAAGTGCTACCTCAATACATACACTGTAAAAGCCTTAGCCGTGCGCACAAAGGAGGCTCTGTTCTGGGGAACATGGACATTTTCACAGGCACACATCATCCATGAGCTTGGCTTGCCATCCATATGCTAAAGAACCCACAAGCCAATGGTTTTGGAAAATATATGTACTGGTAAAAGGCCAATAGTTACCATTATTTTGCTTTGTATGGCACATTCTTTTTTACAACAATGAACATAAAGGCACGTGGGAGTGGAGGAAACTACTTGCTTTGACAGTATCCATACCATCCCTTCCACTTAAATTAGATCTATAATACAAATTCCTCTGGGACCCAAGAAATCATAGTCCATAATCCATAATAGTTTTAGTGGTTAGTATAACATTCATGCTCTGTAATCTAATCTTTCCATTGTAACCTTATTACCATAATACATAAACAATTGTCTTGTCTATGACAAGTGTATGCGCACCAATTACTGTACTGTAATGAATTCTGTGTGGGAAAAAGAGAAAAATATGACAGAAAAAAAAACAAATTTAGAAAAATGAAGTTAGCGAACAGACTAAACTATGGGCTGTGCAGAAATCTTTTCGCTTACATTTTTACAACCTGGCATATCAAACCATTCACACCACTCATGTGGTCTCTTCAAGGCCAAAGATTCTACAAAACTTCAGGTTACTTTTCTAAAATTCAATCAGGTTTTCAAAAGCGCAATGACGCCTGCACTCTCAAAAGAAGATGAATGTTCACTTAGCCTTGAGATTCGTAAATACGATTTGATGACTGACATATGACCAAAGTGACACAGACACTATAAAATTGGTCATTTATTCCAATTAGTATGTCCAAAAGTCCAAATTGAAGGTAAGGTAAGCTGAGGTAAGACAGCAGACATTTATACGTCTAACATGTGACATATGATATATATATCCCTCAACCCAACCCTTCCTTCTTTCATTATACTTTAGCACTCTATATAGACATATAAGTTAACAGAGAGAGAGAGAGAGAGAGAGAGAGAGAGAGAGAGAGAGAGAGAGAGAGAGAGAGAGAGAGAGAGAGAGAGAGAGAGAGAGAGAGAGAGAAAGCAAGATAAATTGTTGTCAACGTTTGTTTGTTTTTCATGCAAGTCCCCCCCCCCCCCCATAATTGAGGAGGAGTCACTCCCTCATCGTGTTTTGTTAAAACATGAAGGCCTGCCGCTGGATCAACAAATCCTGGAGCCCAAAACCCTGCCATATGTCGACCCATGTGTTCTCCACCAGCTGTGAGCACTCTGCTCCCCTCCTGTCCAAACCACTGAGTGTCTGTCTAGGGCCAGCACTCACACTCACAATGGCCCACTACTGTTTTGCTGCTTTTGGTTGGACAGCAAGAGGTGGAACTAACAGTGTTTCATTTACTCATCCTGACCGAACCTGACTTTCAGCACTAACACGTTTGATACAGAGCTATGGCATGTACTTCGAAAAATACCGTTTGTTATTTGCTCAATTACACAGAATTTACACACACAAACACAAAATCTACTCATAAACTCCAGGGAATGGTTGGCGTATGTTTGATTACAACAGGCTAACTGCTGTGTTAACGTTTTTATGAAAACAAAACTCTAAAATCAACTGCCTTTAAAGAGTTGTATGTATGTATGCAGTCATGCTTCAGTATATGAGTTTGGTTAGCAAGTGTAGTCGTGTCCACTCACCTGGTTTGGCGACCGAAACTCCTGGTTGTTGTCATTCATGTACATGTTGTCACCATCAAACTGAAAAAGAAACAAACAACAAACATGGTTTGAAAAAGAATTCTAAAAACATACTGTAGACACAGAAAAAGGAAGAGGGGCTATTGCGGGTGGCCTGAAGCATGAGTGTAATGACTTTATCACTTTTGCTAAACCTCGCCACAGAGGCAGTGTCGGTAATTACTGTTCATCAGCGGGCCCATAATTAGGCTAGTTGAGCCGAGTGAAGAAAGACGGGCTTTCCCCTGTGGCCTCTAGCCCGCGCTGTGTGTGTGTGTGTGTGTGTGTGTGTGTGTGTGTGTGTGTGTGTGTGTGTCTTTAAAAGACTCTATGGTTGTGTTTTAAAAAAAAAATGCAGCGTGGGATGTGTGTCTCATTGCTAGCAATAGAAAGCGTTCCCATGGTATGCGTCTGTGTGTGTGTGTGTAAGTGTTTGTGTGTGTGTGCGTGTGCACATCTGCCTCCGTGTATGGCACACCGCAGAGGGCATTCTCTGTCTCTCATATGAACAGGGCAATAATAAGTTGTGTGTTAATCAGGCGTGGAGATAACAATTGCTTCAGGTGCCAAAACACAGCTAACCACATTAGTGCCCCAATAACAGCCCCTGACCTCTGACCCTGAAAGTGCCTGGGAAAAGACCCGGGCTAAGTAGCAAGCAATACCCCTGTGCAAGTTTAACTGGCTTTCTTTGGTTCGCATATAATGGCTAACCTCACTGGAGAATCCCTACTCAGTGTCTCTCTGCATTAACGTATGCATCTAGCAACATCTATTGCTCTTCTGTGTTCTCCATAGTCTATCATTTCAATGGAGAAAAAGTTTGAGTCTTGAAATAGAGAAAATGCCACAGCATATATACAAGCCAATATGGTATATATTTTGGAATGAGCCTTGGTTGTAACTATTGGGCCATGCTACCTAATAGACACATTTACTATCAGAATATAAGCATACAGGCACACACTGAACACAAACGCACACATACACACACCCACATACACACAAACACACAGACTCTCTTTGAGATACTGAAGAGTAGAATAAAAGCCCTTTTTGTGTCTGTTGACTGAAGCCATGCTTTGCATAGCTACGTCTACATGGGTGCATGTCTCTATGTACAGTGGGATTGTGAACAGACAGCAGTGAAAACAAGATTAAACTAGACAGCATTCCACATCAAATTGTGTAAAGATACGAGGATTTTTTGGGGTGGTCTCTTTCATGCCCAAAGAATATGGATTGGCAGTCTACAAAAATAGACAGCTTGAATGTATGTATGCACATGAAATATGACTTTGATTAGTATACAAGTATACAAATGGACAGAGCTTGTGATAAACATTTATTCACCAGACGAAACGAGACAGTGAATTACAAAAATACATGACTACCAGTAAGAGAAGAAGAGTTACAGAGAGAAAAACAGAGACAGATATTTATGAATTACATTCCTGCTCATAAGGACCAGGCAGGTTTAGTGTTAGCCTGAGGGCATTGCTTGGTTAACGATGCATCTCATAGAATCCATGTGAGAATCCATTTGCTTTTCTAATGATACCATTCATATTCATCCCTTAAGGTTCAGGATAGAGACATGTTGTCTAGATAGAGAATATGTTGTATCAATGACAGCTTATTCAGTTTCATGTAATACATAATTAGTCAAGGGAACCATCAATGGTGAAAAAACTATGTTATAACGAAGTGTTATAATGCAGCATGCTAACAAGTTGTTTAATTATGTGTTTCACTGTACATTTAGGTGTTGATAATGCTGGACATTATAAGACTAGGTGAGCTAACTTAGGTGTTTTAAACCCTGCGGTGTGTATCTGTTGAGTGATATTGTCTTTTATGTCACAACTGTGATAAAAAGATTTAAATTAAAAAAAATATGATAAACCCCTAGACAATCTAGAAAGGTCAGCCATTTTGTGCTTCAACATGGCTGCCCATATATTCCAATGTAAGGTTTTTTTCTTCTCCTCTATAGCTCTCCTTCCACTGCCTCTCTCCCATTTAAAATGCCAATTTATCCTCGGCTGAATGCTATCAGCACAGCCATTACTTCGCATTCACTGCAGAAATCATATTCTCTCCCATGCTCCCAGATCTTTCTACCTCTCTTTCTCTCTCTCCCTTTTTTTCTCCCTCCCTGCCTACTCACTTCCCCTCCTTCCCTCCCTACCCCTATTTCCCCTCATTCCCCCTCCCTTCTCTCTCTTGTACCCTCTACTCTCTCCATCTCCAGTGGGCCTTGGCATTGCTATCCCATCGCTGGTCTAATTGTGCATTCTGCCTAGACAAGGGCCTCATTAGGCAGTAATTACACACATGTTGTTTTCCGCAAACATCTCTATTTGGATTGCTTTGCATGGTAATTGTTCAGCAGGGAGCACGGCTCGCGATGTTTCCCTGTGTGACACGTGGTGGAGGGGAAGAGGGAAAAAAGAGAAGGCATAGGAAAATGAAAGGGTGAGAGGGTAGGTGAAGGGAAACAGATGAAAAGAGAGTAGAGTAGTCAGGGAGTTTGAGAGTGTGGCTGAGAGAGTAAGAAAAACTGAAAAAAGGGACAGTGTTGAAGAGATCAATTGATAAATAAAAATGAGTATATGGGAGAGAATGCATAAGCAAAGAGATGGACAAAAGTAAGAAACAAAGACTAAATGGAATGAACTGAAAGAAGTTATAAAAATGACAAAGATAGACAGAGGGAGACAAAGAAGAAATAGAGAATGAGAGGGAGAAAGAGAAATAAAGAGAGTTCTGCCCTGGAACTAGGTCAAGCATTGCCATCATCGACAAGCTCAGCGCTTCAAAAATAATGAAGGCACAAGGTGGAAGTAATACTAACTAGCATATCCAGGGAAAACATGTAATATTAACACAGTCCTAATGGTGGAATACAATGTTAGAAGCTTTTCATCTAGGCTAACTGAGCCTGTTTATAGCAGGAGTTTAGGAAAATTACAGACTGCATTAAAGAGCATCTCTGATTGATGGGCTATTCATAAGCCTCTTTTTACAGACAGAACATCTGTGTGCTGTGTTGATGGGTGGTGTGTGTATGTGTGTGTATGTGTATATGTGCGTGTTGGTGTAAGTGGGTGTGTCTATAGGACGTTCTTAAAAACTGCATTAGTAACACTCACCATTTAAATAAACATAGCAGGGAGGAATACTTCTCAAATTATTATGTGTGAATAGATTGAACTGTAACCAACAAATTACTTCCCAATGCACAGCATAGGTCCACTAATATCCATTGATTTCTAAAATACTTGTATTAAGTGAACATTATTTTAATAAAAGCTGTGCGCAAACTAAAGTTATAATTGTCCTAGATGTACCAACAGAACCCATTCATAGTGTACTGCTGCTTTTGTTAAGAAAAAGGTATTGTACTCAGTAATGTATTGCAGAAACTGAACTTTTGTATTTTTTTCTCAGCAAATTTATAGAAGACAATCTATAAGGAGAATCTGTAATACTTGTGACTTTAAAAGCCTTTGCCAATGCACAAGTCTCTAAAAATAATTCTCTCACAGAGCGGAATTAATGAGCAGTGCACAGCCATTCCGTGAAGAAAGGGGCGCGGTGGGGGGACTCATGCAATATGTATGTCTGTTTGAGCACCCTTCCTCTCCATCTTCCCCACTTCTCCTAGTTTTTCTCCCCCCTCTTTTTCTCTTTCTGTGCAATTAAGTGTAGAAGGGTCCTAGCAAACCTAAACCTGAAACAATGTAGCAATGAATTTTGATTGGCTCCAATCTACCACTGCAAGGCAGGAAAGAAAGAAAGAAAGATAGAAAGAAAGAAAGAAAGAAAGAAAGAAAGAAAGAAAGAAAGAAAGAAAGAAAGAAAGAAAGAAAGAAAGAAAGAAAGAAAGAAAGAAAGAAAGAAAGAAAGAAAGAAAAAGAAAGAAAGACAGAAAGAAACGTTGTGGTAAAGTGGAGGAAGTGGTGAACATTTTGAAGAAATGTAGGTAAAGAATGGCTGGAAATAGGCTTTTAACAGTATGGGAGAGATAGCAGAGTGTGACTACAGTGACAATTCTGATGTTGCACCACGCCCCAAGAAAACAATAGCCAGGGCAGGGCCACACAGACACACAAACTAATGCAGACACACAAACACATGCAGACACACACACACACACACACACACACACACACACACACACAGACACACACACACACACACACACACACACACACACACACACACACACACACACACACACACACACACACAAACCCCATAAAGAGTGCAGCCCTTGGCCATGGCAACACATGCTCTGTTGTCGTTAGATAAGGGAAACAGGGCCTCTTCCTGGGTGTGAGAGCTTGATCCCGTCTACACACAAAAACACACAAGCACACACAAACAAACAGACACACGCACACACCAGCAATGCTAGGTCAAATCCACCACATTCCCAATCAAGTGTTTTCTCACCACAAATTTCAGCGTAATTTATTAGGAAATTTAAATCTATATCTATTATAAGTTGTAGAAGCGCCTTAA
Organism: Aplochiton taeniatus; assembly: GCA_017639675.1. Lineage (NCBI taxonomy): Eukaryota > Metazoa > Chordata > Actinopteri > Galaxiiformes > Galaxiidae > Aplochiton > Aplochiton taeniatus. The sequence goes on along the minus strand of CM030174.1, from coordinate 21,918,745 downwards.
ACATGATAATGTTGACAGTAACTTAAGGAATGATCATTTAATGATTAGTTGATAGAAAGCGTCTTACACTACCTCAATTTGAGACGAATAGAGAAGACCGAAGAACCACAGAGCTGAATGTTCAGGTATGTTTAGACACTATTGTCATTAGGATATGGTACGTCTACAAGACCAACTACAAGACCAACTGGTAAAAAACATTGCTTATGCTATTTCACTTTATTTAGAAATAATATTCAATTTTGTTTTTAGACGTTTTACAAACTACAGATGTAAGTTCCCACTGTTTCCGGCACATGTTGCACTAGGTGTAGAAATAAAGGCTGAGACAGTTGCCATTCATCCACTTTCTGCTACTGTGAAACAACCACACAACTGCACAACAGAGAGATGGAGAGATATATTGTGGAGGAACATGGTGTGTGGAACAGTTTTGAATGCTGCCCTGCTAAAAAAGGTCTTCTTTTCACTGCTGGCAAGTAGTCACCAACAGATGCTCGCGAGAACAAATAATAGCTTTGACAATAGTGATGTGACATATAATAGCCACTGCCACCACTATTAAATCAAATTTAAGGTCTAGAGTTTCAGCATAGCAAGTATTTTTTTTATATGATATTCATTTGGAGATTCTAAACTCCTAATTAATTCCCTACCCAAAACTTACATAAATGTCTGCAAACGTGACAACAGAGAACAAGTGATAATTAAATTGTTTAAATCTTAATAAATCCCTACATATGAGAGGAGACAGTAAAATAAATGTTTGAGGTTGTTTTTTTACTGCTCGTGAGTGTAAATGGAAAAGATAATAACATCAGTTAGCAAAAATGTGATACTGCTGAAAGTAGACGGCAGTGTGCAAGTGGCCATGTGTGAGCAAAGGTACTTTATGGCAGAAAATGTGTCAGTGCCACCCACACTGTTTTCCCTTATCCTGCCAATGTGGCCTGTAACGGCCTGTCTGCTAACCAGTATTAGGGGGACATATTTCCTTAGCAACCAACACCACACTATCTCATAGAATTTGTACTTTTTAAGCTGAGCCCCCCCATACAAAACACGTCATATACACTAACCAACTGCACACATATCCTGTACCCCAAAAGTCTCTGTATGTGGTGTGTGTGTGTGTGAGTGCGTGAGGTTTCTGTAGCATAGAAAAGGATGCAGAGCAGAACCCACATTTAACTGAATCTGGTAAACAGCAAAAGAGAGATAAAGGGCAGACTGAATGTCACATTACCCCAGCCCTTTGCCTCTGCTAGCCGCAACATCAGATAACTGGCTGTGGAAAAAAATTCTGGTTTCCTCTAGCATATAATTGGTTATCTTAATGCAATCTACTGTTCTCTTGCCTCCCTGCACAGAATAGAAGTATGAAAGAGAAAAGGCAGTGGAGAGCAAGAGAAGAAAGGTGCAAGGCTGAAGTTGTGACTGTTCTGGCAGTGACAAAAATAAATCATTACAAGCAAAGGAAACATCAGTCTATTTCCATCTCTGGTTTCTCTTTCCTTCTTGGTTGGGCTGCACAAAGGTATTCACAGTTTGTTTGTGTCTTAGGCAACACGGTTGGCTTGAAAATGTAGGGCAAATAAACAAATGATTGTGGGAATAAGCTGAAGTTGATTGATATAATGCATATAGGTTACAGAAATTACTTTTCCATACAATTTACGTTGAAAAAACCTATGGTTTCTATCTGACACCACACACATACAAAGAACATTTAACCTTTTAAGATTGACGGTTGTGCTATATTTAAATATTGTTGCAGACGTACTATATAGATACAAAAATATTTTCAAATATTTCATATTATTGATCATCATTTTAAACCAGTAATTTAAAAGAGAAAGGAAAAATAAAAGGTTCCTGGCCATCAATTCCATTTTTATATGTACATTTTTAGAACAAAGCAATTGATTATTTAGGTGTTTGCACTCTAAATTTGCAATCACAGCTATGCATGCTAAGCATGCACTAAGAGAAGCAACCCCGACTGGACAGCCAGGTAAAAGGATTTCAGCATGCTCATCTTTCCTTTCAGCCAATTAATATTAACAGATCAGCCTTCACTTTGATTGGTAATGTTAAGTTAATCGAGTCGAGTGAAAACCAATATAAGTATTTAAGACAACTGATAAGGAAAGCAAAATTACTAGGAAGTTGATTGTAGTTAGAGTAAATCAATTATTATAACATACGTTTTCAGAATATATGGACACTTGCGAAATGTAGTCGTCAGCAGGCTCAGTATAATGCATTTCTTTGCGCTAACTTGAGGAGTACCACACACAATTGAGAATGCCTGTTTTGGCTTCAGTGCTGCTCATGAGAACTCTCATAGAATTGCATTGAAGGATATTGCAGGTTTCAGTTTATTTTTGTAGTTTGATGGTCTCCACTGGGAGGGACAGAAACCTTCTAACTAGGGGGCGCTATAACCCCCAGATTATAACCTTTGAACTTCCATTGGTCTGAGAAGTAACCCTTGAGGAACATCTCAATACTCAATGGGCTTTATCCTGGAGATAGGAAGTATGGGAGGGATTGATTGCTAATGTGTCTCACCCCAGCGGGCAGTCTTTTTCCAGCTGGGTTGGAGCCTGGAGGTGGAGTACTGTGGAGGAGCCTAACCCCTCGTTCACTTACACCGTAGCGGGCCTGTGTTTAAAAAGAGACAGAGTTGAGGATTGAGAAGATGTGGGGGGAAAAAGAAAAGAAAAGATCAGACAAACGTGAGTAGGGAAAAAAAGGTTTAAGTTCAGAATGTACAAGCAGGTTATTTGAAAAGCAACATGCCAGGGCCCACATTCTTCACACTTTCTACACTCAACCGCCAGCGCACTAGCAAAAGGGAGGTATCATGACACGTGGCTTCAACCGTTGCTTTGAATCGAGTACATAGAGGTTAACTAGAACACGTCCCTCCACCCTAAAACACCTAGCCTGGGTACTTCCACATCTAGGCCACAACCTCCAGAAGACAACATGGCTGAACACTGGCATTGAACCAATTATCTGAATAGTCGGTAGAATCCTTAACGTGGTTTCCTGACTGATACTCGTCTTTGTACTGCAGGTTGAGCTGTGGTAAACATGAAGTTGACTGTCATATGATATAAATAGTGGATACATGTAATTGTATCCACTGTATTGGATGTATAGATGAAGAAGGTACTGTAGCAGGAAAAGACTGGCTGTGACTGCAAAAGTATCATTTCACACAAAGCCCGTAACAAAATGGTGACGATGTCACACACTATCATGGTGTCCCCTATCATTCAATAAAGGATTTTGACATTGATTTCATGGAACTCACTTATTTGTGTCAGGTAAATGAATTCGTTTTCAGATATGTTTTTCTTCTCTCAAAATAATGTTCCTCAAAAAGAATTTTGCTGATTGGGCAGCCTTTAATATTTAGCAACCCCATACTCTCACTTTTTGTGGCACATAAATTGTGTTATTGAACCGTCTTACCATGTAATGTTGATTTTCCCCAGAATTCTTAGCAGGACCAGCTCTTAATTTCCTCTTTCACAAAAGTGTCAGCTCGTAGCCATAATTATACAAGACTTTGACAATTTGGCCACATCGCAAGTCTTCTATCGAATTGACCTGAATCATTTTAGACCATTGTCAGTAGAACTCGAGCCTTTGGAAACATCACAAGCTGTTGCTATTGTTCATTGAATTGAACACAATCATCTCTAATAATAGCGTTCATCAGTACACAAAATGGTATCTAAAGTCACGTCACAAGTTATCTCACTGTTGAGCTGAATCATCTCCATCCATATCAGTACATTCTGACACTTGGTCGAGCTTCAAGGTTTCTCTCAGTCCAAACTCAAGCATCTCAGCCCCTATCAGTTGACTTGGACACTTGGTGTAATACACAAGTTTCTCAATTTTAACTACATTATCTTACTGTAATCAATTGCCAGTATTTAAACACCCGCCTAGACAAGACATATCACTCAGGAGGACTAGGCTGCATTCAGGTTTTGTTTATCCATCCAACAATAACATATATAATATGCACATTTAAAGATGAAGTTAACACTGTTGAAATACATGGCCGAACACTTAAATATATTGAGTCTACTGTGGTGGTCCAGTACATCATACAGGCCTAGGCAATTCACATATTACTTACAGCTGTGATAAGGCAGTCAAGAAAGATTTGATTGATTTGGCTTAATGGCTTGATTCATATGAACAAAGTTTTATGTTAGTTCATTTTTACACATCGGTATTTTACATAAAGCCTTGGTGGGCTATAAACTACATCACTGGAAAACAGTAAAATAAAAAGCATTAAATCAACTCATCCTGAGTTATTTCTATGCAATGAGTGAGAATAAAACAAATAAAAGGGTATGGGAGTATGACAGGTGAACTTTCATGAAAGTACTGTCATAAGAAAATGTACTTGTTTGCCAGTGAGATATTGGAGTGATGGCCTATTTGAGCGCTGGTTACTCATGTATTAATAGCAGGGCTCAATGTACAGATCCATTTCTCCCCTATTGAGAGAACGAGTGGATCAATCCTACCCACTAATATGGGAATACTACTGAGTAGTCATTTATTTGCTTCAGATTATTAATTCATTATTATTTGTCTCTAGAGGATACCTCACCCTACTATTGAATCACAAGAGGAAATGGCATCCATAACTATTTACAGACTGAAATACGACTTGTAATTGTAAGCTACATCCTATTATAGGTCAAAATGTCTGATAAATGGTAAGTAATTAGAGCCTGTTGGGAATCTTTCTGGTGAACACTTTCTCAGAGGCGTTTGCATTTTTAATAACCTTAAAGTGAAAAGCCTAAGAACACAAACTTGATTAAAAAAGAAGATGGGTTCTACCTTAGTGCAAGTGCAAGCTGAGTCCCTCAATTATTTAGTCAATGAACAGCCGTGGGCCACTCCGGAAACTTAAGATAAACTATCAAGCCCTCAACTGAGGCAATGAATTCGCTCAGTAAAATGTCTGAAATACGTTGCTTCAATTACACTGCTCCTATTTTGAGACATATTTTCAAAATTTTCTTATGTTATGGCCATATTCTAAAATTGCTAATGTTCTTCTGTTTTATCAATCTACACACAATATCCCATTATGTAAAGCGAAAAAAGGTCTGTAGAGATTTGTGCACATTTATTACAAATAAAAAACTGAAACAAGACATTTACATACTGTAAGTATTCAGACCCTTTACTATGACACTGAAAATTGAGCTCCGGTGCATCCTGTTCCCATTGATCATGCTACAGATGACTAAATTCAATTAACTGGACATGATTTAGAAAGACACACGGAGGACTCTTCCTAGAGCTGGCCGCCCGGACGAACTGAGTCATCGTGGAAGAAGGGCCTTGGTCTTGCAGGTGACCAAGAACCCGATGATCACTCTGACAGAGCTCCAGAGTTTGTTTGTGGAGATGGGAGAAACTTCCAGAAGGACAACCATCTCTGCAGCACTCCACCAATCAGGTCTTTATGGTAGAGTAGCCAGACGGAAGCTACTCTTCAGTAAAAAGTATATTACAGCGAGCTTGGGAGTTTGCCGAATGGCACCTAAAGGACTCTCAGACCATGAGAAACCAGATGATCTGGTCCGATGAAACCAAGATTGAACTATTTTGCCTAAATGCCAAGAGTCACATCTGGAGGAAGCCAGGCTGGGCTCATCACCTGGCCAGTACCGTCCCTATGGTGAAGCATGATGGCGGCAGCATCATGCTGTCGGGATGTTTCTCAGCTGCAGGAACTGGAAGACTACTCAGCATCGAAGGAAAGATCAACAGAGCAAAGTAGAGAGAGATCCTTGAGGAAAACCTGCTCCAGAGTGCTCTGGACCTCAGACTGGGGTGAAGGTTCACATTCCAACGGAACAACAACCCCAAGCACACAGCCAAAACAAGGCAGGAGTGGCTTTGGGACAAGTCTGTGAATGTCCTTGAGTGGCCGAGCCAGAGCCCGGACTTGAACCCGATCGAAAATCTCTGGAAAGACTTGAAAATAGCTGTGCATCGACGCCTCCCATCCAACCTGACAGAGCTTGAGAGGATCTACAGAGAAGAATGGGATTAAATTCCCCCAAAACAGGTGTGCGAAGCTTGTAACATCATACCCAAGAAGACTTGAGGCAATAATCGCTGCAAAAGGTACCTCAGCAAAGTACTGAGTAAAGGGTCTGAATACTTATCTAAATGTAAGATTTCAGTTTTTTATTTTAATATTTGCCCGATTTTCTACAAACCTGTTATCTCCTTGTCATCATCTGGTTTTGTGTGTAGATTGATTTCAGGAAAAATCTATTCTACCCATTTTAGAATAAGGAACCAACGTAACCAAATGTGGAAAATGTGAAAGGATCTGAACACTTTCTGAATATGATGTTAATCACAGGAAACTACTTCTTCCCTCTCAATTTTCTTAACTTGTGTTGTTAAACACTAGTACATTATATCTTGCACAATGAAGTATGTGTAAGGTTTTGTTGTGACTGTCCCTGTATCTATGGATGTCTTGTTGTGACTGGCCGTGATAAAACAAAGTAAAGATCTGCGACTGTATCTCCTCTGGGCTAGCACATCATAGGGTCACCCCAGGTGTTTAGCTCCCCAGCGGCTGGATGCTGGAAGCCCTTAAGGCCTGTGGGGAATCCTGACAGGCCCAGGGAGGTACTCTCACATCCTTGGTCCTTCAACTTCCCTATGCCAGAATAACCAGGGAAAATCCACTTCTTCTGGGGCCATGCTGATAATACTACAGGTGACTACTCTGCACAGTCTGGTGCAGCATGCACACAGTATTTAAAACTTGACCTATTATACTTCCTGAGCCTTATTGGAAGGGGCCAGGATGTGAAAATACAGGTTATACATGAAAGTATACCTTTGAATAAATTACTAATATATGTCTATTTGATACAAACATATCAGATGTCTGTCGAGATAGATTGGGAACTGAAGATAATTAAGTTAGTAGAGATCTACACATGAACACAAACTACATACAGTTAAGTACATAAAAGATTCCAATGACGTCTTACTGTCCCAAACAATCCCTGGTTAAGTGCTATAAACATTTGTACCTGTAAACTTGTCAAATGACTAAATGCTTTGAACGCCATTGATGCCAATAAAACTGAAACCAAACATATACAAAGATACATTAAAAAGCAAAGTCAAAGATAATGCATTGTGGCATATAATTCCATATAACATCTAAGTGAGCGCAAATAGCTGCACCATCTGTTATCTATATGGGATAGCTTTACATGCATGCTTTTGTGTTCACGCAACTGGGTGCATTATTTGGCCGTTCGTTAGAAGGTAACATCATTATTGTCCATTCAGTGTTGCCTACAGTATAGCTGCTTTGTATAAATGGAGATATGTATGTACCCATGTATCTAAATGTGTACTTCTGTATCAGGTTTTCTTAGTGTCATCCATGTAATCACAGTTTTGCAGTAACAGCTCCACATTTAAATTAAAGTGCATAGGATCACATTCCTAGACAGCTGGTAGTTGTGCATTCCTATCAGGAAAAAACGAGGGGAGGTGGGGGGGGGGGGGGTACTTTGAAAGAAAACATACACTATTTCCATTTGAAACTGCTTTAGGGATTAAGGCTTGGAGCTTCTAGAAAAAAATGCATTAAAATAATCCACCATTTGCATGTTTTATCTTCACAAAGGAAGCTCAAACACCAACCCCCACTCTATTGCCCCTCCCCCATCCAACATTTGTACGCACACACCCACAAGCACACACACTCAGCAACACAAAAATAAATGTCTTTGCATACGCACACAGTCACCAATACCAAACACGCACACACTCACACACATAAACACACACACACACACACACACACACACACACACACACACACACACACACACACACACACACACACACACACACACACACACACACACACACACACACACAGATCAACCAGCTGCCATCTGGTCTGTGCTCTATCCAAGCCTCACAGAACACATTATTCACTACAATACATCACATCACATTCCCTCAATGTCACAGCCTTGTGCTAGGTAGAGAGTGAGGAAAGGTAACAAAGAGAAAACAGCTATTTGTACTCCCCAAACTGTAAAAGGAAAGATTTGATATCACTGTGCAGAGGCTGAGAATAATTAGAGAGTTCAATTTGTTTTTGAAACAATGAAATGAAATGAAATGGCCAATAAATGTTGTATCATTTTAGAACGGCTAATGCTAGATTCAAATCACAGACTAGGTTTGTCTGTCAACATGCCTGTCTGACTGTGAGCTTTGTGTGTTGTGTATGCCAGGGTGAGTAAGACAGAGAAAACATGCATACAAGCACGTCAGTAACTAACTTTCTTCTGTGTGTGTGTCTGTGTGTGTGTGTGTGTCTGTGTGTGTGTGTGTGGGGGGGGGGGGGTTGAGTTTCTGTCTGTCTAAGTTTGCAACCACCTGGACCGAGAGTGTATGTGGCTATGCTCCTGCTACAGAGCACAATGGGATCCTAACAGCTGGCAAGCTCATACTTGACCACATATTGACCTGTTTGGCATTCACCTGTTAGTGAGCCAAACCTAATGTTTCTGTAGTGTGCCTAGCTTGGCTGACCTGCATTTTACCTTCCATTGCAAAGCAAGCGAGTCTGGCTGACTGTGCACATCAGAACAGGGCACCATGCAAATCAATGGAATAGCCAGAACAATAAAGGGTTTTTCTTTCTTCTAAATGAGAGAATGTTTTTTTGCCTATAATTGCCATTAAGGCTGTGGCATTACCATTTATAAACACTATTAGCTACAACTGACAAATTCTAAAACAATCCAAATACATTATTTTCATCAAATTCATGACTTAACAGTGAGGACTATAGAGTATACAGTGCATCCGGAAAGTATTCATACCCACTTTTTCCACATTTTATTATGTCACAGCCAATTCCAAAATGGATTAAATAAAAAAAAATTCTAAACATTCTACACACAATACTGCATAGTGACAAAGTGAAAAAAGTTTGATATTTTGAATACATGTACATAAGTATTCACAACCTTTACTGTGAAACTCAAAATTGAGCTCAGGGGTATCCCGTTTCCACTGATCATCCTTGAGATGTTTCTACAACTTGATTGGAGTCCACCTGTGGTAAATTCAATTGATTGGACATGATTTGGAAAGGCACACACCTGTTTATATAAGGTCCCACAGTTGACAGTGCACGTCAGAGCACAAACCAAGCCATGAAGTCCAAGGAATTGTCTGTAGGAGACCGCCGAGACAGGATTGTATCGAGGCACAGATCGGGGGAAGGGTACAATTCTGCAGCGTTGAAGGTCCCAACGAGTACAGTGGTCTCCATCATTCGCAAATGGAAGAAGTTTGGAACCAGGACTCTTCCTAGAGTCCAGGACTCTTCCTATAGCTGGCCGCCCGGCCAAACTGAGCAATCGGGGGAGAAGGGCCTTGGTCAGGGAGGTGACCAAGGACCCAATGGTCACTCTGACAGAGCTCCAGTGTTCCTCTGTGGAGATGGGAGAAACTTCCAGAAGGACAACCATCTCTGCAGCACTCCACCAATCAGGCCTTTATGGTAGAGTGTTCAGACGGAAGCCACTCCTCAGTAAAAGGCAAATGACAGCCCATGGAGTTTGCCAAAAGGCACCCAAAGTACTCTCAGGCCATGAGAAACAAAATTCTCTGGTCTGATGAAACCAAGATTGAACTCTTTGGCCTGAATGCCAAGCGTCATGTCTGGAGGAAACCAGGCACCACTCATCACCTGGCCAATACCATCCCTACAGTGAAGCATGGTGGTGGCAGCATCATGCTGTGGGGGTTTCAGTGGCAGGAACTGGAAGACTAATCAGGATCAAGGGAAAGATTAATGCAGCAATGTACAGAGAGATCCTTGATGAAAACCTGCTCCAGAGCGCTCTGGACCTCAGACTGGGGTGAAGGTTCACCTTCCAACAGGACAACGACCCTAAGCACCAGCCAAGATAACAAAGGAGTGGCTTTGGGACAAGTCTGTGAATGTCCTTGAGTGGCCCAGCCAGAGCCCAAACTTGAACCCGATTGAACATCTTTGGTAAGATCTGAAAATGGCTGTGCACCGACGCTCCCCATCCAACCTGATGGAGCTTGAGACGATCTGCAAAGAAGAATGGGAGAAACTGCCCCAAAATAGGTGTGCCAAACTTGTAGCATTATGTACATGTGATATAAATTGTTTTTATCTTTAATACATTTGCAAAAAATTCTAAAACTTTTTTTTCACTTTGTCATTATGCGGTATTGTGTGCAGAATGTTGAGATTTTTTTTAAATTTAATCCATTTTGGAATTAGGCTGTGACATAATAAAAAGTGAAGGGGTATGAATACTTTCTGGATGCACTGTACGTGTAAAAGAGTGAGATGTTTTTATGATGCATCTTTAAAACCCTCTCACCTGTTCTCACATTCCCGCTGACTGTGAAGAGCAACGCTCTAACCAGGTAACAACATTTGGGACACTTGGCAAAGTGAACTACTCAGCTAACACCAACTTACGAGCAGAATATAATTTTTCTACTGTCACAAATACTGTTCTAACATTGTACTACATTTACCGTAAGGCCCAGATGACCTTGCCCTAACTAATCACCCATCCCATGAATTGGATTCCATTGCAACATTCATTTGACTATGTAAATAGCTATTTGAATTGGAGAAAGTTGCAGCGTCAGATGGTTCGCTTCCCCTCCCTGCACTCCTCTCTTCCCCACCTCTCCTTTTTTCCCACCCTCCCTCCCTTGCTCTCTCACGGCTCTCCCGGCGCTCGCCTGTGTTTGGGCTGCAACTGTGAGAGGTCACCGCCTGCCTTGTTCTCACACGTGGAGTGTGTGTGTGTGTGTGTGTGTGTGTGTGTGTGTGGGTGTGTGTGTTCAGGGAGAGAGAGAGACTGTGGATGAGTGCATGAATGAGTGTGTATGTGTGAGAATGAGTGCCTAAGCGTGTGTGTGTGTGTGTGTGTGTGTGTTTTGCCCCGCAGAGTGTGTGAGTAGATGTGTGCGTTGGGGAGCCTTGCTAGCTCAGTGCCAGGTCTCACTAATGAGTCTGTCAGGCACTGCTAGCGACGGCGTGCTCCCCTGGCTCAGCGCGCTCCTACAGACAGACTATGATTAGCCGGGCCAATGGCACGCCACTGGGCCAGATTAAACAGTCACTGTGCCGACTGTGCCGAGAGGGTACACACACACACACGCACACGCACACGCACATGCACACACACACAAACATACAGGCATAATAATTTCACTCATTAGCCTTCCTTAATATAATAACTAAGACTGATACAGCATATGCAATGTGAAAAGAATATTTAGTAGGAAACTGCGCTAGTTACAGTACTTCTGCATATATGCAGATAATGACACAGCAATGTGTCTAAATCACCATGAAGTCCAATAAAAGACACATTTCATTCATCGATACCATGTGTAGACTTAAGGAAATAAAAAAAATAAAAAACTTGTGGAGTTCTTTATTGCGTCATTGAATTTCCGTCTTGTTGTAATCTTGCACATCATTCAGAATCTATGTCGCTTCTTGTGGCACTAACAGCTCTGAACATCTTCATTAATGCGACATGATTCTCTAATTACAGCTAATGACCAATTAACTGGGGGGGGGGGGGGGGCAGATGAATTAGAAGATGAGCACAAGAGGACAGTCCATAGGACACCTGGTATTTCATTACTTGAGTACCAACTGGTAGCTGTCCCTGGGTGACAAGGCTGTGGTCGGCAGACAAGTGGTGCTATTCAGGTTGTGACTGGAGCAGCTACAGCCTTGACCTGAGCAAGATGTTTCTTTCGCACGTGACACCTCTAGTATCTCAGGACAAATTCTACCTCTAATGAGGCTTTTGCTGACATACCTGAGGACCTTATCTGATCATTTCAAACTGCCCATTAATTCATGAGAAAAGGTGTCGAGGACCAAATAGCCCTATCTTGATTTGTTTAATTCATCGGGAAATAATATCTCAATGTCTCTCACTCAGCTCCCTGTCTCTCTCTTGGGCGAGCTTAACTTAAATAAAGTTAATTAACTTCATTTTCAATCTTCTTTTTACTTCACTGCGTTCTCTCTTTCTTATTCCATCCGTCTGACTCGCTAGCGCTTTAGTGTCGAGTCACTTGTTTTACTATCTTCTCTTCTCTGTGTGTTCTCAAGGTTTCTCTTCACATCAACATGCTTCCTGTAAGTGTTTTTCTGGCCCATATAGTCCAAAAGAATAGTTGCCCTGACCCTGGTCAGTGGCTATACTGTCTAGTGTCTACCCTCTTTAATGTGGTAGAGTATTGCCATTTCAGTCATGTGTGTTTATCTAAGCCAACCGAAATAGACATTAGAGCATACATTTTTTTTCAGTCCCTAATTGTTAAGTATCATTTTTTTCTGGTTGGATCAGGCGGGATCCCTCTTTGTAAAATGAACCGTAAAGAATAAACTGAACTGTTGTTAAATTTGCTGTTTCTCGTTTCCACTTTTATTTTCTGTTGAAAAATTGTAGAAATAACCCTTTGTTTACTCAAATCGAATCACCAAACTATAGTTCATTCAATTTCTGTCTTACTGTGAACCACCACCCCCAAACCCCAATAGCATATTTATCATGATGCCATATGCCCCAACACAACACTGCCTCTATTCTCAGGCTCCAATGTGCAGAATGTGATATACTGCACAGTACAATGAAGTAATTGTGTTTCCTCCCTTGAGGGAAAATGTGAGGAGGAACAAAAAAGTCTGTGAAGCATGTATGTTTTGCATGTTTATAAGGCCCTTCAATATGAGTGAGGAGAACTTGTAGTGAGAATGTATATTCGAGTTCATTTATTTCAAAATGTCAGACTTGCTGGGTAGTCAGTCAAGTCGTCATGGACATTTTGTGTTGTAGCAATGCTACTTAGTATTATTTAAAAAAGATATACGTTTAACATAGAATGGTATACTGTATATGAAACAATCTCTGAATTTAATCCAGGGTGGCTGGAATTCATTCATAAAAATATATATTATACAGTGGGGCCAAAAAGTATTTAGTCAGCCACTGATTGTGCAAGTTCTCCTACTTAGAAAGATGAGAGAGGTCTGTCATTTTCATCATAGGTACACTTCATCTATGAGAGACAAAAATGAGAAAAAAATCCAGGAAATCACATTGTAGGATTTTTAAAGAATTTATTTGTAAATGATGGTGGAAAATAAGTATTTGGTCAATAACAAAAGTTCAACTCAATACTTTGTAACATAACCTTTGTTGGCAATGACAGAGGTCAAACGTTTCCTGTAAGTCTTCACCAGGTTTGCACACACTGTAGCTGGTATTTTGGCCCATTCCTCCATGCAGATCTCCTCTAGAGCAGTGATGTTTTGGGGCTGTCGCTGGGCAACACGGACTTTCAACTCCCTCCACAAATGTTCTATGGGGTTGAGGTCTGGAGACTGGCTAGGCCCCTCCAGGACCTTGAAATGCTTTTTACGGAGCCACTCCTTCGTTGCCCGAGCGGTGTGTTTGGGATCATTGTCATGCTGGAAGACCCAGCCACGTTCCATCTTCAATGCTCTCACTGATGGAAGGAGGTTTTGGCTTAAAATCTCACGATACATGGCCCCGTTCATTCTTCCCTTAACACGGATTGGTCGTCCTGTCCCCTTTGCAGTAAAACAGCCCCAAAGCATGATGTTTCCACCCCCATGCTTCACAGTAGGTATGGTGTTCTTGGGATGCAACTCAGCATTCTTCTTCCTCCAAACACGACGAGTTGAGTTTGTTCTATTTTTGTTCTATTTTGGTTTCATCTGACCACATGATATTCTCCCAATCCTCTTCTGGATCATCCATATGCTCTCTGGCAAACTTCAGACGGGCCTGGACATGTACTGGCTTAAGCAGGGGGACACGCCTGGCACTGCAGGATTTGAGTCCCTCTCGGCGTAGTGTGTTACTGATGGTAGCCTTTGTTACTTTGGCCCCAGCTCTCTGCAGGTCATTCATCAGGTCCCTCCGTGTAGTTCTGGGATTTTTGCTCACCGTTCTCATGATCATTTTGACCCCACGGGATGAGATCTTGCGTGGGGCCCCAGATCGAGGGAGATTATCAATGGTCTTGTATGTCTTCCATTTTCTTACAATTGCTCCCACAGTTGATCTATTCACACCAACCTGTTTGCCTATTGCAGATTCACTCTTCCCAGCCTGGTGCAGGTCTACAATTTTCTTCCTGGTGTCCTTCGACAGCTCTTTGGTCTTGGCCATGGTTGAGTTTGGAGTCTGACTGTTTGAGGCTGTGGACAGGTGTCTTTTATACAGATGACGAGGTCAAACAGGTTCCATTAATACAGGTAACGAGTGGAGGACAGAAGAGCTTCTTAAAGAAGAAGTTACAGGTCTGTGAGAGCCAGAAATCTTGCTTGTTTGTGGGTGACCAAATACTTATTTTCCACCATCATTTACAAATAAGTTCTTTAAAAATCCTACAATGTGATTTCCTGGATTTTTTTTCTCATTTTTGTCTCTCATAGTTGAAGTGTACCTATGATGAAAATTACAGACCTCTCTCATCTTTCTAAGTAGGAGAACTTGCACAATCAGTGGCTGACTAAATACTTTTTGGCCCCACTGTATATATGTTGGACAATCATCTTATATAACTTAAAATGATTTAATACCTTCTTTTTCACTTTGCTCTCAGTAGTGCAGTAATGTAGTAATAAGTATGGAGCCATTCTTTGATTTCAACAATGAATATGGCAGAACAAAAGTATACTAATGTGGGTCCACGACACACACAGATCAATAACAGCCACTTCATGTCCACACAGCAAACAGAGGTTAAGTGTGTGTGTGTGTGTGTGCGTGTGTGTGTGTGGTGGGGGGGGGGTGGACTTAATCATTTAAAATAGATGTTGTTCTGTTAACTTCAGATTGTATTATTTTATATAAAACATCGTTGAATGCACACAATTTCCTTGAAAAGGATTTAAAGAGCACAGGCTTTATTAAAAGACTGTATGTCCTTTAAACTGACTTTTAAACATTAATGTGTTTCATGTTCATCTTGAACTTGATCAAAGGTGGGTGGAAAACGATTTAAAATTGGTAGAGGTACAATACATAAAACTCATATACATCGACTCTTTCATATGAATCTTATTCAAATCTAGCAACTGCAAAATGCCAAATAGTTAATTATAACCGAAAGCTCATAAAGTTTGTAAATACGCCAATTCACTGATTTGCCCCAAAATTAAAGAAATAAAAAACTAACAAATAAAAAGTTGCCTTTTTGATTTGTACAAACAAACGACGGAAAACCAATTTCTGACGGGATGTCCTCTTGATAGCACGTTTTATGACCCCGACTCAAAGGTGTAAAGATCCAGTTAACCTATGTTTTAAATTAGTACCAATATATGTATTAGGAGCCGACCGATACTGGATCTTTGGAGCCGATACCGATATTACGCAGTAAAATTGTCTACATCTATAATTGTCGATTTCTGTACATCGATATTCTTCATATTGCAATGATCCCTCAAATGTCTGTTCTAATGTTATATGCAGATGTTTTCCTCTTGGCCAGGGCTCCATTGTAAAAGAGATATCTATCTCAATGGGACCCCACTTGTTAAAACAGATAAAAGAAATATTAAACTCAGCATTTTTTGTCACCGCTACCTATATATGTACGATAGGCCCATATCGGCCAATAGATATCGTCTCTAATATATATCCACACAGGCACATTGTTGGCAGCACAAAGAACAGGAACAGACAAAAAGTTTTTTCCCCATGGTGGACAGTGATTGGTCATTGGTTTGGTGCTTTACTGTAGTGTAATCAGCAGAAGATCATATAGATAGATGGCCACACTAGTGTCAACAGACAGGCAACTGGATTTCCCCTTTCCTCCTGGCATTCCTTTATGAATGTGCAGCAGCGTCAAAATATTGTGTTTCCTCATCTTTAGAAACACACTTTGAGCTTTTCTGAGAGGAAGATAATCTTGTTACCTTGTTTTCATGGGAATAAATATCCATTTCTCAGTGACAATCAGCGGGTGGGTGAAAATAATTAATCGCACCAACCCCCTCCCATTTCTTTTACCATGTAATTAAATCAGTTAAACGTTTTAAAAACATGTAAACTCATCAATGACTTGGAGCCATTTGCATTTTTAATCATGGCAAATTAATTCTAATACGCAAGTGACTTTGTGGCAATGACAGAGCGGGCTTATTGTGTGTCTGTCACAGTCGCTTAATTCTACCATTATATTCCTTACATTCTAATATGCTAATTTGCCTTTTTATGAGGCTTTATTTCTAAATCAACAACCAACCATGACTATTAACTCATAATCTACGATTACTACACTTTTCACTTTGAACATTGTAGATGTCACCATCTTTGCGAACAACTCCCCAGGAGACAACGAAAAGAGTAGTCATAATGGAGGCAATAAACAAGTGGCTAAATCCATAAATATGTAATACAAAACCTGGCACGTGGTAAGTAACAAAAGCAAACAATTCTTGAATTGGATATGGGCTTTTGGTTATACAACAGGAAGATATTACTACCATAGAGAATGTGTAATGTTTACAGTAAATCTACTTGCATTCCACGGTGCAAAGTTGATGCTGTACAGGATACAGTTTTATTAGGATTGTCCAAAAAATACCCTCTGGTCATCCAACCAACCAAAACCTGACTGTATGATTCTTGTCAACTGGACAAGTTAATTACCAGCCCTTGCTTCTAAACTAATAGGTAGCCACATTGGCCTCATAATAATAAAATACCAGTTCACAGTATAGTTTTTTCACATGCGGCCTCAGCGCATATGCGCATAGATCAAATTCACATGTAGAATGAGCTTAGTAAATATGTCCTCATCGTCCACAGGCAACCACTTGTAACATAAAACATTCTTTTGAAGTGAAATGGTGCTGACATGGAACTTGTGTTGATACAGGATATTTACTTTTTCTTCTTCAGCCGCAAAATAAGCTACAGTCTCTATTGGCTGCAATTTAAATGTAAAACAGCTCATGTTGTTCAGCCAGAGGGTAATCAAAAACCACAGTTGACATTACAAAAGGTACAGGAATAAAAAATATAATGTCAGTAAAGTCGGTAGCCCTCCTCAGTTTGTGATGTGAGGGATAATGAAGGCCCATGCATTACTTTATTACTATGTCCACATAATTAGCATGCAAGTATCCTTCTTAATTTAATATTCTAGCTCTCAATAGAATATCCTGAAGAACCCCCCTACTGCAATGGAAGAAATGAATAATGTAGTCACAGTATAAAAAAGTTTTGGGGGGGCTTATGTTTACCGTCTTCCTTCCTACTAGGTTCTTGTGGAGTCATCTCACTCATCTCAACTCTTAAAATGGTTTAGCTAAATATAGTCCGAGAACAGAGAGTTGTGTGTGCTGATTCAGCTGGACAGGTACATGGAAAGTGTATTCATTTTCTCGTAAGCGAGGACAGTGCTTTTCAACATGCCAAAAACCCCACATTCTCGTACCTTAAGAATCTTTTGAGAAGTAACCTAATATTTTTGGTTTCGGTATGGAAAATTACCCAATCTTGTATATATAACCCCTCCATCTCTATACTAGTACAGTCATCCTGATATTTGTTCTCATACCAGCAGTTTAATTTTGAGCAAATGTAAGTCAGTTCATGATTTTAAAAGCTTTCAACTCAGAACATAAGCCAAACCTTCTAAAGGCACCTTGCCTTTTCAACAGATATATAATACGCACTATATTTCAGAGAAGAGGACTTTATAAGTTCCATGTAAAGTATGCAGGATGCAAGAGTTACTATGGGGATGTAAAAGTGTTCCACTGTGCTTTGTGGTGCACTGAGGGCTGTTCCATAATGGTGAAAGAGAGCAGCTGTCTTTACCTTTGGCAGGCAAACAGGCTCATTAAGTTTGGCCGTGTTTGTTTTTGTGCCTGATACCTAGCCTTAAGCAAACATTGCCCTATCTCCTCAATGCAGCCCCTACAGCCTCAACATTTCCTTTTCTATTGTGTAGGGAAGGCACTGCCGGTTACAGTCCACCATACGCTTCCCTGTAAGCGCTTGCAAGGCTGCCAATGGCTCTCAAAGAATGTGTGGTTAATTTAGTCATTTGCTATGGCCTGAACTAACTCTACAACTGAGAAACTCCCTCACTAGTGCATGGCAGCCGTGAATGGTGTATGTATTGCCTGACATCATTCCATCTTTTTGTAGGCTTCATTCGATACAAGGTGTTACAAATTTACAGAGATTAAATAGCAAACGAAATTGACATAATTATCTACTGATTAATTAAGACGGAAACCTAATTGTTGATGCCAATGAACTGAATATATTCAGCTTGACTTAAACTGAATCTCATCTTTAGTTTCCTCTTTTCAATAAAGCAGTTTTTTCAGCAAATAAAAAGTATGCTGTTGTTCCGTATTGTTTGGAATATGTCCCTGGACATGCACTGCCCTCACTTATTTGATTTCATCTTTTTCTTTACTGTTTGTCAAGCAAAGGGTCACAATGCATTTTGAAATCAGTCCCTAATGTGGAGTAATGAGGCTGTCATGGTGGAGCAATCTCTGCTTGTTTGAGTTTGACTCATGTTGTAGATTCAATTAAATCAGCTGAAGTCAACCTGGCCGCAGGCCAGTTTGGTAATGGGTGACCTCATTCAAACAATGCTCTGACATATTGAAACAATAAGAGGAAGGGCTTTGAGCCAGTTGCAAAAGCAAACTCTATTCAAAGGCTACAGTAAAAACAGTATATGACAGTATATTCACTTTATTTTTTGCAGATGCCTTCAGCTTTAGATTCCTAGCCACTAGGGTAAAGCAGTTTGCAATGAGTGTAACATGTTAATTAGTCCCCTGCCTGGCTGCTGCATTGTGTAGTTAACATTAATACGTGGCACTTAGGTTGGGTTCAATTTACTTTCTAATCATACTAAAATACAAGACTGGAAGCACTTAGGAAACTTCTTTGATCTTGCTAGCAGATACTTACATAAAATACCACACAACCATAGAATTGAAATATGAGTACCAGGCAATTCTTAACACACTCAGAATGTCGGCAACCACAGTACCCATTCTTGTTTCAGTCGACCTTGAGAAGTTGCATATCCCTAATGCTGTGTGTGATGGTCAGTCACTGTCACAGAGAAAGTTGTTATGTTTATTGCAATTACTATCTACACATTTAAAAGATTGTCATAGTATTTATACTACTTGCTTTTAAAATGAATGATTTAAACTATGTGGTCTATATGGTGATTTGGGTTCAAAAACTGAAAATGATTGCTGTAATTCTTAACAAAATATGTTCCTTATGTATAAGTTTAGAACAGGGACCCAATAGACGTTACATGTATGTACTTTACAAAGGCGGCAATATCTTGTGGAATTCTTTCCAGCACATGCATAATCAGTAAGAACATAGCATAAAATAAAATGTTTTTCATTGGTCAAACTTTTTCCTACTTCTCAAGGGCTTTGACAGCTAAATAGATAAAAGAGCAACAGCAGTAAAACATAACTACACATAAAACCCTGTACACACACATACACACGGTAACTGAACCTCATTAAGCAGCCTTCCCCCTGGCCCTTATTCCATTAGAAATTAAAACTCAGGACAATTAGCTACAGATCGGTCCCAGCTCGAAGCACTACTCCTGCTCTCGAGGCTTTGAGATGACTTAATTACTGTCACCTCTAGGAATCACGCAATGGCATGGAGCAGGATAACACTTCCAGACTTTGGAGTACCTGGCAACCTAGAATAATTCAGGTTCAGATCTTTGATCTTTTAACACACATCTTAAACGGAGGGACTGACCCAGCAAGAGGGCACCATGGGAGGCTATTGAAAATATGCAACAATACAGACATAATTAGTGAGTGGTACACCTAATCCTCATGCAAATCTAAGCTAATGGATAGGCTATACACTTACTAGACCAAAATGTGCTGCTAAAATCATATAGAGCTTATGCTTGGTAGGGCAGGTTTATTTGTAACATCACAAGTATATAAGAAATATGGTGAATACGTGTAGCTGATACGTGTGGGCAATGTGGAAATATGGGTTTATAAAGGGGCAAGACAGATTTAGCTGTATTCAAGCTAAATGGAGTTTATATAACACTTAAAGACATCTGCAGCACAAGCAAGACAGAGAGCATATATACATCTGAGAGCTCAATATACTTCACAGGTCACTTGATGCCCAGTCTCATTATATTGTGCTTGTCAGAAGAAGGGAAAGGAAATCAAGCTCTTTGCAGCAATGTGGCATGATTATAGGTGTTTGTGTGAATGTTTTTGTGCATATTTGAAAGAGTTTATGTGAACCAAAAGGCTTTCACCAAATGACAGAAATGTCTGTCATCCAGGAATATCTCATTGCTCCATCAAAGCACCTGTTCCGCTTCGGCTGAGCTTGAGTATTACAGAAAAATGACCAAACCCTCTGATAACTTGTGAAAGATTCAACACGAAGGGAAAAATAACCATACTGCTAAACTACTATATGTGGCTACGGCTACACTACTTCAGTTACTTAATAGGATTTGCAATTAAGGTGAAGTGAACCATTTCCAAATACGGTATACAATTAAACATTGTTTTTCTTATTCTGAAATTGTAAAATGTGAATCAGAAATGAGTACTTTGACAAGTAGGGATTCACTCATGTATTTTCAATAATGGCTTTGTCAGTGGTAGCGTGAACGACAAGGCAGCCTTTCGGTAAGAAAGCTAACAGTGGTCTGAGATTCTGCCAGTGTGAAAACCAAAGCCATGGCACTCAGTACAAAAAAAAAATAGAAAAAAATAAAAGTGCTATTGTTTTATCAAAAGTACATGCTGGGTACTTGCCAGAAGGCATTAGTCATTCATCCAAGAGGCTCCACAAGCAAACCACAAAGTGCCCCACTACAACTTCCATTACTTGAATTCTACGAAGTATGTAAGCAAATGTAAACATATCTTACTAGAATGTATAAGCACTGAACATCCTGAAAACAACACTGTCATGCTTGTTGAATACTTGTTATATTAAAGGGGTGGGTGCCACTTGTTAATGGTGAAGCCTATATTTCAATGAAGGAAATATTGACTTCAGGGAGGCGGAGAGTCAAAGGCGGATGCAAATGGGATTAGGGAGGACACCAGTTTTTCAGGTGTCACAAGTTGATCCATAGTTACCCACAAAGCATTAGGTAACATGAGCTGCAGATTAGCTAGTGTTATATAGTTTTTAATATGGTGGTCCATATAGATTGTTTGTGGATTTGAAAATTGCTCAACCTTTCCTGTTTTCTGAATCTTTCTGCGATATAACATTATGTAAAACACGCTGACAAACTGCCTCCATCCCATCACCTAGACCCTTTATTGAATTATTGATTGTTTATCACGCCCGTACAGAAATAATAGAAACAAGGTATTATTTTGTAAAGCTTTTATTCACCTTTTATTTGACCTCCCATAGCCTATGTTGTCTTTACTTGGCCGTTCAGAGCTGAGCTATTGCCGATGAGGTCCAATTGGCCAGTGGGCTATTTCAGTACAAATTAAGCCTGGCTTGAAAGAGGCAGGCTCCAATATAATTCCCAACAGAGAGAGAGAGAGAGAGAGAGAGAGAGAGAGAGAGAGAGAGAGAGAGAGAGAGAGAGAGAGAGGGAGAGAGGGGGAGAGAGACAGAGGCCCAGTCCAATAGAGGGGTAGCCCTGTTAGAATCTTATTAAACTCATGGTGTCATGGTTACTGTTTATAAAGGGAACATTTCAGTTTACAGTAGGACGGCATTCCTTACTATATGTCCATGAGAGTCCCAAAACCCCTGCCTGATTAAATGAAGAATCTAAGCCTAAGACTTTAGTCATAGAAGCAAATTTATTTTCTATAGTTCTATATCAAGGGACATTTTTTTGCATTTCAAGGATTAGGATTGAGGCACAAAGAGACAACTTTTCCCCAATTCTCTTTCACCATATCTGCTGCCCCTTCTGGACAAATAATATAGACAAACACGTACCCTTGCCTGCAAAGCACACACATATCCATACAGTCTTTCAAACCTTTAAAAGTGTGCACGCCAACACATGCACACATGTGGGTTATGCCAGTAAGTGCCGCCTCGGGCTATGTGTTTTTTTCACCACTGTCTACCATGTTATTAACAGTTCTATAAAAAGATATGCTTCTGTTTCTTTTTCCTGTGTGTTTGCAGTGTTAACAATCTTGCTAACTTGCGGAGGGGTTCGATGGTTAACTAGAGAAAGTCATAGAGAAGAACACTGCCATACTGTCATCATTTCCAAAATGATACTGTTTCCCTGTTTTACTTAGCGACATCACTCAACAACATTGCTCATTGCGTGGCTCAAACTGAACAGATGGATAATACAGGACCTTCTTGTCTCAACTTCCATTTCTCTCCCACTATACTTATAACCTCTCACTTTCTTTTCTGACCCTTCTCCTTTTTTCCTCTTTCTTAACTTTTTCTCTTTCACTTTCTTTTCTCCTACGCCAGCCTCTCTCTGTATTTCCCTATTTCTGCTTCCTTCCAATCAATTGGACAGTGCAGTGAGGGTATTGCACATGCCATACTGAATGTATGCTGCAGTGCGTCACTATCACTGAATAGATAATGATTGACTGTACTATATTTGAGGGTGAATGTTATAAATCACACGAAAGTGCACAACCTAGGAGCTACTACCACGCTAATATTAAGTTGATTGAAAAACATGGGCAATCTGAAGATGTATGTCGCACGTTTATGATTTTGCCTCTATAGTCTGTTTCCCATTAAAAAAGAAAAAGGGTCTGCATTGAATAGCTCTGTATCTCTGAGGGTGCTGGTCTCCACTGACTGGATTGGACATTTCAAGTTATCGACTTGCACATATTATTATATGTGCAAGCATAACAAGTCACACATAATAAACATGTCATATAATACACAAAAGAGAAGGAGGGAAATTGGACGCAAAACCGTAAAACCAGGTCCATCTCAATCACCTTTCCCGAAGAGGAAAACTCTCCTTTCAATCAATATGTCCTGATGGCTTTAAAAACAGTCCACATATTCTATGTAGAGGTGGTAATGGATGGGACTGCTAATGGAGAAAACGTATCTATGATTGCCTTCTTATTTCTTTGCAAGAAAGAATAAAAAAATGGACATGCAATTTCATAGATTAGACTGGAGCATCTATTTAAACTCTTTTTTTTTTTTTTGAACGAGGGTCAAATCGTTAATTTAACTTTTGCATCGGCGACCATGCCCTTGGGCTACAGAGCAAACCATACTAAAACCAGCTTGATAATATTTGTGAAAGATTTTCAGTGAAAACAAGAAGGAACGAAACGCCCTTAAAGCCTTGCATGGAGCTTGTCACGGCCTACAGTGTTTGCAAAGGACATACCTCAGGAAGCTGAGACAACTGGGAGTGTTTGTCCAGCTCCTAGACTATTCCATAGTGCATGCATGCATAGACCATAAACCCCAGGCTTTTGTTCCCTGTTCATTCTCTCCTTCCTTTTACTAGTTTACATTAAGAGGCATTGATAGAAAAAAAGATGATGAGAAAAGTATGTTGCCCCTTTCTCCCGGCAGTAGTACGTTCTGATAAACACACTTACACCCACAAGATGTGAAAGTAGTGTTGTGACTCTTATGTGGCCCTTGTTTTATTAATGATTAACCTAAATGTGTGTGTTAAGCTAATTTAATAAACCAAAAATAGAGAGCACAAAATTAAATCAAAATGATAAGTCTTCTTTCTTTCATGAAACTGTTGAATTCATAAGATAGGCTGCCACAAACAAAATGACATCTGCTTCTCAATTATCATGCATGACTCAACAAAACAATACAATATTTCATCATGCTCCATTTCTTCTTTGTGTGCCTGTCTGTCTATTTTGGGGCAAAAATACAAGCATAAGACTAATTTGACAGATTTGAGTTGTTTTAGCTTCTAGCCCATTCATTTTAATAAGCCAATCTTTCGACTTCTTCGCACTTTGCA
Source organism: Aplochiton taeniatus (assembly GCA_017639675.1). Lineage (NCBI taxonomy): Eukaryota > Metazoa > Chordata > Actinopteri > Galaxiiformes > Galaxiidae > Aplochiton > Aplochiton taeniatus. The sequence continues at coordinate 21,894,568 of CM030174.1, read as the reverse complement.
TCCATTGGAAAACATAATCAACTCTTATTACAACACCCTGGGGCCTACTCAGTAGCTGGAGCTATGTAGTATTTCTTCTTCTGCAGGTAGAAGGAGAATGGGACAGGACTGTCCCATAGGACACTCAGTCTGACTAATGTTGTCGTGTCAGAGCAGGCCAACTGACTGGTCTTAATTATGGCAGCAGACGCTGGGAGGAAAACACTAGCCCACTCTCCCGCTCTGCCACCAACAAGCAACAATCTCTGCCTGCCAGGCCTGCTAATTAGCTCATGGGTGGGCTACCCTCTCTCTCTCTCTGTCTCTCTCTATGTAAAAGACCTCTAAATATTTTAAAGTTAAACATAAGAAGTGACATGGCATTCTATTCTATTATCTAATCTGATGATAATTTGGCTGAACTTGAGGTATTCGGAAACTATTTAACAACAGGCACATTTGGGACACCTGAGAAAATTGACCTTTTGCATTATGCCCCTGCTGCAAAAAAAAAGCAGCAAAAAAATTTGTCTGTATACCTTGTGACTTAGTAAAGGTCAGCGGCAATTTCGTTTTTTAATTAAATTATTTAGATAATTTGCCCTGTATGTTACACAGGCCCTTACTTTGGTATTCACGTCCTTCCTTTAACACTGGTCCTGACAGCTATTGTGATTATGATTCCATAGTCAGCAAAATGGCTGAATGGACTGGGCCAGAGTTAGCAGACACACATTCCACATACTGTGGCCATAATTACTTCTACCCATCTCCCTGACACATTGTCATCAGGTAACAGCTACTGGCCCAAGACACTAAATATCTGTGCCAAAAACCTGCAGCCCTATAGCACACAGTCTGTCAATTTCTTAACATGATTTTTGTATTAAGTTAATATGATGATGATGGAAGTTCTTCACCCTTATGTGAAGAATAGGGTTGCATAACGGCAGTTTGAAATAGGTAGATTCAATCCAGCAATATGATTACAAAGTACTGTGGCTAGGACTACAGCAGTTTCACCATTCTATTCCAGTGTTATGGTAGTCACGCAATATCTGCCTTTTTTAGTCCCAAATGTAAGATGTGTTAATTGGAAATCATATCAATAAAGTACTTACGCTGGTATGGCATGGTACCAGTTCAGTTATTCGTAGCCCTGTTTGGTCAAAAAAGGGCAGACGCTCTCAATAGCTTCTTTACCACAGCTGGCACATGCTAAGTTCAGATGGTCTAGTTCATGGTACAATTTTTTTTCCGAAAAGGTTTAATTTTATTTCAGCAGTATATTTCTAGGAAACCATCTAAAAAATTAGTGAAATGGAATACCAAATTAGGTAACAGTTTTTAAAAGCAACAATCAAACTCCAGGCCTCTACAATAAGGAAATTGTCTCACAGCTAAGCGACAAACACAATATTCTACAGCCAGTGGTAGGTTATTGATTCATTATCGACCGTGTGAATGGTTTCGAAGCATAAAAGATCAAAACAAATTAAAACTAAGCTACTGTACAGTTGCACCTACACAGTTCAAATAACACGTATACCATTTGTATGAAGTGGCATCTACTCTCAACTGCTACTCAAGACCCATACGGGCATGACATAACACCTCAGTCATGGCTTATCTAAGCAGACATCAGTTCTCTGAGCATATATGACCTGGGTGGGGCCTTATTGTACGAATATAACCCTTGTCTGGGCCATTATCACGCACAGACCAGCAACAGCAGCAACAATGTTTGGTTAAGATATTCAAATAAAGAAAGAAACCCAACAGGCACATGCACGTAGCTAAACAGGAGACAACAAAAATATAGTAAATGACAAAACCATTTGATTGAACATGCAGCTGCACTGAATAAAATACACTTTGCAGTCATTTGAATCTTAATTCAGGTTAAGTTGCACATTACCAGGTTTACTTACCCCCTTGCTTGAGGATATCTACATCACTGCATTGCTGATTCAAGTGTGCAGTTATTAGTATAGAAAAAAACATGATTAAGCTTTTTCTTTTTGGTAGTGCTATTATCACTAAATGATATACAGTACATAGTGATATTTGTACAGAAAATGTATATTCCTTTTTCCGTCAATAATAGGGAGGGGTTGAAATGAATCAGAGCTACACGAACTTGTATTGCAAACCTGGTAATTTACGTTCAGTTTGAATCATATGGGAGATTGACTGTTATTAGATCTATACAAGGTAATGAAATGTGCATCTTCACCATTTAAAAACTGCTGAAACCATGGTAGTCTTGTAAATTTGTGTATCTCTGAAGTCATGTTATTAGTCAAACGTGACTTTATGTGTAACTATGTGGGGGTTAATGGTTAAAACATTTGTAATGGATATAATCTCAAAATAAAACAGACCTTTAGAAAGAAATCCTATCAAATGTTAAATCATATTTTCCGATTATGATTGGGCAAAATAAATATGTTCCCAATCGTCATCTCAAATCTGGGTGGTAACAAACAAAAATTAGGGCATTATAATATGCAAACATAACCTACTGTGTTAAAAAAAAGTAACCCCTCATTGTTTAGATTCTTGTTAAAGACTATGCAGATATTGAAGAACATCCATTATTGTTTGAGATTCTTCTATGTAGTAGTTCTACTGTCAAGTTAATTCAGAAAATTGGACAGCCCACCCCCACCCCACCCCACCACCACCACCCCCCAGTGTAAAGCTAATTAACCAGGCTACAGTGGGAGCGCGATACAGGCACCCTGGCTAAAGTAGGCAATGTCATGCAATATTAGTTGACAGACTTTGACCAAACTATGGAGAATATTGAAATATTCTTAATAAACACCAATCTCAGGGCCAGACCTCACGGGAAAGCCAAATTATGCATTGTTTATTCCACCCAAGGAAAGAGATGAAAACATATAGCACAGCATTAAGTCCATAGAACGCAGATATAAGCTGCTGACACTAAGTGGACTATACAGTGTTGATATACAAAAAAAGGAGAGATCTTAAAGAACTGTCTAAAGGTAGGCATTTGTTTACCTAGACAACTCTGATATAGTATGGTAGCGAACTCAGATCTATAACACAAAGAACTGCATATGAGCAGGGCGAGTCATAAAATAAGCCAAGCTAAATAACTGTAAAAAAAAAAAATAATAATATATATATATATATATATATATATATATTGCTCAAAACAGCAGTGTTCCGCATGGGTCCTTGTTAAAAACGTATTAACAGCGGATGAGGCTACATCCCTGGTATACATCCCATCCATTTAATCTTTGAACTCACAGTGGGACACTATGTAAGCAATAGAAAATCATTCAGCGGGACGAACATGATGGAGAAACCATCATAGTGCAGTATAGAATCTATATAGTATGTGGTATTTAACAGAACAACCTTGCCAAGTCGGGCGGTAGCCTACAGTCTCATTGCCTGCACTGCAAAAACCATACGAGTGTGAAGAGGACCAAAACTATCAGGAAAGTTTTATGATGATTCATCTGTGCATTTTCATGATCAAGATCTTAGGCCACTTAAGCAATGCAGGGAAAGAAAAATATGTAACCCAATATTTTTTATTACATACATTTTCTCGATGATTGAAATGTAGCTTATTAAAGTAATATGCCTATTGTTGAAAGCAAGTGTGCTCGAACAAATTGCGCATGACCTTTCCATTGCGGTAAATATGTTATATGAACTTAAACATAATTCAGAGACAGCAAGACAGTGACTAAGTGACTTCTATGACTAGGTAACACGAACAAGAACCATTTCTATTTACCTTGTTTGAGTGGAAATATTCCAACGAGCTCAGACAACTTGGATCAGTCGATAAAGAACATGAACCCACACTTGACGGGGGTGCAGGATAAAATCTCACGTCCATCTCAGGGTGGCCAAGACTAAAGGCATGAACTCACTTTCAGTATCCTCTGACTCTTTCTATTGTTCAACAAAACACAAAAGAAGCAGATAAAGTGGGCTGAGTTTCTCAGCACACTGTCTAACATCCGTTCGCGTCCGAACTTCAGCACCAACTCAGCTGCGATGTCAGTCTTTTTCAGAGCCCGCACCACGAACACTTATAGGATGCAGAACATTTATTCACTCCAAAACAGCTCTATTATCATTGGCATGTAAGTGTTGGCAAAACAATTCCGTCGTTTCGAAACTAATAACTAAACCTCTACATAAATGTACGTAAGTCTGCTAGAGGTTTAATATATTACCCTTTCCGTCTGTAGCTTGTATTTTCCCGCTGTTCTCAATACTCCACAGGCTTTGTTATGGAGGTGCACATTATTGCATCGGTTCCAGGACAGAAGTGGTTAGACTGCTCCTCTCATATGCCATGCGACCTCTGCCGATAATAAACAGAAAAGAGGAAAGGAGGGAAAAGGGGGAGGGGGTATTGCTGCCTAGGCAACCACTGTCCCTTCTGCAACTGCGCGATTCTGATTAGCTGGAAATGTAGTAGGCCTATGCATGGAGGGCTGTACACTAGAAAGCGCGCACTGGTTCCCAGTGTTTCCTTAAAATTGTGTTTGTGCCACTTAGAACAGAGGCATTTGAATAAGCACACACTATGTGCAGTTGTGTTTGTTTTGCTATCATAGTCTGGCCATTATACATTGCTACAAGAGTGCAATAGGCTGCTACAACACAAAGATGAGAACGTTCAGATTTGAATATGTAGCCAAGACATGTGGTTCTCCAGGCATCTTGGATATACAAAGCATTAATTGCTGCTTATTTGCATTGAAATAATGCAGATCTATAATGTTATGGCCAAGGCCAACTGGATATAATCAGACTAAGGGCAAATACTGTTCAAGTTTGGTGAAAAGTATAAAATGTACTTTTTTATTTGTAGTCTTACATTTATTACTAGCTGTAATTATTATAAGGCAAATAACTACGTTTATTAATCATTGTTGATTGGAAAAATAATGTATCATAAAAACAGCAAAAGAGCCTTTTGATCTCGAAAAAAAAACACTTATGTTACCACATTATTTAAGGTCATGTTATTCCAAATTGTTACAAAACATGTTCAGTGTACATTTTCATATTCCAACTGTTTAGAATGTGTGCAGGGTGTAAATATGTACAGCAGTTCAATCTTCTATGACCAAGCGATTGCAAATGTTCAGGGAGGGGTTGAGAGCGCTGCCTTTGACAGCTCACTGAATGTGATGGATAGCGCTCTCTTGCCCTGTGATGTGCATGCACATTTGATGTTGAAATGGCCTATCCATGGGACCATTGTCTTTCAATCATGTCAAGGCGAAGTACAGGACTAACTGCAGCTTGCTATTACCATATCACTGTTTCTTGAAGAATTTATATGGTCCTGTTCAAAAAATTGCATTTACACCTATCATCATAAACCACAAACAAATAATATATTAAATCAATGTTTTCTAGGCAAGTTAGGACAGCTCCTGGAGACATGGATGTAACCTTAAATATTCCAAATATTGTACTATTCCATTAGAAGTATGATAGGCCTCATTAAAACAAAACAACTAGTTTGTTGCTCCTTACAAGTACTCCAATGAAAGGTTTGTAATGTGTACTAGCATAATCGAAATATTCATTTGAACAAACAGATTGTGATATGATGAAATTCTCTTTTACAAGTGTGTTGTTTTCACATTTAATATTTTATAACAACAAATGCATGCAGCATTCCCTCTATTTTGCTCATGATAAAGCCTACACAATGTATCACAAAACACTATTAACCTGCATGGCCATACCGTTCTATTAAGTTCCCTAGTGTAGATATAACATGCAAGTTTGCACAGCCATAGCACACACAGGGTTAACGTTGTGGCTCGGTGCCATGGCTTCATGGGAATGGAATGTGGAGTGCTGTATGTGCAGGGTTCCTATTCCAGCATCCCTCACTGCCCAGGCGCATGCTAATGATCAGTATTATCGAATCACAATTGATGGGCTAGCAACCAAACAAGAGAAACTAATTACGGCTAAAGCTTTATTGTCTGTTAATTACTGAAGCTCTATGGCAATTAGGGTAGACCAAATCCAACTACACACCCATCCTAAATACTAAATAAAATTGTATCTAGATAAAATTGAGAATAAAAGGTTGATGACATATTTCTTTTTTGATATGAGTCCTACTTTAAGATATTTTAAAATAGGATTAGCCTGCTTAATCATGAAAAAGGTGCGCTGTTGACAAATTATAACTAATCCTATAGATGCCAACACTAAAACAAAGATCCGCATGCAATTACTCAGATCTTAGAATTTATTTTCCCTCTATTAGTATATTTTGTTTCTAAGGAATTTGCACGCCTGTGCATGAATTGAATCCTTCAGGCCTTTGCTTTTATCGTCTTTGCTGTTGAAATGGGGTAAAGATTATATGAATTAAGGGATCCACATGACAGCATGAAAATCTTTTCCTTGCAGATATTAACTTGAGTCTCCACCATTAGCTGATGGGGTCAAGAGAGATGCAGAGTGAGCAGTGTAACTGGCCTTTGACCTATTTCAGAGTTCATGGGTGACCCTTAATGTCACAAAAGGAAATGGGACCCAATCATACGGTTGTAATGAGTCTCATTCAGCTCTGTAAATTTAAACAAAAAAAGCTCTGTATAGGATCTGTGATCTATTGGAAGGTTGAATGTGTCAGAGGTTAAATATGTCCAGCCAGCTAATGTTTCCGTGAGTCATCAATGCCTGTTTTGCTTCATGTATCAATACTAGTTCTCTCTTTCTCTGCATTTGGATTCCCATTGTAACACGTCTAATGGCCTATGTATGCAGTTGCTCAACGAAGCTCAATTCTCAAGGAAGCCATGGCCTACATGTCCCTGAGGTCAACAGTAGCCCTGCACTCTATTGCACGATACAAATAACCTTTAGCCATCTGCAAAGTAAGCCATCTTATTCATCTGTGGTTCTGATCTGCACAATTATCTGCACTGTAAACTGTTGAGCTAAATGATTGATACTGTAAATTCACTCACAGTTAGATAAAGCCAAAATGTATGAGTTAATTTCAAAATGTTGTAATTGTTTCATCCAACTTGTATGCTGCCTTTACTCAAATTATCATTGGTCATGCATTCAACGAAGCCAGCGAGCAATATCTAACTCTATGCATATATAATATGAGTAAGAAAGAAAAAAGCCCATTAAAGAAAAGAGTTGGATTTTGTAAGTCTAGCCACGTTTCATTTAGCACTTCATTTCAATGAAATTCAAGAGACTCTTCTAATTGCCTATAGCATTTCAGCTCTCATTGGCAAGAGACTAATAGTCTGAGGCTTAGCTGAATGTTTTCATGTCACTTAAAACACCAACTGTAGCACATGAATATTAAACCAACTGAGCTACAGCATGTTGGCTTCTGTAAACTACAATGAAGGTGAGAATTAGTGGATGTGTTTGTGAATCTTTTGGTATTTGTGAATGTAATTCAGAAACATTTTAACAAAATAATTTCACAAAATCATATCAGTCCATCACACATTTTAAGTGTTCAACCCATAGGACACTAACACTGTTCCGAATGCCTGCGGATACGCATGAGGTTGACACATGTTGATTATGTTTGTTATATTATTATTTAATTTGAGTTATTTCAGCATACCATGATAACATCAAATCACTGTCTATCAGGAAAGCAGTTGCACAACTGCGTGGACTGTAGTTGAATGACATACAGCTTTGTAGCTTAACATACTATGCCTTTTTTCACAACTATAATACTCGCATAATGTTTAAAACAAACTGACTGTCTAAAAATAATCACATCATCCAAGCACTGTTGTCTATCAAAGAATCGCCTCCTGTTTTGACATAACATGGACATGATCAGCAGTTTAAATCCTCCAGAATTCCTGTGACAGTGGTAGAATAATGTGTTTGCCTCTCATGTTCCATCTACTGATTAAATGAAGCATGCTTGATCTTTATCTGGGGTGAAGGATGATGCCTTCCCTGGCCTCAGTCCAGGTCCTATGGTTAGAAGCAGGAGAAATGTTTGGGGACGTGTTAAGCGAAGAGCTTTGCTTTGGGCTAAGTATTAAAACGTTTGGTTAATTCAAATATGTTATACATTTATCTGAAAGATGGAATGCAGCACACTGGACCTAGAGTGAATAATTTGCTGTAGACTTTTAGTTCCTTTCATATGTTTCAAATGATTCTGCTTCGTAGACTACATTAAACTAATGTGAAGTAATGCCACTGAGTTCTATCAGGTTAAGTGGACCAATCACTTAAGAACTATAATCAAAATTGAGTTGGTGGGCTTCGGTACTGTGACATTGTGGAGCAAAGTTATACAAGGAGGTGTTTGCCAACTCAGCAGACATGAGGTTTTAAAAAGGAAACAGCAATTTCAAAAGAATTCAAGAAGTCGCAAGTTGAGTGTTCACAGTAAAACATTGTTTGGCATTTTTATTGGGAGATTTGCTGTTTAATTCTTCTGCAATTGAAAGGGGCGTAGTGGTAACCCAGACATGATAAAACCTTCTGTATGAGAGGAGCAGAAGCAGGATTTTCACTTTGCTTTGACTACATGTAGGCTAACCTTTTGGCCACCTCATTGTTTTTTACGTTAATAAACTGTTAAACTGTAAGCAGAGTTTGTAATGAATTTCATTCTCAAATTGTAAAAAACTAATCCTCAGACTAGAGCTTTGAGCCACTGCATAAGTAACAATAAAGATGTGCATTCTTGATTATATTAATTCAATTAATTGCTAATTGAAATGATTTACTTACTTCAAATCAATATTTTCCATTGAAATTCAAGGGTTAGGGGCTATGAGTAAGCCACTTTATTTTGACAGGTGATTCTATTAACCAGTCAAACCACCTGTATCAGAAACTCAAGCACGAATGAGCAAACCAAAACCACTGAAAAAGACTATTAAATGCCATGACTAAATATTTCCAGCTAATATCTGACGTAATAATGGATGGTGTCAGACAGTACAGACACATGCTATACTAATCTGCTCTTGGTTATACAAAACGGTTCTTTGTGGTGCACAGTGGACGTGAAGAAAGCTGGACTCTACACAAAATATTTCCCCTGATGTTGATATTTGATTGAGATTGCTATGTTATCTGGCTCTTTGAAGACAATGTATAGCTGGTGTCTAGAATGTATTAAGTAATCTGACTTACTGGTCACAATCTTTGGGGTTTTATTTGTAGAAGCTGATACCCAGTTAGAAAAAATGTAATTATCGTTTACAGAGATACATATATTTTTTTGTGATCAAGTCTTAGACTGAAGATTAACATATAATTACTAAAATCATTAAAAACCCCTACAGTAGGAAAGGGAAAGGTCCGCTTGTTCCGAATGACAAAGCTAACCTATTGTGAATGTATGGTTATAGCTGTTCAAAGAGAGTGCAATACATGCATAAATAAAATATGGTGATGATATTTGTTGTTCAACACAGTTTGAGAACAACAATATCCTTTTAAGAGTAATTTTACTCAAGCTCCCAGCTTTCATCTCCTTTCATACACACACACACACACACACACACACACACACACACACACACACAAACACTCACCCACATATGCACTCACACACTCACATTTTTAAGAGTGAGATTGTTACAATGCTATTACCACTGAACACAGAGGCTGGGGAATAGGGAGAGGGGGAGGGGGGTTTAAATCCATCAGATTTGATGGCATGGTGATGTAGATAATGTTTTCTCTCAGCCCAGCTCAGAGACAAGAAACCACTCCCCCCCACCCCACCCCCACCTCTCTGGCTCTCTCTTCCCCCCGCCCCTCTCTCTCTCTCTCTCTCTCTCTCTCTCTCTCTCTCTCTCTCTCTCTTCCTGTGATTCACTGTCTCTTTCTCTCTCATTTTCTCTCATCTTTTTCTGTCTTTGCTTTGAATGGGAAAAAAAACGCAGTCCTTTATTCACACTATTCTTTTTTTTGGACTGACAGTTCTCTTCACCAATCCAATTGATTGGCTTTTGTAAGAAAATCATAAGATAATATCTTTACTTTTCCAATCAGAAATAGAACACAGATACTGGATAGATTGTCGGCAGGCATATTATTGTATGATTTTGGATCTGTTGGTACAAATACCACAAAAAGCCTGAATAAGACACTAATTTACTGCGTAGAAACATTGGAAAACAAATGTGGTTCTTTCAGGAAATGTAGATGGATTTAATGTCTGAAAGCCACAGCTGCTTGGCAAGCAGAGGCTGGCTCCTTTTGTCTTTTATCTTCTTCTGTAATGTGCACAGGTGCTGCTTAATTCAATTGGAGAACGTTGCCATGGTTTTACATTAATATATTTCCATGTTACCATTACGACTGTTGTTATGGAGATGATAGGACCTATTTGAACTGAAAGCAAAGATGGATTGTATGGGTGGGGAGGATGAGGGGTGTATAGACTCTGCAATACTTTTCTTTCTCTCTCTCCCTCCTCCAGCCCCCCCACACACACACACCTCTCTCTCTCTCTCTCTCTCTCTCTCTCTCTCTCTCTCTCTCCATCTATCTATCAGTTTGTCTTTGTGTCAAGTCACATGGTTGGCTATCAGAGTTAAAGGTTGATTTCGCAGCTCCTTTATATACTTTTTCCTGGGTCCAACTCAGTGAGGTTGACTTACAGGAACCTTGTATATCATAGCCACTCACATTAAGAGAGTAAATTCAAGTAGCATATTGGATTATACATGAAATGCACCCGTATTGCAAGGTTTGCTTGTGAAGTCATGCACAAGTGAATAATAACCATGAATGGTTGACATTAACATTCAGAATAATTTTCACACTAACCCTCGCCCTTAAAAACTCCTTAAAGTTGAATGACAGATAAAATAGAATGAAATCATATAAATAGACAACAAAAACAAAAATGTCTCCTTACCTTAAGGGTTGCTAGTCAAATATATTCTTGTGCATGCTCTTTGTGAAAAGTTTTCAGGCCGATTATATATTTTTGCAGGGAAAATACTGTACAATTGTTTAATAAATACATTTGGAAAACACACACAAGCATGTGTTGAGACCATCCTTCGCGTCTCTGTATTATGTGGAAGAAAAATGTATTTGCCGTAACTTTGGACAGTGTACAACGGAGCACAGCATTCTGCTATTCTTATACAAACACAATGTGACAAGATGGTTACTCTCTCTCCACAGTGAGAGTTCATTCTGGACTAGAAAAAATGTCAAAAATGTTTAGACACGCCTGAGTGAAGTTAATTACGGCCTCTAGGCTGCTTCAGAATTCAGTGCCACTAATGGTACTGAGTTTCAGATAAAATTCCATTTAAAATAATGTTTCAGCTACAGATCTGATTTGCTCCAATGTAAAATATTTCCTCGGATATAATTGAAGTGACCACTTTTAATATCCAGAAGACAGATTGTTTTAGGTATTTTACTTTTGTTATGGGGGAAAGTATCTCTTGTATGTCATGATCAAATCTAAAAGTAATCATACTGTAACTGGTGTTTTATAGTTTTTAACAGTGCGTCAGCACTAATTTCAGAGCCTTGTCATCATTTTGCAAAACTCTAGACGCAAGACTCAGAACAAATAATCAAAATGAACTTTTTTCAAAACTTTAAAAACCTTTTTTGAATTGCTTGTATACCGTAAACATAACCCTAAGATAATTGTTTAATTGAACATAAATCACCGCAAAAAGGCACAGCATAGCATCAAAATCGGTGGTAGGTATTGTGAAGAACCTGTTGAAAGTTATCTGCATATTTGCAACATTGCTCAACATCCCAGTAACCTATCTTGTCCCAAAATCACTATGTGGGTGATCTACATTAAGATTCCAATGGAATTACATGATGCATTTGTTATTTGAAACAATGATTCCCAAGTTGCAAGGTTTCTTCAAAGATGTGAACGCAAAATGCAAGATTTTGAACATACGACAGCCTGTGTTGCAAGAGGGTCCGGATTTGAGTATTTGAGTGTGTTTGAGTGCCTAAGGTTTTCAAAAATTTGCACAGTATAAAACTGTAACTAGTTCATAGGAACATTAGTTTGGATCACCTTCACGCAAGAGACCGATAGCTTCACTGTTCAGTTGTTGGTTCAATCCTACAATCTTGAAATATAGAATACTTGATACACGTTTCAATATGGTTCCAAATGCATTTCTGTAAAAGGAGAAATGGATAGAAACAATGGAATCATTGAACACAATTGGAAGTGCATTCATGGTAAGAAATATAATCATAAAATTGGGTTGAAACAAATGTGAGTACAGCTACAAAGTGTCACACTAAAACTTCTTCCTCAACTTACTGTCGTAAAATACAAAATCTTGTTCTCTACCACGTCCCTTCACACCACCTCTCAAAGGAGGCCCATGGCCAACTCTCAGAAGGGGTACGGCCAATCCTTTCACCACCACATCCTTTTCCTCATCCTCATCCTCATCCTCCTCTCACTGTGTAACCTGCCTGTTCCATATAGCTGATATGTTGTTGTAGGTGAATACTAATCTTTTTATACTCTTACTTTTATGAGAGATCAACCATTAGTAGCGAGTTGTCAGTACATAGATGCTGCATATACATACGGTCTGGAACAGTGGTACATGGGACCATGGAAACAGTGTCTGATGAAGGATGGTGATAAAATATTACATCCAGAGATGGTGTGACTCGTGTTCTACAGCAATTGTTGTCAATGGATGTCTTTGCCCTAGAACTTCCATGATCTAAATATGGAATATTGTTTATCAGTTTCCATATAGGTATGCAGTAGGTGTAATGCAACAGTTACTTATCATTTTGAGCAGTTGTATTAGTTAGAAGCATTGTAGGAAATTAAAAGACAGTCCTGTTATATGTAATGTGTAGGATGCATTTTGAAATAGTGATACTTTGGTGTGTGTTGTGTCCTTTTGAACTGGTAATTTCTGTTCAATGATCTTTGGTTTATGTGTATTGTATCCATGCAATTGAAAAAGAGTTGATAGTTTTGAAAAAACTGCATTTTGATTATCTGTTCTGAGTTCTGTGTCTAGAGTTTTAAAAATAACCACAAGGTTCTGAACTTAGTCTTGAAGCGATTGTAAAAAAAAATGTACATTCCCCACTATAATACCAATTATCATGCCCAACCGAATTACATGGTGGTAAAACAAGTGTTGGTACATAACATTGAATAAGTCTATCAATCATTTTAACATGAATAAAACTGTAACTTTATGCCATCACTCACTACTATTGTCGGAACAGTCGAGAGTAAAAGTGACATTTTAAAACCAAAGAATGGTTCACAATGTTGAACCTCATTTCCCTGTGTCCCAGAGTCAGCCCGACTTGTCCAGATACACTTAAGATAGCTTAAATGGATGTTTAAAAAAATGAATGAGTCAGGACAACACTGGGAGAAATGGAAATAAGGCAAACCAACCAAAGTAGTGAACTAATCATTTAACCAACTGGCTATTGACAACAGGATATTTCCTGGCTATTTTTCTCAGATTAGTCCAGTCATATATAAGGATGGCTTCCAAATAAGTTTACCATCATCATTTACACATTTTTTTATTTTTTCAATGGGATGGAAAATTGACTGGAAACACTTTGCTGAAGTCGGTATTTTGGAATACTAAATACCTTTAAATTGCAGCCTGTTGTCTGGTCTATGAAGTGTCCACAGTGCAGAAGTCAACCAAGTTCTCTCTGTGTTACCTCTCTCTACCAGTTTGAGGTGCCTATCTGCTGTGTCCCCTATAGGTATAATATGTGAACCCCCACTGTGCATTGTCTCCAGCTCCAACCTTGCCTCCTTCTACTCTTTCCCTCAGCTGTAACCTAAATTCACTAGCGCAGTGGTTCAATCGATCATGGGGAGTTCTTTTTTTTCACCCCAGCAATTTTCCTCTGAGGAAAGGAGGAATAATGTGAGGTAACAGTGTGGAAAATCAATGCTCCATTGGCATAGAATAACTTGGAGTCTGGCTGGTTGAGAGAGCACTAGGCTCTGTGAGGCTAGTTTAGGAAATAAAGCCACCCTGTGTCCCCTCTCTCGTTTGGTGGAGGATAGCAGGGCTACCATACCAGGACATCCTCTCTCAATTGTGTGTTAGCGCCTTTGCCTTTTTCAAATCCTGTCGATTTACAGTACAAGATAGACTTCATGAAGAGGGATGTGTAAGGTTCTGCATGCATGTAAGTATCTGTGTGTGTGTGTGTGTGTGTGTGTGTGTGTGTGTGTGTGTGTGTGTGTGTGTGTGTGTGTGTGCGTGCGTGCGTGTGTGTGTGCACGCGCGTGTATCTGTGTGTGTGTGTGTGTGTGTGTGTGTGTGTGTGTGTGTGTGTGTGTGTGTGTGTGTGTGTGTGTGTGCGTGCGTGCGTGTGTGCACGTGCGTGTATCTGGGAGTGTGTGTGTGTGTGTGTATGTGTGTGTGTGTGTGTGTATGTGTGTGTGTGTGTGTGTGTGTGTGTGTGTGTGTGTGTGTGGTGTGTGGAAGAGATAGACGGATAGACAAAGGGGAACAAAGGGATCCATAAAAGATAATGTAGAATATTTCATTTATTATTGGTATCCATAAACTTACTGTAGTAGAGGTGCATTGCCGGATTTGGTTCAAAGGTACTATAGATGTTTGTTTTTGGGAATGGGTTTGGAATTGTGGCTTGTACGCTAGAACTAGAATGGACCGGATTGTTAGTCATTATCACTCCAGTTCTGCCAACTACGTTTCTAAACAGGAAACTATAATAGACCCAATCTCAATAAATGTTGATACTCATTAAAGTTCTATAAAAGCCAAAGAGTGGCTGATATTATAAAATGCTAACAGAATATCTGAATCTGTTAAGTAAATTAGTGCCAAAGTGGTTGACACCGCAACCTAACTGTCTGTCGGACAGTTTCAAGTGAAAAACTCAAATAAGTAAATGCATGTATATATTGCAATTGTAGTAAGTGCATGGCAAAAGTTTGTAATTTGTTTAAGCACAACATAATCAAGCAAGTAGCTACTCTGACGTATTGCACGTAATATCAGAGATCCACAGGGGAAAGACCAGTAACTCTCACTCATAACTCTGCTTAACAATTACACTTTGCCTGAATTCTTCTCTAAATTAGGCTTTGCCAAAATGAAAGATTATTCCTGGCATGTCATTGGCCATAATTAGTCGGCAAACAAATTAAAATATCCTTAATGTTGTACTGTTATTCCTCAACCATACATAGAAAATCAAAGCACAGAGACAGTTATTTTTCGTCCTTTCACATTGTTTTGAATCTTCTGCTGATTTAATTTTATCCCTTCAAATTTTGCTTCAAGTTAGTACACCAGTTTAATTGACTGTTAGACTTTGTGGTACTTGAAATATAGTGATGTATTCTATACTATTGAAAATGGATGTGGCATTTAACAGCTAACAGTACGGTATTATAAAGCATGCAAATGATGTGAGAAAATTAGATGCTTATTATTAGTCTGTAAAAGTCTTTCACTCCTCATTTGTTTTCATGTTGCACTAAAATGATTGTCACTTAAGCATTAGTGGATACCACATTTTTGTTTGTACTGTGAACAGTTAAATTTATATGGCTTTGATAAATTGCTGACATTAGTGACATTGGACAATGTGTATGCATGTACGTATGTGACCTTTTTTTATTCCAAAACTAAATGTTGTGGCATGTTAATGCTTGTATCTAAGGATTCAAGGAAAGGGACACAATTGTTTTCAGAAACTTTTCGTTACTTCGGTCCATGAAAACAAAACACAACTTACTTTAAAAACTTTCAATGCTGAAAGTTAAATAAATAAAAACATGTTTAGGTATTGTCCAAAAAACTATTTTAGTTTTTTTATGACTGGCAAACTTGTTCAAAACAAACAGCTGTCACGATGGTAAGCTCCGAAGGTAACACTTGATATTCAGTAATGCACAGCAACATGAGAGACACATATTCTATATGCTATTTTAGAAATCTATGAATCCTCAAATTTAAGTTATAGGAACGGCAGTGAAATAACATTACCATAAGCTTGGTGCAATGCATGCATAATAGATTGTTGTTTTCACTCTGCATATGGTAGAAGCTGGATCTGCTTCAAAGTGCACCAAATTTGCATGATTCGATGTGAGGGATTCTGGGATTACAGAATCCCCCTTACTCTGCAACAGAAAGGTATCACATTCCCACAGATGGTAGAGAACATTATGGAAATATTGCCATTATGACACAAAAGAGTAATCACAGCCCATTTAAGAAATATACACATCTACACAACAGGAATTGTAGCCCAATAAAACCAAATAATGTTGGAAACTGTTTTGGTCTTTACATTTTTGGTGTTAAAATAATATGTTATTTGTAATCTTTGGCTGTTGTCAACAACTTTATAAAACATACTTTGGAACTGAAACTTTCCATGACCACCATTCATTTGTTGGCACCTATGCTGAGTAAAGGGGGGAAATGATTAACTATACCAGCATTTTAACATTATTATTATTATTTTATAATCAGAATTAGTAGGTGTCCTACGTTTTCAAGTGGTTTTCAGACACATTGACTCAGTGTATAAATAAAACAGTTTTGAAAAATTGCAATTCAGAAACAAAGAACAGGATATCATAAAAAGGTTTTGAGGCACAAACTCACAATTTTGAAGTGATAAAGGACCCCCTTGCTGAAAATGCTGTTGCTGTTTTTATAACAAGATAGCAAAAGTAATGGCAAGATACTGAGCTCTACAAGGAATATAGAAAGATTTCCATTTGAGTTGTTTAATTTTCATAACTTAAGGTTTTGAGTAATCCTGTCTCTCGAACTCACACTTTTTTGCTCCCAAAAACGAATGAATGTGCACTTCTAGATGGCCATATGCCGTTCAAATATTATCCTAAAACACACCAAAACAAACAAAATGCACACTATTTGTGTCTGCGTTGACACAGACCTTTCCTAATGGATATTTTATAACTTCATGCAATGAGTTGAATTTGACTAAAAGGATCATGTGTTCACAGGGTTTCTAGACACCGCAAATCTGTTTTAGAAAGAGAACACTTCAGGCTACATAGGCCGTTGATTCGTTCATGTTGTGCTGTTTCTGTAAACCAATTTGTTACTAAACTCCGAAAAGTACTATTTTTCTACTGAACTCAAGCTAAAGTGATTCAAGCTCTGAGCAACGGCTGAAGCAACCCAGTAGAGTAGTACAGTAAAGCATACAACTCAACAACGCTGTAAAGCGCAGTACAACTCTAAATGTACAGTGAAATAATCTTTTTGCCCTAATATAATTGGTATTCATGTTCCCGTTGTTTTTTTCCCCTTCTTTTTCTTCTTTTCTAATTTCCTTTTACACTCATGCTTTGTGTGTCTTGGGTCTGTGCCAGATCTTTTGTTTACTTCATTCTCAAATATTTCCCATGTCCTCTCAACTCTCCGAGTTCCTCTGTCTGACCACCACGTCTATCTTGCTTAAGGCTTTTATTAGTTGTGTCTTTTTATGAAGGGTTGAACTCTGTCTGAATGTAAAAGCAATGACCCTTTATGGGGCATTCTTTTTTTTATGGATTGCCCTGCTAATGTATCAAATGCTTTGCTTTGGAAAAGCACTTAACCTACTGTTTTCCAAAAGCGGAGCCTAATCACAATGGATTCATTTATATCTCAGACTTTAAAATCTGATACAAAAATTAAAGTCCTTCTGCTAAGTCTGACATTACAGTAACTGAAATAACTATTATTATAATTTGAACAAGAATTACCTGAACATAAATAAATGAATGAATCCAAGCCTGAGTAATAAACACGGTAAAAGTACTCTCTGCTCTGCAAGCAATTACAGTAAAACCTGATCAAGTAATGGTTATTCATCAACATAGTAACATGTAATTGAAAATGTCCCCTGTCTCTTGCTCCACTGTGCCCTGTTATACGTTAAAAGCAGATCAGGTTGCCCCACCCTAGAAGAGGAGATGATACCTAATCAAATAATTAAAGCAACAAAGACCTTTTTCATATGGAGTGTGTACAATTAATGCCAGTGCAGAATTTAATAGCATCTGACCGTCTCATGTTAATGTTAAATTATTTAGAAGGCAGTCTTTGTAAATTTGAGCTAGCTACAGCATTGGAGAGTTGCAGCTTTCTTTCGTTGATTAGATACCCAACAGTGAGGTGACAAAAAATGAAGTCAACAAATTCTATTTCCTTGTGTGTAATTCTTCAGCCATGTAATTTAAAATAAGTGAACCTAAAGAAAAAATGTAAGGCATTGTAATAGGTGTCCTGATAGGAAAACTTGTTCATAAATCAATATCAATTAGAGGGGATTCAAAGTAACAGAGCGACCATATCATGCAAACATAAATCACCAATTCACACACAACTGATCTGGCGATCTTGTTCAATGCCATAAAAGCCATAGAAATGATGACCTTAAATGTTTCCTGTTATGAAAGACACAATTCTGCCAACAACTACAGTCAAGGAAGTAGGGAGACAATAGTGATGTAAAATTGAGGCAAAGGTTGTTGGTATTTAGAAAATGTAAAGACCTGAGGTGTACAGTTCCTCTCATTCTTTTTGGTGAACATTATTTTGTGGGTATGGCCTACATGTTGTATCTACAGGTCATTGTTGTCCCACAGATGAACTAAGTGACAATAATTGAGTTAAGAGGGGAAACAAATAATGTCATGAGTGCATGAAGTGTAAGGAGCCGACTGATTTGTTTATAAAAACAATACATGCCAGAGCAAATCAGTTTTATAAGGATTTCAGAGAAGAGTGGGGGATGGGGGATCAAACTCAAGTTCCGGTCCAATAGGCTTTATTATTAAGTTACACGGGGTGATATTGCAAGGATGACGATTGTTATATTAGACTATAATAGGGCAAATTGTGTCAGTGATTACAGGCATGAGAAAGATTGTACGGCTAAAAAAATGTATTGTAATGGTCTTGGTGTTTATATTTTTGAGTAGTACATTTGAATTGCGTTTGACACCGAAGGGTTGAGATAACAGATTGTACATCTCTAGCAGACGTCATCAGAGTTTACAAAAATGTCACTTGATTTGAGCATCTTTCATAATTTTCAAGGAAGTTGTGACTAGGTCTACAAACTGGAAAAGTCTGGTTGCTCTTTAAAGTTTGCCATACCATGCCACTTTATTACTGCCGCATGGCTCATAATTGAACGGTAATTATGGACAACCCCTCTGAGCAGACAGTACTGGTTAAGAAGACCAAAGTATGACAGTGGGCTGCAATGTTAAACTGATAAAGGATTCTGAAGGATTTGCTTGGTTGCTGCCATTCAACTGTGGGGTACTTTTGGGGGAAAAAGAGAACCATGATTAAAGTGAAAAAGGTTTGGTTTGTTCTCGTCCTTACTGAACAAACAACTTTACAGAGGAGATTCTAATTGCACTGGCATGAAAGTGGCCACAATTATCTCCACATAATAACACAGATGTGTCCACTGCAAAGAGGGGTTGCAACGTCAACTTAAGTTTTCATGATTAATTGTGAGGGGGAAATAAAGAAATATATTGTATAAGTTGAAAGTGTGTGTGTGTGTGTGTTCGTGCATTTCTGTCTGTATGTCTCATTCTTGAACAGGTTACATTTTGAGAAGAGCTACAATTGTGTCTGGTTCTAGTCTGTAAACAACATTAGTGCTTAAGTATGGGGTACGCAAACATTTGAGCTGTGATCGTCCTGTGGATTAACTAATGATCCTGAAGCTTCTATGATTTTGACATATTTGTTACAGTGAGTCGACACTGTCATCTACAAAACAATGGTATCTCCCAATGTCAAAGTATGTCCGTACACTTGCAAGCTGTGAGAGCCAATTCTGCCAATGTTTTTAACCTGTGAATAGTTTCCCTGTCGGTTAGCATTTGAAATCAACAAAATACCTGACTACTTACAATTCGATACAAATGTATTCTGTGAAAAGAAGTGTGAAACCACTGTGAGTTGGAAACCTTACTTTCACCACTTTTGAAAGGATTATGGAGTAGATGTCTCAACCGAGTTTTAAACTTTCACTAACCTTAATAATAGGGAAGTCCTGAAACAAATTATTTGTATTGCTTTGAGGAATTTAACATGTGTTTAGTTACAGCAAAAATGTCAATGCTTATTTTCAAACAATTCCTGTTAAAAAAACTAAAAACAATTAACCATTCTAATTTAAGGGTGAAATGCTCATACTATTCAAACAAGATTTGGCCATCATAGTTGTATTTTCATTACTGGCCAGTGCATTGTGGGAAAAAGATGGGACTGACGTTCTGATTACTTGTTATGGTAAGCGTTTCTATTGTTCCCGGGAACCCAATTATAGAACAAAGGCATGCCTGCTAAAAGCATTTGAGCTCAGGAAAATGTATGGCTGAAAGGAAAAATAATGTTGATACAAGCTGTACTTTCAATTGTGCAAAACCTGTACCAACGTACACACACTCAACCCCCCCCCCCCCCCCCCCCCCACACACACACACACACCCACACACCCACAGACTTTATATAACATGTGAGTGAATATTGTGCATGTTAGCCCTTTTGAAGTACTTTTGGGAAGAATTATTTTATGGGTCATGGTAAGGGAAATGCAAAGCTTTTAGATTAATAAGTAATGTGTTAAGGTCAACTATTGAATTTGATAAACATGAACAGCTGTGATTAATGATGCCCTTTTGGTTGGGCCTCAGCTTTGGTAGGTAAGGACAACCAACGAGTCCACATGTAGTATTATCTAGTATGACTGTATTTAAAAAGGCAATATTAGAATAATTAAATCTCATCATAGACGACCTGCAATAAAAACAACAAACTAGTGTTTACTTGTTGTACATAAGCCATGGCGTACTTAAATATGAAATGTTGTGGGAGTGTCATATTTCTTTTACTCAGTAATATGTGATGCCAAAATGTACATTGGACAGTAGTCTTGACATTAAGGAACAACTTGAGATACTGTTTTCTAAGGTTTCCAAGTCAGTGGTTTTGGTCAACAGAATGGGAAACAGTAAATTATGAATGAAGAGCAAGTCTGACAATGATGAGTATTCACAATTCCTCCAGTGGGAGAAAGGCAGGATTTCCAAACTATATTATGAATAATAGGCCTGAAAATTGTTGTTTGTAAGTAGATAATTATGGCTGCAGGCCCTGTACAGTGATGATAATGCCAACAGCGATGCTATGAGTAGTGTTTCGGGGGGTAATGAAATCGATTTTCCGATGAGTTGTACTGTATGCGTACCGGTAATATATACCACTCTTATGAAGTCTTACTCTTTATGGCAATGTACAGTACACAAGGAATATATCATCATGCAATTATGAGACAACTAAGTAAATAAAAAATTATGAAAAACAATGACTTTTAAAATACATATGCATTGTATAGTTCCATCCACTTTTTCTAATCACATGACTCAAAAATGGTGCCATTGTGTGGGGAGCTGAAGAACAGCCAAATAGGAGACATGTCACTGCGGTTGGATCCTCCAGTCAGATAACTAGAATGTCTCTCCCTCAGCTTCTAAGCCAAGTACAAATGGCCTCCGCTGCTGCCTAGCTGGCAGATGTAGGTGGTAAAAGAGACCGAGAATGAAGAGGAGAACAGAGGGAGGAGGAGAGAGGGAGGCTCGAAATGGTAGTGAAAGGGGTTTAACTCGGCATAAAAGTAAATTCAAATGCATTATTCATGGCTCTCTGTGTCAAAATATCATTTACGTGTTCTGTGTTGACTCATGGCTCATAAAATGAGAAGGACATGAAAAGAAAAGGGTGGCGAAAATAAACAGCTCCTGACCTTTTTTCTCCTTGGCCTGAAAATAAAAAGAACCATGCTCATGTGCCTTATTGGGTATCAATTATTTATTGAGCTGTCTGTTTACTATTCTTTACCTGTGTTTAAAGTAGGAAACTTGTCAAATAACTCTCAAATCAATCTTCAAAGTTAGAGGATTTCATACGGAACTTGTTGCTGTACCATCTGTGTGTCAATAAAAGAAGCAGTCTTAAAAATACAAAATATATCTGACTTTGATTTTGGTTATTGATATAACCAACTACTTCATGTGAACATGGTATTCAGCTCCATGCCTACTCATGTTGTTTCCTGGCTCTTACAAAAAGTCCTGTTTAATCATTGCTTACAATCTAACCTTAATGTCAGTCACTATGAATTTGAAATAAACTTTTTTCTTCCAGTGATAATGAGCAAATGACCAGCATTATCACACCTTCATGCTCTCGGATCTAGAAGGATGACTCTTTCAGAGACACAGCAGCTCCTAGAGGCCCACAGTGGTACTGGCACTAGATACTGGTAGACGCGGGGCAGTGGATTCCCGCTGTTTGCAAGATTAATTTATGTGATCAGCCATCTCTCACACAACAAAAGCTGATGAACAACAATGTGCCGAGGCTGAAATTGCTGTTCCTGAGACACATTACAAATACAATATTCTGCCTTGCACCCTCATTGTGTCCATAATATTTCTAAATAACACTAAATCTAGATCAGGATATATTTCATGCCATTGAAACACTAAATTGAGTGACCACTCATCAAAAAAACAAACTGGAAAACAGCAACGTTCTTCTGGTGAAATTTAACTATGCTCTTTATTCTTCTCTCACTATTATTATGAGGTGGCTGTCTGCTCTAGAGGTTAAAGTGTTTCCAGTAGCCAGAGGGCATCTAGTTAAGGACAGGGATCAACCTTGCAGAAATGTCCCCGCAAGACTCTAAATCTTCTCAAGCCGTTTAGCTCTCACCTGTAGATGTTTGGTAATCTCATGGAGGAGGAGAATAGACAGTTTCCAATGACTCTGTAGGAAAACAAAAGGGTTGTTTTTCCATTCCTGTGTATACACAAATGTGTTTTAGAGATCATATAGATTGGATCTTCTCCTACCCTCTCTATATTATCCTCTTCTTCAGCCCCATCTGTTTGCATGGGGGAAGGTAGAGAAGCCACATATGACCTGCCCCACTTTTATTTTGATTTATAGGACTGGTAGAGAGCATCATCACAGAATCGCTTCATCTTCTCTCCTTTATTACACCACATTTGTTATCATTTTACTCCCGTGGCCGGGTTGAATACATTAGAGATTTCCCAGAGGGCATACTGGCTCATTGGCTATGAAAGACAACAGGGTGGAAGGGAGAGATTTTTAACTTTATACCATAGGTCGGAAATCATGATTTTGTAACGTTTTATTGTATGATTACATAGATTTTTTAACCATATATTGAGTAATTGTGGATGTGGTGGTTTTGGTCATATTAACTAGGTACTCATCTTTGAGACATATTCCATAATTGGGTTCGTTTCCGCTTTAAAATACTTGGTTGACGCACGATAACAAAGGAAACACTCAATATGTTCTTGTATCCCATGCTATATCTCTTACTACATCGGGAGACATGATGTTCCCCTTCCCAGCCAAACTTCAACTGTAGCTACATCCACATGCATTGTCTTTACAATTCCGGGATATTTATTTGACAAAGCCTTTTACATTTGCCATGCCTATTGATGATCTTAAATGCTATGGTGCCAGGGTGGACAAAGAATGTGGTCCCTCTCAGAATAAAAAAAACTGTCATTGAAACTTTAGGACAATGGAAATTGGGAGTTATAGGGAGGTCATAGGGAGGCCACACCCAGTGTCATTTATATTGTCATCCAGCACTAGATATGAGAGTCTGTGGGAAGGGGCTTTGTGCAGTCAACCTGTACGTAAGTAGTCCAATCTAGGAAATCAAAATATAATATTTTAATCATTTGACATTTGAAATATCACAGCAAGTGTTTTTTTTTTAATTTCTGATGTGTTTAGATTTAGTCTATATTAGGTGTCAACAATATAACATAGCTTTCTAACTGTATCATTGCATGGAGACTATGCATAAGATTAAACTAAATGAACCTTTTCATAATATTGATAAACATTCTGATATTCCACTAATTCATGAAATAATTCCAAGTGAATATTGCAAAGCCCATGTACAATTATGTGCAACCAATGCCTTAATTTCATTCTTGTTGATAACCACATTTCACCATTTTGTCTCGGACATTTTGCCTGCATATCAGTTAGCTATTGTTCATTCCTTTCTTTCATATGTGTGTCTGTCAGTGGAGATAATAAAAGGCACATCACATGCACACTAAAAAGAGCCTGATTGCCTCATTATGGATAACAATCTCTGAAACTCTACCAACCATTCAACTATTCCAATCTTAATTATCATAGTTTATAACTTTCAATTTTCACGGATCCTAGGATAAAATAACAATACACATATTTCTATAGGATAACAGTCCCGCAAAACAATATATTTCCCCCTCACATATTTCCCTTGAACATTCAAAGTTTATAACCATTGGTGGAAAGTATGTATTTTTAATCATTTCAAGGACGTAAAATAAACCTGATGGAGCTTTGTTCCATACATGCATAGAAGATGGCACCCACATCTGATGTGATTGAATTCCCAAGGACAGAGAATCAAATTGGGGGAGGGGAGGGAAATACATTGTTAGTTTTCATGGAGTGAAAAAACATAACGTATTCAAAGGTCCAAAGAGCAGATCTAGACTACCATGCATTGATATCAATGAGATCAGTGAAATCTGTCTGAAAGATGAAAAGGTTTTTTCTGTGCTGCCTTCCTGTTATTCACACAATAAGGTAATATTTGAGTAATGGGTAAGAAAAATATCCCAGAGAGTACCATCAGCGACAATTAATAGGCATACGTTTCTAAACAGGAAAAGAAGAAGCAGCATTGTTTATCTGCTAGCCATTAATGATGGAGCACGACTTTGTGGCCATGACTTTCCTGGAGGAAAATATTTTTCTCACTACACTCTACATAATGATCCTGTAGATCTTCTATATTTGACCAATCTGGGGATATTTTTCAAATATTTTCAATATTAACTCATTCAAAATACAATAACATAGGTACAAAATAATGGAGAGTTACTACACCTGATTTGAGAAAATGTTGTTTGTTGTTTATATAACTAAGGCAACCTCTTTTACGTTGATTCACTACTCATTCTTATACAATTTTATGTACAATTCATGATGTATAAAACTAAACACAGTTCAGAGTTCAGCAACCAGAATAAATAATTGTACATAGCTATCCTTCTAAAAAAGTAAGTAAAGGAGACAATGTATATTTCAAACATGTTGTAGGGAATATAACACAGACTTAAACCTATGACATAGAGTGTCTTTTCAGTAAGCCTAGCATCTTTTATCAAGATTTGTGTGTTTACACATCTCACAAAACATGGACAACAAAACTAGCGTGAACGGCTATATGCAGGTATAGACCCCTATCTCCAGGTGAAAAGTGGTACTACAGCTCAAACAGGACCATCATTGGTAAAGGCAAATATGTATATGTTCACCATTTAAAAGGCAATCCTACAATACTTCACGAGGGCTGATCCCCTTATAACTTGCATTCAATCTTCTTGATGACCAAACCAATACTCTCTTACCAAAAATGCATACACAGTTCACCTCCAAATCCCTTCTCCTCCCTTTCTTCACCATATTCTCTATCCTCTCATATGATACTCATACAGAATATTAAGGATTTCTATGAATGTACTTTTCTTTGAGACACATCTGCCAGTCATATGCAAACATATAAATTATTACACTTGGTTGGTCACCACGACCTCGGCTTACTCAGTCTATTCAATGCCTCTGATAAATATCCAATTCATTACATTCCAGAAGTTGCTTAGAATGCACAAACGGGAATCAGTTAATCGGTAATTGGGGTATTGACTTGGATGGACTTAAGGGACTCTTTTATCAACAGCAAGGTAATTGCGTTCAAAAGTAGTGATGCAGCACTGTTCAAATCTGCTGAGAAATATCTTAAAAGGGTTATTAGAAGAGGTCAACTGGAGCATTAAAAAAAGTTTGGAATGGTATTAAAACATATCTGGTTATAATGTAACTTCCACTTGGGATGATCTTGGTAGTAGTGTGCTACTGAGTTTAATCAATGTTGCTAGATTTGACCAGAGAGATTTTAGTTCAGATATCCAACTTCTATTTAGTATTGTCCCCAGCAATGACTCTGTGGAAATAACGGAAAATTAAACAGCTAAAATGTACTAAAGCTATAAGCTGCTGGCCTTGATGGTGTTGTGTGCCAACGAATTTTATATTCCATGACTTTTTTTGACTTCCTTTTCAACCTAATTTATTCCACAATAACGGAAACCTCATGTATAGCTCTTGTTTCTTTAGAGCCATGAGTCAGAGAGCTTAATAACTTCAGACCCATTGCCCTAACATTTAAGATTATGAAATTGTTTGAAAGGGTCATACTTCAAAATATGAGAAATCTAGTTTATTCAATGCAGTTTGCCTATCAGCATCAGCTTGATGTGCTCTTCCATATATGGTCCATAAGGTTTATGAGCATCTGAAAACACCAGTTATTAGAATTATGTTTTTTGAGAACCCCTGTGCTTTTAATATTATACAATCCTGTCTTCTATCTGGATAACTTTGAGCTATGAGCAGTTCACCTGTTCTAATTAAGTGGACTCTTCACTATCTGGCAAACAGGCCTCAATTTGTCCGACTGTGAAACCAGGCATTATCCCAGATTATCTTAAATAACACGGGGGCACCCAAAAGAACAATATTATCTCCTTTTCGGTTTCTGACTTCAGGCATAAACAAAAGTTTACTCATATCCCCCCAAGAAAATCTAATGATACTGCCATTATTAGTTGTATACCAGATGATAATAAACTAGCACTAAGACTAACTATCTAATAAAACCAAAGAGGTCATTATGGATTTTAACATCGGTACCTAATAATCCAGAGGAATTGAAATTGAAAGAGTTCAAGACAAACAAATATCTTAATGTTTCTACTGATAGCAAACTTTATTGGAAGGTACACTAAGGTAATGTGGCAAAATTCCAGTCACGTCTGTACTTCGTAAAGAAGATCAGTTATTTTGATATTGCTAAGGTCGAGCTTCTTATGTTCTATGTTGTTTCTAGTGTGTTGACCTTTTCATTAATTTGTTGGTGGGGCAACATCACTAAGGATGATAGTAGTACACCAGGTAAGATTGTTAAAAAATCCTAATCTGTAAGTCGTCATAACCTGGCAGGTCTTGGAGTCATCTTATCGGAAAAAAGATGTAAACCATTTTGAGAAATAGCAAACACTCCTTGTATAAAGTCCTTGTTAGACAGATACGTATAGCAACTAATTTGTTTTGGTTGTTTGTAAAACTGAGAGATTCAGAAAATCTTTTGTACCAACTTCAAGACTATTACAATTGTCATGTTACACTGCTAGACACACTTGAGTAATATTTTATTCCCAATATGTATCCCTTCTCTTCTCTTTTCTTTAAATTTGATTTAGTTTTATTTGTATTTTATCATTTTACATCTAGCTTGTTTAACATTGCTTGATGGCCAAATAATGATAATATAAATCCCCTTGGGATTGATCAAATAAATTCCATTCCATGTTACACATGCACCAGCTGAAGTCATCTGCACGATCGACTTGAAATACTGTGGGTAGTTGGTTTCTCACTTGATGAGAATTTATGCACAAGACAAAAATAAACAAAAGTAAGCAGCTTAGTTGTCATAAATTTGGGCACTGTGCCATTGCTTACATTAAATACAATTGCATCAAAACCTGTTTGGAATCATTTAAAAAAAAAACACACATTTCAAGGAAAATCCGTTTCTACATATCATCTATCTAACTGAGCTTATAGATGCCATTACTTACCCTGATTTGGCTCTGAATTACTTTACTAATGTTTTAATTTTGGTGCTATTTTTATTTGCTTGTCCCACATGAAGGAAGGATTAAATGCACAAACATTTTAAAATACACTTCTAGTTCTCAGGCAATAACAGTCAGAGGTCTGCTGTAACAATTTATATACCTTAAGTAGTTGCCAATATTAATAATTCTCAAGTTAGGGTGATAATCTTTAATCCAATAATTGAGAATTGAGCCATGGAGAAACATACTGTCTCTCTGAAATGAGCAGGGCTGGACATATTTAAATGATAAATTATTGTTTCAGCTCTACATAGGGCTCTTTGCCCAATTTTCTGGATGTTTACTAGAGTAGGGTTTTGGGGTTAGTGTGCCATGACAGAGCGCAGCAGATTACTTTAGCAGGCAGCATACCTTAGATCAAGATCAAGGAACTGAATCATAAAGACAGGGCAATCTAAGAGCGGAGTCCTAGATTGCCTCATCTAAAATCCAATATCATGCAAACCTGCTGTAATCTCTCACAGAAGAACAGATGGGAGTTTTGGCCATATCTCATGTGTATATAAGACATCAGATATACATTGGGCACAGAAGGCCAACATCCTCTTCGAGGAACATTCACTTTTGTGGAGAGCTCCTTGTTTTATATCCTCAAAATACTCGTTTACAATACCCAGTTAAGACTGATGAGAAGTACAAATTGATCTGATTAGAACAGCTATTTAGATTCCCAAATACTACTTAAAGGTGCTGTAAAGTGATATTCAAATGTGTTCTGAGTTTGTCATACCACAGAGAAATGTGTTATTAACCACCCAGCCAAGTTTGAACAATTAAAAAAATCTTATATAACATTTGGTTTCAAAATCGTGAAAAAATAAGCAGTAGTCTCTGTTCTGAAACTCTGGGGGTGTGTCCGCTGAAGGAGCTTAAACCACGCCCAATCCAAAGATGGCTTCTCACAAGTGTCAGAAACCTCTACGACCTGAAAAATGCATGCTTTATTGTTGCTGTACAACCGTACATGTTTGAGCCATTTCAGAAATTTGAATAATGAGTATACACTGTTCTGTAATATATGGCATCCAGAGAACATACATTGGTGGGGTGAAGGCATAGCTAGTAAACTATAGGTTGTAATACGCATAGTATTATAGTACTTACATAGTAAGCGAGCAGGACACTAAGGCACTCTAGTCTTTATATAGTGTTAGGGAAGGGGTCATGCTAAGTAAGGACCGCAGTGCGTCATCTGGCCCCCATTAAGGCTCACTCAAAAAATCCTAACGGTCTAACTCCACAATTTGGCACTAAATAATTCACTGTCTTTTCACATATTTTCAGCAATTTTTTTCTAATATGTATAATGTGTTTAGAAAGAAATCTCGTAGTTTCTTTACAGCACCTTTAATTGCACTTTCCCCAAAATATGAGTTGCTCCAATGTAGCAAGTATGGGAGAAGACCACCCAAGAGCAGACTTTTAAGCGAAATCTGTGAAAGATAAAAAGGAATTGGACATTCTGTTTTTTTTATCAAAGAACACTCTAGCCCTCCCAGTCTACTGAATTCCCCTGCAAAGCAGATGGGAATCTAGTATACCACATAAGCAGATTGACCATGCAAGGGGCTGGAGCAGGAACAGGAAGGGGAAGGCATAAGAGTAGATGTTAAACCTGTCTTGAGCTGGGATACACTGAACATTGGGAGGAGATGGAAGGCCCTGGGGAGGTGAAGGCGATAATACACAAAATGAACTGAAAAGTACCCATGTACCTCCCCGACAGTTTGGAAGGTTCTGCAGAGGGGTAGGTCCCGAGTAGAGAGCCAAACCCGTTGCACTGAGCGGAAGGGTGGAGCATTCCTGCTCCGACGGTTGGCATGTATCTGGTGGCGACCAGAGGCCTGGAACAGGTCGGTACGCTCTCGTCTCCACACTGGCCAACACTGTCTGACATAGGCCTCTTTTGAAGGTAAACTCACTACTACCTCCTGTTCCAGAAAGAGAGAGAGAGATGGAGGGTCGGGGGGGGGGGGGGTACGGACATTCGAAGGGGGATATACCAATGGAGGAGTTGTGGAGGTTGTTGTTGGCGTACTCTGCCCACATCAGATAGCTCCAAGAGATGGGTTTGGAAGCGGCAAAGCAGTGTAGAGTTGTTCCTGTTTAATCCTGTTTGGCCATTGCTTTGGGGGTTGTACCCTGAAGAAAGGCTGACAGAGCCACATATTAGCTGGCAAAAAGGCTTTCCAAACACTGGAAACAGGCTCCCACAAAAGCTTCCACATCCAGAGCCATGGGTGGCCACCAATAGCGCCGCTGAACAAACTCAAGGGTTCGAGCCTAGCCTGGATGACTTGCCAGAATTGAAGTGTGACACCACTTCAGGACTTTGGACCTGAAAGAGACAGGGAAATAAAGAATCCCCACAGGGGGTTCTGCTGGAGGCTCTGTGGACCCAAGGGTACTCTTGGCGAAAGTTTCCACAACTCACTGTACAGGTGCCAAGATGTGAGACTCAGGACTGATATTCGGGAAGAGAGTGAAGATCAGGTGGCTCAAATTACTGAGACAAGACGCTGGGCTTGATGTTCTTGGAACCTGGGCAGTAGGGGAGGTTGTAATTGAAGCGACTGAAAAACATGGCCCAACTTGTAAGCCTTTTAAAATGCATGAAATGCATGTTCATGAGCCAGCTACAAAGTTAAGAACGACAATTAGGTTATATTACAGAAACAGGTCATATTTCTCGTGTGATAATAGGAAGCTCTTAATTCAGTCTGCTTTACGGTTAGTACTGGATTATGACAACATTATCTATATGCATGCTGCGCCTGCCACTTTGAAACAGCTCAACACTGTTTATCATTCAGCACTTCGTTTCATTACTAAGGATAATTTTAGAACACATCATTGCACTTTGTATCAGGCAGTCTAAGTTGGCTGGCCATCCCTGGAGGCTTGGAGAACGCAGCACTACCTCCTCTTTGTGTATAAAGCAACAGGCTATTAAACAAGCTACTTAATTATAAGGCTGAGGCAATGCATCGATGCATCGATATATTGTATCGTTTCATCACTTGATCCCTTTCGATAGTCTGATTGTAAGGCATGAATATCGTGATTTTAATTATCATTGTATTCTTTTTTTTTTTCTGCCCCACATTTCAAAATCTAGGTTTTGTCCTCCCAACTTTTTCTAATCTCAAATTATATTTCGATTTCCTGCTTTAAAACTTTAACTATCATAAGCGTAGTCGAGTCAGACTTGAGACTAACTCGCTCGCTCTGAGGAATGAAGGCTATTCCATGCAAGAAAATGCCATGACTATAAAGATCTCATATAACGGTGTGTTCTACTCCCTTCATAGAACAGCACAAACTGGCTTTAACCAGAATAGAAAGAGAAGTGAGATGCCCCGGTGCACAAGTGAGCAAGAGGACAAGTCCGGAGACATCAGAGTATCTAGTTTGAGAAACAGACGCCTCACAGGCATAGGCAGAGTTTACGGGGAGGCAGGGGCAGCATTGCCCCCCCTGGCGGCTGAAACATATCACTAAATTAAGTCTAAAATACGCACGCCACACCAATAGACGCCAAGCATTGACATCAGTAAAAAAAATGGCCCCTCCCAGCGCAAACGTCAAACTCTGCCTATGCTCACAGGTCCTCAACTGGTAGCTTCATTAAATGGTGCCCAGAAAACACCAGTCTCAATGTCAACAGTGAAGAGGTGACTCCTGGATGCTGGTCTTCTAGGCACAGTAGAAAAGAAAAAGCCATAACTGAGGCCAATAAAAGGAAAAGATTAAGATGGGGGTACAGAACACAGACGTTGGACAGAGGAAGATTGAAAGAAAGTGTAATGGACAGCCAAATCTAAGTTTGATGTGTTTGGATCACACAGAAGAACATTTGTTCTTTGAGACACAGAGAAAATAAAAAGATGGTGGAGGAGTGCTTGACCCCATCTGTCAAGCATGGTGGAGGAAATGCGATGGTCTGGGGGTGCTTTGGTGCTGGTAAATTGAGATATTTGTATAGGGTAAAAGGGATCTTGAAGGCTATTGCTCCATTTTGCAACGCCATTCCACACCCTGTGGACAGCCCTTAATTGGAGCCAATTTCGTCCTACAACTGGACAATGACCCAAAGCACAGCTCCAAACTATGCATTAAAGCATTAATTTACGGAGGAAGCAGTCAGCTGGTATTCTGTCTATAATGGAGTGGCCAGCGTAGTCCCCAGATCTCAATGCTATTGAAATGTTGTGGGGGTAGCTTGACCGTATCATACCTAAGAAGTGCCCATCAAGCCAATCCAACTTGTGGGAGGTGCTTCAGGAAGCATGGGGTGAAATTTCTTCAGATTACCTCAGCAAATTGACAGCTAGAAGGCCAAGGGTCTGCAAGGCTGTGATTGCTGCAAATTGAGGATTTTAATGAAAGCAAAGTTTGAAGGACAAAATTATTATTTCAAGTGAAAATCATTATTTCTAACCTTGTCAATGTCTTGACTATATTTTCTATTAATTTTGCAACTCATTTAATGTTCAATAGGGTGAGTTTTCATGGAAAACATGACATTTTCTGGGTGAGCCCAAACTTGAGCAGTTGTGCATATATACGATATACATATATTATTATATAATATATTTGAGCAATCACAGAGGCTCTCGAAGCGAGAAAAAAGATATTGAGAAAGATTAAAGGTGCAGTATGTAAGTCTAGAGAAGTTTGTAAAAAAAAAAGGAAGAATTTGTATTACAACACTCAAAAAGGCCAACCTCTGGAGTCTTTGGTCCCTCCTATCCCTCTTCATGGCCTCTCCCTTCAATCATTTTTTGGGGTCTTCAACATTTCGAGTGTGCGCGCGATGTGATTGACAGGCAGGTAGCCTTGCAAAACCTCTCTTGATTGGTTAGTATTAGGCAGGCGTCCCAAGATTTTTGAAAAGCTGAATATATGGCCCAGGCCGCTCATATAGATCCCACTTTCTCTCTTGCCTATGAATTCAAACTTACATTGCAGCTTTAAGCTCGTGCATGTTTCCGCACGTGAACGACAACATTATGCAACACTGACCTCTGCAGTCACACATTTCGATGGTCACACATTTCTGTATAACACCGGCCATGATAGTAAATTGTAGTTAATCTGAAAACACAAACTAATCTTACAATTTATCTCATGCCTGGCTAATTTATCAAAATACACGCAACTGCATTGCATTGTTCAAATGTAATTATAAATAATGCTGGATATCGGCACACATACGGGTACTAATGTATCTGAGATCTCTGCTTCGCATCTTTTTTGGGGAAAACATCAAAAGAAATTAAAATGCCATAGCTGACAATGAATCATTGAATTTCCCCCCAAAAGGGGGCGCGGTCTACGTTGTTGACGTAGGTATGCCGATTATTATTGTATTGTTGAAGGAGAGTCTCCGTGAAGATGAATTCTGCACTATTCTCGACATTTAGTGTGTTTGTGGTTATATTTGCACATTTCAGTGTACTGCGTGCCATTAAGACCGAAGGCGATGTCAGAGGTGAGTTTCTCAATAAGTAGCCCATGCCAACTTGTCTGAGTTTGAAGAACACACTGTTTTCTAAGGTTTTATGTTTGAGAAGATAGCAAAACACATGGAAAGCGTACTTTTTTGCCCTTGTTTTACAGTAATAATATTGCAACACCAGTGAAAATGTGTTATAGCTTTATTTAGACTAATTATTATTTGTGTTTTCGTTACAATGAGAAAAAAAAAAAACTTTCTTAATTAAACAATTCATCGAATTTAGTCATGTATTTTCTGTATTAGTTTAGTTTAGTTTATTATTAGTCATATGTAGGTTAACACAGGGTCAACAGTACAATGAATGAGAGTCAGGTCAGCTCAGCAGCAAAAACAAAACAGAACAAAAACAAACAACATAAACAACTTTAGCAGCAGTAACTATTCAACAACAAAAAAGTAACATTTGGTTTAACCAAATACCGTTTGACCTATTTGTGTTTTCTAAAGCAAAGACAGGTGTGGTGTCCTAAAAAGAAACGGGGTTTAAGGGCTTTGTGTGGAGCTCTGTTCAGATGACGGTGACTGTCCCACTACAGAAAGTGCTGGTTCCAATGGATGTGGACACGAATGCATAAAACCATACCAGGTAGAAGAGGTTAGAGTCCATCTCACTTCATCTCGATAAAATTAACCATTAAAGCTTTGGTTGCTTAAGTAATATACCCCAAATGGCCACGATATGAAGCCTTTTTGTGTGCCACCTACTTTCAGTCAGATCAGCAGTTTATTTAGCCTACTTTCCTTGTGCAAGCAGCTTTCCCTCATATTAGGTTAACAAGAGGGGGATCGCATTGGATATTTCCCGGATTTTACGGTTACACCCCTTTCAACATATAGTTGTGTGTGTGTGTGTGTGTGTGTGTGTGTGTGTGTGTGTGTTTTCGTCACAGTGAGATTTTTTTGTTCTTAATTGACTTCATTTATTGAATTCTGTCGTGAATATGACATTTCCTGTATTAATGCAGAGGGCTAACCAAATACCTTTTTGCCTATATGTGTTTTCCAAAGCAAAGCCAGGTGTGTGTCCACACAGAAAATGGGGTGTGCAGGTTGATGTGTGCTGAGTTCTGTTCAAATGACAGTGACTGTCCCAATAATGAGAAGTTGCTGTTGCAATGGGTGTGGTCACGAGTGCATAACACCCTACACAGGTAGAACAAATGGCCCATCTCACTGTAGCTCAAGCATTTACCGATTCAGGGTTTTGCTGCTTATTTTCACAAATGCCAATGGTACTTAGTTGTTAACTTTTAGCATTCCCCACGTATTTTGTGGAATGCTGTCATGATAAAAATGATCAATGCTGTCCAGCTGCAACTAATAGGCCTACACTGTTCCCTTGTTTCCATAGTGAAGTCAGGACGTTGTGGCTTGCCCAAAGGAACCACCATGTGTGCCGAGTACTGCTACCATGATGGACAGTGTCCTGGGGAGCAGAAGTGTTGCAGGACTACCTGTGGGCATGCCTGCACTGAGCCGTGCTGATTAGACTAGGGATTTTATACATTCCTATTAACCATTAATAAGTGCCAACTCCATAGAGAGAATGACATTGTTTGGTTAGGATTTAACTCTGTTTGCATGGTTTTAAACAAAGACAATGCTTTTAAAATATATGATATAATCAAATAAGGAGGGAAAACGTAAGATAGAATGCATAGTTGGATGGGATGCATCAAAAGATCCCATGAACAAAGATCAGTTGCCGACAACAGAAAAGTATGTGAAGTATTATTGGGGTCAGACTTTTTTTTACATATTGTATTCTAACCAATAAAGTTATATGACTATAATTCCCGTTTATTTCTATTTTTGTAGAATAGATCATTTTGTAGGCTTTCACTGAGGTGAAATTGGTTTTCAGCTATGCACAGGATCTTCTGCATAAGATTGAATCAACGGTGCATAAAAATGGTGCATGTATTCAGATATGTGTTTGGAAGGTGTAATGGAATCCTTCAGTGTTTGGGTCTAAAATTGTTGTTCTGTCTTTTCTCGAAAGGCTAAATCCACAAACCTCTACTTGAAATGTAGAATGTAATGTCACACAATTGATATAGACATAACCATAATCATAGTTGTAATTTGAATGCATGCAGTAACTACATATAACGACCTCAATGACATGATACATTGTTTGTAGAATCATTATCTAATACATTTCAATAGAAATAGGACACAAGTGTTCTATTATGTTGTTTCATAAACATACCATTTTGCCTTGCATGTATAGAAAACATAGCAGGCCGCTAACCAGACATGACCATCATTGATTCGGAATGCAGAAGGAGTTTTTTTTTTTTTGTTCCACACAAGAGTGCCAATTGTGCAAGAAAAAAAGGCTGACTGGACAAAAACAAGAGGCCTCTGTGTCTCTTGACTCGGTTTGGCAGGAGCATGACCAAATTTATTTACAGAGAAAAACGAGTTCTCACACAGCGGTAATGCATTCTGCTTTATTCTGTATACTTGGTGCCTGTACACCTAGGTCACACCAAATTTAACCTGAATGTTTTGTAATTACACCCAAAAACCTTTTGTTTGTACATTTTATTGGGGGGAAAAAACTCAAATGCAAGTGTACCTCATAACTCTTCACACATTCCTATGAGACAAATTCACATTGATGTGAAGTCATTGTTATTAGGTTCACTTTACAGTAGGTGCACAAGTAAGTATTTTGAAGACCAAGCAATCTTGATTAATAGTTAAGAAAACATGGTGTTGGGAATAATACATATGAATTTCAAACCATGAACATTTAATTATTTAGACTTCCAGCACCTTTTTGATCAAAATGCATCAACATTTTTGAATTGCTAATAAAATCAGCAAATACAAAACTGAAAAAAACTTCCCATAAATAAAAAGGCAACATGGTAATTCAGTGTTTCAACATGCATGGCAAAAACCTTTTGCTCAGTCCATCTACTTGCTCCATTCCCTTAACAAACAAGAATCTGTGGTTGAGGATGGGGTGTAGTCGTTCCACTTGAGCAGCGCCCTTTCAAATTTCACAGATATCTCTCATAGGAGGCAGCTGATCCAGCATGTCCAGTAGATGTGGTCTCAGATGCTTTTTAGTTGGCTGGTAGAGAATGCTTCATTCTATTAACATGAATAGCACTCTTTGGCTCTCTCTACAAACAAATCCCCTTTTATCTATCCATATCCACACACAAAAATGATATCCCCTTACTTTTCTACTTTCAGCCCATTTAAAATGGTGCAGCAGGACCACTCAAAGACGCTAGACCACTTTTTTGGCATGACTTAAAATGGTACCTTCAACTCATAAGTCTACAAAGACTCACACAAGACCCTAGAGCTTCCCTGAATATGTTTATAGTAGTTTTAATTTAATTGCTAACTTCAATAGCAAACTTGTTCTGGTTTCTATGAACATTAGCATAAGTGGGTTTAGAGCAGAGGAACCCCCCGTAGCCTGCGGATTACATTAGCTATTCGTTTGGCAAGGCCTGGGCTAGGCTCCTCTATCTGGAATGTGCGGGTGAGGAGGTTATAGAGGGAGCCGTAACCCACAGCCACCACCGTGCAGGTGAGACAGATAACGTTGTAGGGCATACTGAAGTCTGGGGTGGGCAGGTTGACCAGCAGAGGCTCTGTGTACACTCTCACAAAGTAACTTGATTCCTCCTTACAAGGGAAGCTGCAATTGGAGCGGAACGAGAAACAGTGACAAAGCAATTTAAAGTGCAAGGGATTGATTTTACTCTTCATTTTAGGCTAAGAAATTATGCATACAATGGCATGCACTCTACGGTACGTATAATTTCTGATATTTGACACTTGTACAGCCACTAACCAGGGCTTCATGAATAATAGATCTCTACTCACAAGCTGCTGAAAAGAGGGCGTTCTGCAGATCTATTAGTATCCATGGCGACAACACTAGGCACAAGTGCGCTAATAACCGAAGACCTGGGAGTAAAACAGATGAATGTCAGATCACACAGAAATCGTTCAACCAGACTTCGGTCTCTATATCATAGAAAGCAAGAAATGACTATTTACACAGCAGACACAATGTCAGCAGTCAGAAAACATCAAATCAGCAGTTTTACCCACACATTTTACAAGTAAAAGTGAAGGAGTGCCCCTTGTGTTATGCATAGAATGTATTCAAAAATGCTGTCACAGAGACCTCATGGGTACTTATTTTAGTTTTTATATATTGCAGCTTTGAATATAATCCCAAATAGGCAATGACAGTTGACTAAAACTGTTAAAAACTAAGCTGTACATCACAAGCTACAGTTGATAGAAATCTTAAGGGATACAGCATTAGGTGTTTTAAAATGTGAAAAAAACTACCCTGCACTCAAAACTTAGCATTTGTCAACCAGTTATTCCTGAGTTGTTTTTATCTGCTGTGTCAAAATGTTTTAACCAGTACCAGAGGTGTCATGCACCCAATTTGTTTGAGGTGACAACAGATTTTTGGGGAAAATGATCTGATGTCCATCCTTCATTTGATCAGTTAAACTGCACCAAATTGGCATAATGGGCTCTTTGAGTGACTGCCATTTCTGCGATGTTCTACTGCCTGCCGCTTTAGTGTATACTACGGATTTAATTTCAAACCATTGTCTCGAACAATTGAGGGGGCATGTGCCCCCTCAGTGGGAATTGACACGACGCCATAACGCCGATGAAAACCACACATTCATCTGTGTGCCCCAGGGCTTTTTTGTTATCTTGAAAAACAACATACCCAACATAGAATCCATGGTTGGGGTCAGGGGTGTATTCTGTCCACTTGAGCAGCGCCCTTTCAAATTCCACAGTAACCTCTGTCACAGAATTAGGAGGCAGCTGAACCAGCATTTCCAGTAGATGTGGTCTCAGACGGTCTTTAGATGGCTGGTAGTGAATGTAGCCTGCCAGTGAGAAAGGAGAAGCACATCAGCCATTCATATGTTTTAGAAAAGGGATGAATATAAAAACATTTGTGATGCTGAACAGGTTGGACTGATTTTCTTTTGAAAAGCAGTCGTCACCACAGAATTTACAATCCATGTCCAAATATTTAGTTTTTCAGCAGAGCAAAAAAAGTGTGGGGATCTGGTTACTCTTTAGGATCAAGTACCCCCCCCTTGTGGAGAGACCACATTTTCACAAGGACAGCCACCATTCAAGAGGAATCTCACATCGCATACAAAAATGTCAGTCAGGGTGGTTGGCACTAAGACTCCAAACAAACACTCAAGTGACCGACTACAGGATTGCATTGGGGTTCTTAAATAGCACTCACTGGGTTTGTTGTCCTTTCCTTTACTGGTCACAGTGAGGGTATGGATGTAGAGGCGGAGGTACCAGGGCACAGCGTCCAGCAGAAGGACAGGGAAGGCCCTGTAGGGATGGTTGTTATACATCAGCGTGTGGATCTCTCCTGTCTGCAGTCCATAGCCAGCAACGTAGCGCTCCCCGTGTAGGAGGGGCCGCAGCATGTCACCTAGGGGGGAGCAACAAACGCCGTTGTTCCAACGATTGGTTTATAATAATCCGCTAGAAGGCCTATTTTCTATAGTATTGTGTGAACTTCCAGTGGTCATTATACAAACACTAGCAAGACATTGCGGAGTGTAGTCTGAAATGGCTAGAGGTTAATATTGCGGTTACCAATACTTCATCAATGGGAATTCTAGGAGATGTGCAAAAAAAAATGTAGGATAGGGTATCTTTCTACATTAGATAGTGTTCTGAACATAGAGCGTGTTGCATTATATCTCTTACCACAATCTGCCGTTTTCCAGCGCAGCAGCATGTTGAAGGAGCGCAGGGAGCCAAAGGTGGCCTGGTTGGCAAGGTCGTAGACAGAATAGGTCCTCCTGTCTCCCAGCACCTCAGCCTGGCTCAGCAGAGAGGTGGCCGGGCTAAGCTCAAACTGCTCTCCCTGAAAGCCATGTAAAGGAAAAAATAACATGTAAAGTTCCTTTAAGTGTATACTCAACTCAGATGGTTGACTCCTATAGATTCTGCTTCGAAAACCCTGTAAAGAACTTCCAACAGTCTGTGGCAAAACGCATCTAATGTTGCTTTTGAATTTGGACCACATCTACAACACTGTCTGAACAACATCCATGCTCAGAGGCAGTGTCAGTTTTCAGTTAGGATCAAAGGTTAGGAACAAAAATGGTAAAGCATTGATTGATTGATCTTAGCCAACTGTTTTTAAATATGAATTTGAAGGTGGAGCTTCGGATGTGTAACATTGTATAAAAGTAACAAATTATAAACATTCCCAAAAATCATATAATTTGAATCTTTCCCAATCGATCATGTGTACCATCAACCAAATTCTATGAAGTCACTTGATTTTATATTGTGGACATTCTATTCTACTAGTTCGTCACATTGCTCTTGTGGCTTGGCTTAATGTTAACTGACCTCAGGATTGTCTGTGGTGTCCACATAGACTTTGCTGGAAGAGGCCAGAGGGCAGGCTTCAGTCAATGTGCGAGAGAACATTTTGAACAGAGACCACTCTAGAGAGAAAAAAAATGAAAGATCAAATTAGAACCTTACATCATTGAACAGATTTGATATTAAGTCAAATAAATTAAAGAAGTAATCCATATGTAATTTTACTGTGTAGAAATCTGATGTAACCATAACACAAAAATAGCTACACGAATCTGCTTTACTGTGTGCTCCCCACCCAAGGCTCTTTCCAGATAAATAAATAACTACTATTGGTCATAGGGATGTAAAGGTTCACAGAATTCTTATTTATACAAGGTTCAATAACTTTCTGGTGCAGCATACATTTCTTTCCCCAAATGTATAAATGATTTATTTTAATCTGTTTAATTTGTAAAACTGAATATCTTTAAAGATCATAAACATTGCCAAATTAAGTAGTAGGACATAAACAAACATTCAGCAGTGAGGGACTGCTTTAACGCTGCAGGGATCCAGAATTGACGAGTGCTTTCTCCTTGGTCCGGTGACTTGAACGCGGGGAGGATGTCGTCTCAAATGACTATTGCTACCGACATATTTCATCTTCATAGAACAATGTTTGCATGCCGTTAATGTTTAATCAGCAACTCTTTTTCAGTCATTATTAGAACGGGAAAGCCATTTGCACTACTAGAACATATACAGTGGGGCCAAAAAGTATTTAGTCAGCCACTGATTGTGCAAGTTCTCCTACTTAGAAAGATGAGAGGTCTGTAATTTTCATCATAGGTACACTTCAACTATGAGAGACCAAAATGAGAAAAAAAATCCAGGAAATCACATTGTAGGATTTTTAAAGAATTTATTTGTAAATGATGGTGGAAAATAAGTATTTGGTCAATAACAAAAGTTCAACTCAATACTTTGTAACATAACCTTTGTTGGCAACGACAGAGGTCAAACTTTTCCTGTAAGTCTTCACCAGGTTTGCACACACTGTAGCTGGTATTTTGGCCCATTCCTCCATGCAAATCTCCTCTAGAGCAGTCATGTTTTGGGGCTGTCGCTGGGCAACACGGACTTTCAACTCCCTCCACAAATTTTCTATGGGGTTGAGGTCTGGAGACTGGCTAGGCCACTCCAGGACCTTGAAATGCTTTTTACGGAGCCACTCCTTCGTTGCCCGAGCGGTGTGTTTGGAATCATTGTCATGCTGGAAGACCCAGCCACGTTCCATCTTCAATGCTCTCACTGATGGAAGGAGGTTTTGGCTTAAAATCTCACGATACATGGCCCCGTTCATTCTTCCCTTAACACGGATCAGTCGTCCTGTCCCCTTTGCAGTAAAACAGCCCCAAAGCATGATGTTTCCACCCCCATGCTTCACAGTAGGTATGGTGTTCTTGGGATGCAACTCAGCATTCTTCTTCCTCCAAAAATGACGAGTTGAGTTTTTACCAAAAAGTTCTATTTTGGTTTCATCTGAGCACATGATATTCTCCCAATCCTCTTCTGGATCATCCATATGCTCTCTGGCAAACTTCAGACGGGCCTGGACATGTACTGGCTTAAGCAGGGGGACACGCCTGGCACTGCAGGATTTGAGTCCCTCTCGGCGTAGTGTGTTACTGATGGTAGCCTTTGTTACTTTGGTCCCAGCTCTCTGCAGGTCATTCATCAGGTCCCTCCGTGTAGTTCTGGGCTTTTTGCTCACCGTTCTCATGATCATTTTGACCCCACGGGATGAGATCTTGCGTGGGGCCCCAGATCGAGGGAGATTATCAATGGTCTTGTATGTCTTCCATTTTCTTACAATTGCTCCCACAGTTGATCTATTCACACCAACCTGCTTGCCTATTGCAGATTCACTCTTCCCAGCCTGGTGCAGGTCTACAATTTTCTTCCTGGTGTCTTTCGACAGCTCTTTGGTCTTGGCCATGGTTGAGTTTGGAGTCTGACTGTTTGAGACTGTGGACAGGTGTCTTTTATACAGATAACGAGGTCAAACAGGTTCCATTAATACAGGTAACGAGTGGAGGACAGAAGAGCTTCTTAAAGAAGAAGTTACAGGTCTGTGAGAGCCAGAAATCTTGCTTGTTTGTGGGTGACCAAATACTTATTTTCCACCATCATTTACAAATAAATTATTTAAAAATCCTACAATGTGATTTCCTGGATTTTTTTTCTCATTTTGGTCTCTCATAGTTGAAGTGTACCTATGATGAAAATTACAGACCTCTCTCATCTTTCTAAGTAGGAGAACTTGCACAATCAGTGGCTGACTAAATACTTTTTGGCCCCACTGTAAGTGTGTTTTTATTTATATATATATATATATATATATATATATATATATATATATATATATATATATATATATAAATAAATACAAAAATAAAGTCTGTCTGTCTGTCTGTCTGTCTGTCTGTCTGTCTGTCTGTCTGTCTGTCTGTCTGTCTGTCTGTCTGTCTGTCTGTCTGTCAAAATAGGTGTAAGCTGTGTGTGTATATTCAGATTATCTATAGTTCAGAAATGTGCATATTCATTCGGTACACATGTAGACCGAACCAATGAAGCCGCACCGAACGGATTCGGATTACTGCGAGGATGATTACATCCCTAAATGGTAAGAGTTATGTTTCGCTGAGAGATAGGGAAAAAAATCAAAATAGGTGAAAGCTGGGGTGAAGGAGGGTTAGCTGCAGCAACGCATAGCAGAACTAAGAGTAAGCAGCAGGGAAGCAAAACAGCCACAGAACACCGATGCTACAGCACCATGGAAAGCAATGTTGAGAGTGCAAACAGATTGGCTAAATAAATACTGCAGTATGATAACAGGTCATGTCATAGGTTGATGTATTGACGGCAACGGGTGTCAGCAGCGAATCTGTCAGCTCAGAGTACGGAGTTCCCTGCCTGAACTAGCTCTGCCAAGTGCCAAGGCATTGCTTCATTTATCTTAGCACCGGTGAACGCTCACCTCTTTTTCCCTGGCCTGAGGTGTGCAGGTCAAACACCACATCCAGTGTCTGTCTCAACTCCCAGGATGTGGATTTGCACTGCCAGTCCTGGAAACAAAAAAAAAACTGCATGTGTCAAATGAAGATCTATCGTTTACTTAACAAACGTGTCTAGTTAAATCCCATTGTTTTCTTTTATTACACATGACATCTAAAGGGCCTTTACCTGACAGACTGGTCTAATGTGGAGGCCCTGGGAGTGAAAACTGCTGTGAAAGAGTTTCTCTGACTTCATCAAGACTGCAAGACCAGCCTGGAGAACAGAAGGGGTCAGAGAAAGTGTTAAAAAGCATATACGTGAAATGTACACACACACACACACACACACACACACACACACACACACACACACACACACACACACACACACACACACACACACACACACACACACACACACACACACACACACACACACACACACACACACACACACACACTTTGAATCTTGCACACCTTGGAGCCGCAGGGGAGCAGCTTCTTCCACGGCGTCAAATTTTCTGTGCACACGATCTCTCGTGGCAATGTGGCATAGCGGAGGAACCGTGGATCTGTCCCTGCAGAAGAACGTACACAAAAACGCATACATTACAACTGATATC
The DNA here is from genome assembly GCA_017639675.1 of Aplochiton taeniatus. Taxonomy (NCBI): domain Eukaryota; kingdom Metazoa; phylum Chordata; class Actinopteri; order Galaxiiformes; family Galaxiidae; genus Aplochiton; species Aplochiton taeniatus. The sequence goes on along the minus strand of CM030174.1, from coordinate 21,851,092 downwards.
TCCCACACAACTAAGACCCTCAAGATCCATTAAACAATAATTTTGCTATCTTGTCTCATGCGACTAAGCAAATCTTTCGTTGATTATTTTGTATAGGTGTAAACTGAAGCCTCACCATTGCCCACACCCAGTGGTTTGAAGGAGGCACTGGGCTGTACAGTGTTGGTGGAATCAATGAAGTTTAAAGAAGCGCAGAAGATTCCTGATAAGACATTAGTCAGCTCCTTCCAGGCACCATCCACACTAAAAGTAGAAAAAGAGGGGAGAAGAAGGGAGAGAAAGGAGTTCTTCACATGTGCAGACATCCATATTGTTTTGAATATGTATAAATATATATATATCCAGCTAGCAATAGGCCCTAAATTACATTTTGCCAACAAAATATAAGTGTTAGACAGCAAAGTGTAAGTAGAAAATACTAACTCTGTGATGGTGTCCTGGAACCATACCCACAGCTCGGCACCAGGGGGGGATGGCAGAAAAGGTTGTCCCCACTGCATAGTCCTCCAGTAGCCTTGTGTAAAAGAAATGTGGAGCTCCCGCACGGAGAACTTGGATATCACTTGGCCCAGCGACTTGGGAAAGAGGCGATAGTGTGAAACTGGAAAACAGAATATTTAGGTTACATCAAAAACTTAAATAAATATAAAGCATTTGCATATGACCTGTAGGTTGTTTTATGATACATATCTATGTGCAACTGACTAAATAGACTGTTGATGTCCAGTTCAGCATAGCTTTTCTATAGGGTAGATAAAAAGGAAAAAAAAAACGACCTACTCATTGTGCATGCAGTGTCATGTTAGCATATGCATACATAGTTCTGTGCTTCTCTTTAAAGGCTCTTAAACCACTGACCCTTATGGGGTATACATGCTGGTACGCAACCAAGAAAAAAATGCCAATTCCAATTTGAGAGACTAATTTATCAACATCATCTTTACTAATGCACAGTTCGCTCCGGCAAACCATTCTACTAACAAGTTTTGATGAGGTTTGGAGGGACATCAATGGGAAATCTGGATCAGTAAGCCACAAACATGATTCGTCAGGCTGCTATTACAACCGATGTTTATAGTGCAACAAAAGGCCATACCTCTGCTTCCTTTCATTAGGTCTGTTTCCCACAAAGTGCGAAACTGGAAACTGGCATATATATCGCCAGAATGCAGTGGTCTGATAACCAATTCTTCTTGAAACTGGTCTGTAGCGAGCGGTGGTGAGGAGGACGCCCTTGGTTCAGTGACAGGAATAGCCTCACTAACGCTTGGGACATCAAAAAGTATTTCTTTAGGGCTGCTTGTGGTCTCCAAGTGCTCCTCTTTCGCCACCACCTGGGAGTTCTCCCCATTTGCGGACTCGGTTCCATCCACTGCTGCTTTACTGTGGCTTAGAGCATCTGGTAGAGTTGATTCAACCTGAGCTTTGGCTGATTCTAAGTTGAACGTATGATGCTCGGCGTCCTCATTTTCAATAGTTTGGGTGTAGGCAAGAGTCATGTCAACCTTGCTTTCTTCCCGTTGCCTGCTATCATCCAATTCGACCACTTCCAGTGTTCGATCATTTGCCTCGATATCTCTTGCAGGCGGATCTGTAGGCTCAGTCTTTTCTGTGTTGATATCTTCATTATCAGCTAAAGTCAATTCTGTAATGTTAACTTGAAAAACTAATAATAAAACACAAAGAATGAGCGTCAGAACGTAGAAAGTGCACCCGTGCAGTGCCATTATTAAATAATCTAAGCAACAACTTCCTTATTGTCGCGTCAGAGTCTCGTTGACCAATAGATTGTCAAATCCATCAACGTACCTGACATGCGCATTGAGCAGTTAGGCTGTCATCTTTCTGGTGAATCTTCGATAAAAAAAAAGACTAAAAGCAAGTTTGATAAAAAATAAATAAAAACAAAGAATGTCTGTTGTAAAATTGTCCACCATAAGTTTTTTTAAATATATATATATATGATCGTTTTAATTGCAAACTTCGACTCATTTATCTATTCAACTATATGGCCATGATCATCATTTTTTCCCACATTATCAGTCATTGACAAATTCCAGTCCTACCATGCTATTTTTGTTCAAATGCAACAACATCAGACTACAACATCATCTGATTACTTTCATGAGGCTAGGTCGCACATGTGCATTTTAAGATTGTCCCAATCCTATATATGTCCATTTAATATTAAACATGCATATTCGTCACCCCTCCCACCAAATCCACGCGCGCGCACGTAGACCAGACACACACGCGCTGGAATATGTGCTCACCCATGGCTTCCCGCTAGATGCTTAAAGCGGCTGTTGTCAGAACGAATTATATCTGCACTAGCTCTCTGCTTACTTCTTACCTTGCCAGCCTCTGGTAGGGTTATCAATATTTTATTCAGAATTCCTGTGCTCCATCCCCATGGCTACATCAGATGGAATAGACGGCTGTCTTCTGCAACGAGGCAGATCTCAAAGTGACCCGAACATACTCACCGAGTCTGCCATCGATTTAGTGCATAACACCGGTAAGAATTTTATTTTTATTGTCTACATTTTCAAATTTCGCATGTACAATTTCAATTTAGCAATATTATTTTTCCATATTCTGGCCCATCCATTATTTCCCAATGGAATAAAGGTCTCAATTGAATAATCCAGCGCATCTGCTTAAACAAAAAGAAAAAGAAAAAGGATTTGACTCCAAATGTAAAACATAAAAATGGAATTTGTATAATCATCGTTTACATTGAGCAAGTTTATAGTTCCTTTTTATTTCAGTGAGAGGATGGATTATCCTCCTAGACTGACGCCCTAGTCTCATTGGCTGCAGTGTGCTATTCTGAAATAACATACCATCATTTTGATAACTGAATTAATACTTACACAATTGTAGGTTATTAAAGCACACATTAGACTGTATTTTTTTCAATATATGCAGGCTTTTTTCCCCATATATTTGGCCTATAGTCTATAGGACCAAAACATAGTGGAATAATTTGTAGGTTGTCCATCGTTATGGTAGGCTACGTTAAATAGAAAGCTTTTCACACACTATTATGCCATCATATCTAAACATTAATGGACATTGGTGTTGGTTGTATTTTAGGCGTTGGAGTTCCATAGTCTCACTTCATGCTCATCGCAGGGGTATAGCTAATTGACAGTCTCACATGATCAGTGACCTTTCTTTCCATGTGATGCACTCGGAGCAAAATCCTCCAATACAAAATCTATGGTTTGATTAAGCTTGGCTTGTGCAGGTGTGCCAATGTCAGGAGTTGGAGAGCTTGTTTATCTTAGAGCTTATTAAGTAATGTGTACTTTATTGATTTCATATTTGCACTGTTAGAAGTATTTTGTTCACAAAGTTGTTGCTGTGGCCTAATTGTAGCCTATTTGTGTTAAATATATGTAGATTATAGACTGACCATATTTTTTCCTCCTCGAGCTAAAACAATAGTAAGAGCCCAGTGATGCAGGTACTTAGGTATGATCCATAAAACATTATGCACCTGTTCAACTCCTTTCTAATGAGGTCCTTTAACTGTGACTGAGCCACAGCAGTGTTCCGTCCATTGAATCATCTCACTTTAACTACTCGTTGCCCGTCTTACATGGCTCATTGCCAGCCTGACGATCATCCTACAGTTTATCTGCTTTTGTTCTCTCATTACTTTAGGTTTTTAAGTCACATAAACTAAAGCAATGTCATTTAAAGCTTCCTGGGAATATGAATACCAGTCCATATTTTGCACATTATCAATTCTCAGTGCCATACAATCTTCGAGCATTGTAGGTTAACAATGACATAAAGTTATGTGTGTTTGGGGAAGGCAATAGCATTGTCTGGTGACCCAAAGTACACATTGTCCAACCCTATGTGTGAATCGTCACATTGTGACTGTCTAGGGGAACGTCTTTGCCAAAAGATGACCAAGCCTTCTTTTCCATACAGTGACAGTCGCAGCTGCAGAAGGTGACAATACTAATCTTCTTACTTAACTAACAAAGTGACACAAAGTGAGATCTACTGCAGAGCAGCACTGGAACTCAGTGCAATGTTTTCTCTTAACACTGCTTTAGACAGGGCATCCAACCTTTTACTTTGAGTTCTTTCTTTTTAAAGCTATGGAAGGAGTGATCTACTTGCAATCATTCGTCATGGCAATTATTAGATCTGTTTTTCACGACAGATGGTTAGTAGTTGTATGCATACACTGTACATGTACCCATAAACTGTTAAGGGCATACACAGCCCCTTTACTCTCACACACACGCACATGCATGCACACACACACACACACCCACACACACACACACACACACACACACACACACACACACACACACACACACACACACACACATGTGCACGCCATGTGCACGCACACACACACACACACACACACACACACACACACACACCCTTCTCTGTGACTCTTTTGTGCCTCATTCTCTCAAGCTTGAAGTTAGATTTTGTAATTATTTTAGCTGAAAAGTTGGACTGCAAGCAAAGGCAAAAATCTCTGAGGCCTGTTAGGAAGATCTCAGTGGAGGAGACATCCCAGCAGCGATTAGCCAAGCAGGAGAATCTCTTACAGTTGGATCCTGACACCGGTGTGGCTTAGGACACTGAACTAGAATAAGTTCTGCCAATATCCACAGTGCTGTGGCAGGCAAGCACACTCAATGGTGTGGAAGGAAGAGCTTGTAGTGCTTTGCTCTGTGTTTTGCTCCACAATACCATGTTAGTGTTTGACATGGGTGAACCAGTCGGCCCGGGCTGGAGTATAACCTTTCTTGACTGTAGTCTGCCTATGCAAGTATATGAGCTAGTGGGAATGAGTGAGATAGGACCATGATAACTGTTGATTTAGTATTTCATGTTTTGATTGTTGTCGAACCTAGACTTCTGTGACTTTCTCTTAGTAGTGCAAAACTGTTGCGATTTCATCGGGATATAGTTGTTTAAGCATGAGCTAATTGCTTATCATTGTTTAATGTAAGAGACTTTAGCTGAAAACCCCACATGCGAGGAGCAGTTGAGCTCATAAATGCACAGGTTGTCTTTCAGAGTAGACTGTGTTTTCACACACAAGTAGTTGAACAATCACCCATGGTGCCTTTTTAGCATCTCATGTCCAGTATAATCTAGACAGAATAAAGGGCCCCAACCTTTTCTATGGTAGCCTAATGTGTTGATGTCTGCTTTAATAACTATGCATAATTGGTGTCATTTTCACAAATCCCCAAAACTCACATTTCCCTTTTATTGGTAAGTACAGTATCATGTCCCCAAAATATCCCATCTTAGTCTATATATCCCTCATATTTAGATTGTTTCACCCACCACTCAAACATTTAGTTTGACTCATCTCATGAAATAAAGCCTTTTTTTTCTTACCTCTTTCTCCGGCACTCTCTTCATTTTCTTTATTGGTTATCCCCGCACTGTCAAAAACCTACGTCCATGTAACTGCATAGTGTGTTGCTCACATCAGCAGCATCCAGCTCAAGTGGGGGGCCCACACCACAATCATACTGCATGCCATGTCAGGGTAATTGATCAGCCATATGCAGCAAGTGACTCAACACTTGCCTTGGTAAAAAGAAGCCTGGGAGCTAAATGGGCACAGAGCTGTTCTTGTGGCTGCTTTGGTACCTGAGTTAGGCATGTTTTTTGGACTTTCGTGTGCGAGGTGTGGAGTACTTACACCTAGGTTAGTGTATTTACTTTTAGTCACTTCTGCTGTACTCTCCTGACTGTCTGATCAAAACTCTGCTGAGACAAGCGACCATTTGAAGGCTACCTCTTTGCAGTGGTTGGGAGAGATTTTGTGATCACCGTCTCTGCAGGGCCACAGTGCAAACTGAGCTGCTCAAGCTCTGAGTGTTTATTTAGACTTCCTAAGTGAATATGGGATGTATCATACTGTTTAGCTCTTTCCAGACTATCACTCATCAATGTGATGTAGATGCAAAAGGGAGATTCCTGAGAACGGTATTAAGATTATGTAAAGTTATTTGAATGCCATGTATAGCCTGTCGGACAGGGATCAGAACAAAGCCACAGATTGAGAATAAGAGGAACTCTCTGATTATCCGGGATAGTGTAGTTCTATACGGGAATTATTGGATTGAGACCTAACATCAGTATTTACACATTTCTGGTAAAGTATTAATTGTATCAAGGATAGGATAGGTCTAGTATTATTAAATGTAGTAACTGCGATATTAGTTCGTCTAGGATCTTAAAAAGAGCCCCCCCCCCTACTTACATAGACACACACCCACACACGTAAACACACACACATACACACACTCAAACAAACACACACACAAACAAATGCACGTTACTCCCCAATAGTTCATATAACATGGCAACCACAGACTGTAAGTCCGGGAACATTGAGAAGCATCTGGATGTGCCATTCCTGTAAGGGGTGTCAGACACTGCTTGCTGTGGAATTGTCTGCTCTTTTCCCATGTATGAAAAATTGAACAACAAACCATGAGAGCAGATTAGGCCTCTGACAGAGTGTGAACGTGGTGTTGTTTGTCTGAGCGCATATGTGTTGTTTCTATCAGCAGTGTATGCTTACGTCATAAGTGTGTGTTGTGGGCTTGTGCAGCCATGTGTGTGTTGATGTGCTGGAGATTTGGCAAGACTATATGCAGGAATCACAGGCACAAAGTGAAGGATCAGTCAGGCAGCTAGGCAGACTACCCTTGGAGAGTATGAAATGAGCACCCAGCAGGCCAGAACACATGTTACTGACCTCAATGTTAAGGCACATGACTAAGGTTAAGTTTAGTTCAGGAAGACAAGCTAGAAGAGAGGTCACTTTTCCACTTTCCTAGGTAACTTGGCCTTTTAAAGAAAGTGGGCAGAGAAGTGAAAGATGGGATAAAGCACAAGAAAATAACAGAGACAAAAAACTAAGTGAACATGAGAAGATTTAGATATTAGAAAGGAGGTACGTCTGTATGAGACACCCAAAATCTGCCTCCTCATTAACTGACTACGGAATGATGCAACAATAGTGTGTGAATTGTAAAGTTAAATACAAACGCTATTTCTCTCTCTCTCTCTCTCTCTCTCTCTCTCTCTCTCTCTCTCTCTCTCTCTCTCTCTCTCTCTCTCTCTCTCTCTCTCTCTCTCCCTGTCTGTCTGTATCTCTCTCTTACACACTCTCACTCTCCCTGTATCTCTCTTTAACTCTCTGTCTCTGTCTCTGTCTCTGTCTTTGTCTCCGTCTCTATCTCTCTCTCTCTCTCTCTCTCTCTCTCTCTCTCTCTCTCTCTCTCTCTCTCTCTCTCTCTCTCTCTCTCTCTCTCTCTCCCACACACACACACACACACACACACACACACTATATTGCTACCTTGCAACCTGCTCTTAGCAGCTCTTAGTATGAATCAGGTGGCTGTGCCTCCCACTTAGCACAGCAAGAGGATTCTGTCAGAGATCGATGATAAAGGGGACTCCCTGGTCCTATCCCCAATAAACGCTACTTTCTAGGACACAAAACACAAGGGGATACAGGCGACGAGAGGAGGAGGGGATGGGACGGCAGGGAAAGAACAATGAGCTCTAGACAAACAAAGAGGAAGGTAGGCTGACTTGAAACTACTCAGGGGATTCCTTCAGGAAATCATTACAGTGGTGTGGAAAGAAGCCTCCAAGTGACTGTTAGCTTGATAACCACTTACAGTAGGATAGCCCTGTTGAACACAGGCTGGTCTTCACAGGGCCTCTCCAGAGATTTAAATTAAATACATAGCCAGATCAGATGACAGTAATGTACGAAATGCTATAGTAGAAGGAAATGAATCAGGCTTTTCATCATCTAACTGGATGGTTGTGGGTGAGTGTGTGTGGGAGGGAGCACCTGGTTCTGTCTCCTATTATAGTAAGAGAGTGTGAGTGTGTGTGTGCGTGTGTGCGTGTGTGCGTGTATGTGAGTGTGTGCAAATATCAGTAAGGGGTTGTAGAGCGTTATGTGAAAAGTTAAAATGAACGATGAATTTCAGCACCATGGACAGAGCCTACACATTTTTAACAGTTGACCACTCAAAAGCAAACGGACAAAATAAACAGTCACATAAGACACTAACCAATACTCATACTTTTCTCCCCCTGATCCTTATTAAATCAGCACAACACCTGTCTTTAACTCTGGTTTTCAAAACTATAGACATCCTAAATTTGGGATAAATTTAATTAAACGAGTCAGGAATAGGTCACCAGGATGCATGGCATCAGAGTAAGTTAGATCATTAATCCAACTTTTTGGTGTCATTAAAACCCCCAAAACATAATTTGCCTTTCCATTGTCTTTTCTGCCCAGCGACCATGATGCTGTTGACTCCCACTGGACAGCAGTGGGCTGTAGAGGC